>OU015490.1:127721061-128186061 GCA_907164885.2 Dolomedes plantarius | reverse complement strand
ACATATATATAATATATGTGTTGTTTGTGTCCGTGCGTGCTTGTGCGTGCGTGCGTGTGTGTGAGTGTGTCTAGGAACGTTTAATCTGTAAGCCGGAAAGTCCTATGAGGTCAGAGTTGGGAAAAGTTACGACCCCCCCCCCCCAGGTCGCCACTGGAGGTGGGACCAGGAGGTCGTGCTGTTCTTATATCGAAAGCAACCAACGTTTGACAAGTGCCCGCATAAGCAAACAACACTTGTTTCAGGAGAACATCAACTACTGGAACTCTCTACACTGAAGAAATGAAACGCTGCTGCAGGTCAAGAAAGGTAGCTGTTTAAGGATGCCATGTTTCTGGGTAGTGAATTGATCTGTTTGGGTATCCCACTTTTGTATGTTAAACATGCTTTCGTACCCTTTTAGTTATGCTTCCATTTTTGCAATACACCTAAAGCAGTATTTCATTTTAACAGTTCGTCGGGTACTTTGAACCATACGTAGTGTCCAATATCGGTGGCTATCCTGTGCCACGCCATTCATTTTCAATGTGCGGAAAACAGAATCATAAACTTTGAAAATCTGATGAATCCTTCTTTCTTCTGGGTTTTATAGGTTTTGAGAAACACCGCAATAACGTGGATCTGTGGCTTAACTTGATAGAATGGAAAATTATTCTGAAATTGGATCTTATGAAGATTTTAGTCAAGGTGAAATGGAGTACGTCGACTATAGCAGACAGAAAGAAAAAGGGATTGTTTGAAAAAGGAATTTGAAAAAAAATTCTACTTTGGACGATGAAAAAATGTTTATATTATTTTCAAATTCTTTTAACTATCCCGATAAAGCGTTAGATTTAACTGATTCAGATCTACAAATGAAAGGAGTGAACCTAAAAACAAATTCTCTATTTAAAATATAAATATATGGAGAATTTTTAAGTGTAAGGTTTCATTTTTACATTTATAAAATACTCCACGCACCTCGTAACTCTTTATACAAACACTTTATATTTCGCACTGGCACCAGTCCTTACGTCTGGTATGAAGACGTTTTAATAAGATTCCTAAAAAGGTTTCCCGTTTCAGAATGAAACCGGAAAAGCGAAGGAAAAAGGAACGAGAGGTTGTCATTAAGAAGTCTCTTGAAAGTCTTTCCAAATTGTAATCTTGTGGTCTTCTTTTGCTTTATTTCTAGAGGAAGTTGTTCAGTCTTTAATAAGTCTTAGAAAATGTATATAGTTAGCTGAAGGAGTAATGAAGACTCTTCTTTTGTTTTAGTAACGACTGGAAAATTCCTAGACAAGTCATTACAAAGGTTTCTTAAACAGTTTCATGCGTGTATTTCGCTTTTTTGAAAAAAGTGACACCCAGCCGCTTTATTTTCTGGAAATTACGTAAAAGAAAAGAGTGGGATGTTGAAGTGGAATTTATTTTCAATATCCTTTCGACCAACAGATCAGGATACATTTATGTTTTAAATTCATCGATTTGGAACCTCAAAAAATAGATGTTTTTATTAAGTTACGAATTTTACTTTCGGTATTCTTAGACAAGTTAATAGCAGCCTCGATTAATGCAAAATGAAAGCATAATTTGCTTGTTCTAGATTTTCTCCTCGTACAAAAAGGGAAAGATTGCGCCTTGAATTCACTTGTCTTTAGGCGGTTATGTACGACGAACGAAGGCTAAATTCAACAAACATTTGGGCGATACTCAGTTGGCCGTCCACAAACTGCAGCCGTTTCGTATTGAGAATGCGTACCACTGAAAGTGTTATAACGACAGAGAATTGCTCTAATCTATACTGTACTGCAGAAATTAGATAAAGAACAACGAAAGTAGCATTTTGAAGACATGCCTTTCATTTTGGAGACGGGAGACGGGAGACGTGAATTCACGTCATTATGTGATATTGTGTCAGAAACTGCAATGACAATAAAACATGACAATGAGGATTTCTTGTTATAATCAAACATGTGTTTGCATTTGAATATTCTTTAATAAAGAACCGTTATTAGATTATATACAATTTACATTATTTTATTAAAAACCTTTCATCAGAAGACAATCCAAAATGGAAGATCGGTCTTTTGAATGGATGTGTTGTCAGATATACATAGTGATGTTGGAATAACAAGTGATGATAGTGACGATTTATTTTCGGATGCTTGTCGAAAGAAAAGACGTCATTTGCCGAGCGATTCCTATTCGAGTGACATGTGACACACTGTTTTGAATAGTTTCCCTTTTTTATTCAATAATTGAAAACAATATGCAGGAATTAGGGCTAGATACTTTTCACAGCATACGGTCATCAAAGTGTCAAGTTTCCCAGTCGAGAGGAAATTACAAATAACTGCTAATGAAGAATCGCAAACATTCTTTTGGGGGAATCAGTTCAAACAAATGCGTTAAGTGGTGTTCGTTGCTACGTCGGTTGTTATCATTCGTTCGATTTGTTCCAAATTACGGCAGGGTGCCCGAAGTCATATCTGGCAAAGAAATCACCGTAGACATTTGTATTTGACAATTGCTCATTTCAAGACCAGAAAATTGAAAAAAAAAATTGTGTGTCCTCAAACTCTGTGAAACGTTTTCTCCATCGACTTTTAAACTTTCTCACGAAAACAATTCAGTCTTATATCAGCGTAAGAAATTTCTGACGTTCAGAATAAGGATTCATAGAATAATGTGAAACCGTTCACTAAAAGAAAATAAACTACTGAATGACATTTAGGAACAAAACATTTTTTTGAATAGTAAAATGTTAAATCTTTAGATAAATCTGTTGAATATTCGAATTGATGTCTGGTTTGGTAAATGTAATAAAATCCTGATATATTGAAATTAAATTTACTATATAAAAATTACAATATATTTATTATTATGTGTTCTGGTATTTTCAACAGTAAACTTGCAACGCTATGATGGTAAAACAAAGAAAGTAATTTTTGACATTTGCAAATAATAATATGTAATAGGGTAAGATATTTTTTCTCCTAAGGTATCAGTACCCCTTCAACCCATTTGATGTCCAAATGGTTTTAAGACATACTGATCGGCACTGGTAATGGTTTTACGCTAATGGACACGTGATGTGTTGTAATTGAGCTTCAACTATGTTCTGATTTAAAAGCCAAATGGCAACTGTAATTGGTATTAGTTGTCAGTGATCAAAAAACTGCAAAAAAAGTAAAACAGCAGCTTTGTGAAATAAATATTTTTCCTTTGGATAAAATATTGACAGTTTCCTAGTGTACAGACAACAGGCTTTGTGTAAGACAACAGATATATATTATGAATTTGTGAACGTGAAAGAAATGGACACTGTATCTCATTTACGCTTAAATAAGTCTTGTTTGAGTTTAATACGGAAAGAATTTACTCATAATCTAATTTCCCCTCAAGTACTGTTTCAGATTTTAATACAGCAAATTCCTGATCACTGGGATCTCCTAGAGCCCAACTCGATATGGGATGAGGGCGGTATTACTTTATGGAAAGCTGCTGTGAGATAATAGGACAGATAGGAAAGCGAAAAGCATTTTTTCGAACAAACAAAAAAAAGTAAATTAATAAATATCTGAAAATTTTGAAAATCAAATAAATATTAATATCCATTTCTTATACACTGCTGGCCACTGTAAATGCAACACCCTGAAAGAAACATGCAAATAATATGAAATTTACAACATGCATTAGCGGAGGTGAGATATACAAATGATTAGAATTTCAGTGCAGACGCACATCACGCGCGCCTGTGGCGCCACTTCAAAGCGCTATTTAAGGCTTGGAGATTTCGACGATTTCAAGTTCGGCAATTGTGTTTTTCTTGTGGTTTTTTCAAAAAAAACGATCAATTATGCCTCGTCGAAAACAGCGATCATCTTTTGATCAAGTATCCGAGTTCGACAGAGGAAGGATAGTGGCCTACCGAGATTGTGGATTATCTTTCAGGGAAATCGGTAGTCCTGTTGGATGAAACCAAGCAACTGTAATGCGGATATGTGATCGTTGGATGCAGGAGGGTACGACGGACCGGCGTGTTCGATCGCATCCACCTCAGCGCACCACTTCACGTGATGACAGGCAAATTGTGCGCATGGCAGTGACGGATCGCTCAGTCACATCACGAACCATAGCACAGCACATGCAGTCTGTTACGCATCATCCAGTGTCTGCGCGTACCATTCGACGCCGTTTACAGCAGAGTGGTCTGTCCGCAAGACGTCCATTGCTTTGTCTACCCTTGACGCAGAACCACAGACGTCTCCGCCGCCAATGGTGCGATGACAGAAGGATGTGGACGGCAGAATGGAAAGAAATTGTCTTTACTGACGAGTCACGCTTCTGTCTGCAACACCACGATGGTCGCATTCGAGTCTGGAGACACCGTGAAGAGAGGATGCTGAACAGCTGCGTTATGCACCGCCACACTGGTCCTGCACCGGGTATTATGGTATGGGGCGGTATTGGATATCACTCTCGCACACCTCTAGTACGCATTGCCGGTACTTTAAACAGCCAGCGCAACATCTACGAGGTGTTGGAGCCAGTTGTCCTTCCTTACCTTCAGGGCTTGCCCACAGCCATATTTCAACAGGATAATGCGCGACCACACGTGGCACGCATTGTCCAACGGTTCTTCGTCAATCGCCAGATTGAATTGCTTCCCTGGCCGCCTCGCTCACCGGATCTTTCGCCGATAGAAAACATGTGGTCCATGGTTGCTCTACGATTGACCCAGATTCCATCCCCAGCTGCCAGAGCAGATCAACTTTGGCAAGGTGTGGAAGCTGCTTGGTCTGCTGTATCCCAAGAACTCATCCAAAGTCTCTTTGAATCAATGCCGAGGCGTGTGGCAGCGGTGATCTCCAACAATGGCGGCTACTCTGGCTACTGATTTTGGCAGGAACCACACTTCACAGAAGTCTATAAATTTAATCATTTGACACTTGGTCAACATGTTATCTACAAAATAAATTTTGTTGTGATATCTCTTGTCTTTCTTGGTGTTGCAATTTGGGTGGCCAGCAGTGTATATTCCTTTCTTATATCTAAAAATAATATTCTGTATTTTTGAGATTTATAATACAGGGTGATTCAAAATGAATATAGCGATTACAAACGGCTATGACTATTTAATCGAAAAGAATTTATCAATAAAAATTACACAGAATGTAAAAGAAGTTTATAATTTTATTTACATACTTTATAAATGTTCTATGCGACTCCCCCTCGGTCAGACGGACAACATTTAAGCGGCAGTCCATTTCACGCCATCCATTCTGAAGAATATGTGGAGTCATCAATGCAAGCGCATTAGAAATGCGCATTTTGAGTTACGGGAAATCCGTATCAAGCTGTGGTTTCGAAGATTACATCTTTCAGCAAGATGGAACGCCCCCACATTGGGGTATGGAGGTTCGCACATTTTTAAACCAACATCTTCCAAAGCGTTGGCTCGGTCGAACTCGAGATGCCGACGATGTGGTCACCTTGATCTCCGGACTTGCCACCCTGCGATTTCTTTCTATGGGGGTTATGTGAAAGACGTTAGGTTTATGCTTCCTTTGCCGAAAACAATTCCAGAACTCAAAATGTGCATTTCTATGTGCTTGCGTTGGTGACTCCACATATTCTACAGAATGTATGGCGTGACATGGACTTTCGCTTAAATGTTGTCCGTGTGACCAAGGGGGAGTGGCACAGAACATTTATAAAGTATAATAAAATTTTGAACTTCCTTTTATATTCTGTGTAATTCTTATCGATAAATTCTTTTCGATTAAAGAGTCATAGCCGTTTGTAATCGCTATATTCAGTTTGAATCACCCTGTATTACGCGTCTTCTCGAAAGGGTACGCACGTGGGTCGTAAGTTGTTCAACCTGGTACTATAGCATTAACCGGTGGACCAAGAAGTGGTCTGCTTTGCTGAACAGTGATTTTACAGCAAATTCAAGCGCAAAAAATCCCATTCATTTTTAATTTTTCGTGAGCCTTTACGTTAGCTATTTAGTTTACTTTTATTAATGTCATTTTATTAAAGTTGCTTATCACCCAGTTTGTTTAATCTGAAAACGTAAACTTCATAAAGGGTTGGTTGGGTTGACAAGTTGACCCTCATCAACAAAAACCACTGACAGAGATTTAGATAGAGTTGTCTAATTTACAGTTTCTTCTTTAGTGATGATACACATGTCATAGAAAATATTTTCTTGAAAGAGAAAGGGTCCTTTTTCCCTGTCTTGAATGCAACCATAAAGCGACGAGTTATTTCAGAAAATGTTTTCAGCTATGTATACTTTTAAAAGATTTGTGGCTATTACAAACATCATTATTCAAGTCCTAATGGACTGACATTTTGATAAAGACCGTTCTCTCATTAATACATTTTTGAAATGGACCTCAGTTAAATATTTTTTGACGTTATATATATCTTATGTTTTGTATATGACTAGTCAAAATATGATAATGATACAGAAAAAATATATAATAAAAATCATTTAAGGTAATTAAACGGGAAGAAAATGCGATATTAAAAACGACAATGAAGTTTGAATGTCTCATTTTTTCAAAAGAGTGATTTTTCACAGTGCCATGTTTTATGTTTTGCTTTGACTAATTTTTGTTTAAAGAAATTTCTTATTTGATTTAATTTTTTTTTATTTCTTCATTCCCGTGGACAATTCGGTCTGAACTCACCGAAAGAATGTTCAGATTACCATGCACAGATCTCGAATTTTTAAAATATTCATAAAATTGTAATAAAGATGTAGGCCTAGGAAAATATTGCGCAATCTGTGGGCACACTTTTCGAATCACGCTGTTGCCGATAAAATAAATTTTGAGAATGTATTTGTAGATGACGTAGTTCTTATGGACAAGATTCACTCGTGGTAAACTTGCTGTCTTGCCCAATCAATGGTTACAGTTAGTTTTCAAAACCGAGTGATCCCAACTTCTTCCTGATCAACACATTAAACAGAGGGCATATGTTTTCGAGCTACCATTTTTTTTATTTCTACAGATAGATTCATAAATTAAAGTACAGATGCGTGAGACAGAAGTAGAAAACCGATGATTGAATAATGATTTTGATAAATAGGTCTCCATTTCGCTTTGGCGGAGAAATCATTTATCTTTCGAACGAGAAATTTTCTGAGCGATTGCGAAAAATAGGATGCGGATAAATTTAAGAGCTTTTAAAGACCGCCGACATTTCTCAGTCGCTTGACATTCCCTTTAAACTGTTAGCAAAGTAATACTTATTTAACAATTGAAAGCACTATTTGGAATCATTTTAGGGGAATGAGTTAAAATTATTGATCAAAATGGAAAATTCCGCCAGTTTTCTGCGTATTTAAAGTCTCATTCTCGAATGGTATAGAAAAGCGAAATGAAATTATACGTAAATAAAGGTAAGCGCAGCATTACTTTAAATAAAGTAATCGTGTGTTTGACAAGGCTGAAAAAAATGATTGTATCTTTCAATAACATAGTGTATCTAGGAAAAAAATTTTCTTCTTAATTCATTCGCTCGTTCATGTATAATAGTGTTATTTTATCAATATTAACTTTATTGCCGTATTTGCTTTTACTTTTCCAGATATTTTTGAATTGCCAAGACATTTTACTTCAAACTGTTTGGCTTGTTGTTCGTTCAAATATAAAGTTCAAAGTACGATTGAAGTGTATTACTTGTTGTGACTCCATCTTTTAAAATTTGCCCGTTTTACATCCCTTCGCTCAAATACCATATATTTTCATCGTAACCCTACCAATTTCCACTTGTGTTTACTCAATTTTCTGAGTTTCTGGTGGTAACTTTGGAGGTATTTAAATTATGTTTAAAATAAAGAATTCCTAATCTCTCGTGCTGGTTGGCTTCGTGCCTGGTTTCAGAGGATAGCATTGCTAAATTAAACATTTTTTCGAAATGTACATACCGGAAGGATTGGGTATCTGCATGAATGGTAAGCAGACACAAAGGAACAGTCCCGCCTATCTGTTGTCTAGACAATATGCTTCTGTCATGTCTAGAATGGGGTATCGAATTGTATATGAGAAGCAATCTAGGCTGTACATCGGTACTGACAAAGGGTAAGGTATAAAATGCGATAAAAAATAATGTAACAGTCTTTCGTAAAATGTCAAGATCAGATTGTTATGTGCGTTGATTGTTTATGTGCCTATAAATGGGCGATCACCCACCTTTCCGGACACATTAATAGCTTTGCAAGCTGCCGCAGCCACAGGACAGTCTGAAGAACTGTATGTTCTACTTAAAGAAAAAATAGAAAATAATTCTCGTAGTTCAGAACTAATTGTAAAATTCACTGTCAATAACATACTCCCGCTGCTGTAGGGATGCATCAAAAACCTCTTTCTATGACTAAACCAGGTTTAATCCATGCTTGATAGACAGTAATTGCTCCTCGTGATTTGTTGTTAGGAAGGTTACATTCATGAACCCCATTTTGTTTTTCAATCTAGCTTCGGAATTCTTTATGTATCCTCGTTACTAACACCTCAGACCATTCTTCTTGATGATAGGGATGGGATATTGATATCGATATTATCGAAATATCGATTTTCCCTTCGATATTAGATATCATAATATCTATATTTTATTTATGATAATATCGGAATATCGATATTATATTCCTGATATTATCGATTACATATTTTCAAAAGAATTTATGTGAAATAATTTTAATTTATAAAAATTTGGGTTGAAAAATCTCAAAACTAAAGAGAAAAAATAAATGAGTGGTACAAATAATTTCTAATACACACAGAGTAATTATTAATACAAGCAATCAAAATATGTGTGAAAAAAATCAAAAATTGTTCAATATATAAAAAGAATTCTAGAAAGGACAAAAAAATGAATAAACGTTTTTCATTTTGCACTTTTCTCATCAATACGAGACAAATTACTCCACCATTTCGATTTTGGGGGCCTTATTGAACTTATTTTATTAATTATTGAAAAACAAAGTGAAATTTATGAAAAACACGCTAAAACACAACTGCAGAACTTTATTACAATGAAAAGTATAAAAGAAAGAATACTAACAATAGAACTGAGGAAACCGGTTATCTCCAATATCTCTCTCCAAATAGTTTGCATACACTCAGTGTTGCCATTGCTCCACCCAAACTAGGGTTTCTTTCTTTTCTAAATAGAAACTTTTAATTTGATAAAATATTGTTCTTTGAAATGTTATTTCATTATTAAAAAAATTGCGATCATTTTTTTAATCGTGCAATTACCATATATTTTTTCATCATACAATCATTCTTCCGAATACGATTGACTGCATATTGAAAGGAAAATGTGTTATCGATATTTTAAATATTGTTTATATTTTGAAATATAGTCAATATTGTGAAATATAGTGAATATTTTGAAATATTGATATTTTTTGTGCCGATATATTATTGATATCCGTATTAATAACCGATATTATTATCGATACTCAAATTGATATTTTGCTTCGATATCCCATCCCTACTTGATGGGTCGTCGAAACTGCAGTGGCTAATAAGAACAGAATGGAAATGGCCTTTCGAAAAGCTTTCACACTATGCTGGAAAATAACATTTCTAAGCAATCTTTTTTAAAATAGTAACCTCTGTTTTCACTGAAAAGGATGCGACCCTGTTCAGCGGGCCTCTAAAATAGTGTCTGTTTGAAAGACTTTAGTATATTATAGATTGTATATCCTATTTCAATAAGGAGGTTTTTTTCACATTTACTATGGACTTTGTTTCTTCACATTTACTCTATATACCATACTAGCTGAAAACCCGCACTTCGCTACGGAGTACATTCAAATTAAATACAACGGTCAATCTATGCAATCCATGACAAAAAATAAGTATAAATATTTATATATATATATATATATATATATATATATATATATATATATTTATTTATAATAAATAAGTCGATCAATGTATACAATTGATGTAAAAAAATATATATATTTATAAAAAAAATCATAAGGGATATATTTATAGACAAAATGATGTAGAAGAAAATATTCAAATTAAATGTAATAGGACATACTAAAGAATATAGTACAGTTAATATAGTACAGTTTGAGGAACATAATATCTTTTATTGTATTTTAATATTTTTTTGGCTAATGTCCAATCGTCTGCCACAATAGCAAGAAAAAAAAATATTTTTTTGTCTATTTAGTTGTAATGCACGTGACGATAAATTTATTTAATGTACCAGAAAAAGAAATCACGTGATCACCATTTGATAAATTAATTCTAAAAATGAATCTTTAAAAATTCACCAAAAATCAGAAAATGGAGGTAAAGATTCGAAAAAGATCTCATTTTAAAGGAATTTTTGTTTTCTTACTCGTGATATAACTTTTATAACCCTCAAATTATTATTTTAAATTCAAACTCTCCATGCAAAATTTCAACCCTTTAGGTCCAGAGGTTTGGTCTGTGCGTTGTATGTCAGTCAGTGATTCATTCAGTTATGGAACTGTTTTATATATGTAGATACGAAATAAAGTATCATCCATCCACCAAAAGGGATTTCTGGTGGGTCGAGAGCGCTACGGTCATTTTTAGCTACACGAAAGTTCATTCGACCGGCTAGAAGCAGCCATGCTAATGATGGGGCTCTGGAGCCGCGGCCAACAAAAAAGCGATTTATAACAGACCTGAACTAATTGCAATCATTTTTATGGAACAAATATAGGAATATCTAGGACGGATATCTAGGGATGGATATCTAGGGAGGAGATCAACTGCCATAATTACCTTCATAGAAATAGAGGTTATTTTTTTTTTCTACAGTTTCTAACTTTTCCTTTTCTATATAAATGTTTCGACCCAAAAGGATAATTTAATATTTTTATAACTCTGATATGTAAAGTGGTTTTCATCCAATCAGTTGTAAAACAAACTAAGATTTAGTCCTATATAATTGTGGAATACTCAAAATTGCAAGAAAAGATAAAGTTTAAGATTGTCATCGATAAGTTTGATTTTACTGCCGCTTTTGATGAAAAGACACTGTTTTATAATACCGAAGTTATTTAAATGAGGTTGTAAGTTTATGCTGATGTTTTATTTACTTATTTTTCATTTCAGTTCTTGATGTTTTACTTTTCTGCTCACGTATAGTTAAGTTTGTTTAAATAAAAGTTTTATTTCTTAAAAATTTAGAAAAGGGGGTTTATATCCTGTTTTGTTTTCCTTTTAGACAAAATATCTTATGTTGCATCTTTTTCGACTGCTTTTATCTTTTGAGAAGCAGTGATTTTCATCCCTGCGTATAGTAAAATGGGAAAAAAATAAGACGAGCAACTCTGACCTACTTTTTCGTTCTCTGAGACTTTTCTTGAAGAAGAATGTTTATTCTTTAGTTTTTCCCTCTGACTTTCTACGATTTCTAATGTAAACGAAGGATTCTTTCAAACAGATTTTTTATCGTCAGCAACTGAGTTTAAATACAATTATCTTTAATAAATTTTCGCAGATGGGAAAAAATGTTTAACGTTTAACGTGGATTTTCGTTTCCATTTTTTTTTTGTTGTTGTTGGCGGACACTGGTAACCCACCACAAACAAAACTTTACCTTTAAAAATATTATTTTGCTTCATATGCTGTCTTCTCGATTTGGTTTTCTAAGCAACGTATTTATCTCTAGCTCAGAACATTCACTTACCTAAATGTAATTCTGGGGGAAGCTGCTACTCCTTCCGATTAGAAATAGAAGGGATTTTAAGAAAGCATGAGACACAACTCACAACGAAGAGCACAGTATGCAGTTTAATTCTGTTGTATCATAGCATACGATAGAGCAGGATTCCTAAATCTGGTCAATGAACCCCTATCACAATAATTTCAGGGGTTGGACTAAATATTGCCGCCGACTAGAAAGGCTATATATATATATATATATATATATATATATATATATATATATATATTATATAGTCCAGGAAGTTCTAAAACACACATTTCGAGATTTTTAATTTTTTTTAATTGGAAACTATAATGGATGCAGGCGTTGAATTTGAAAATTTAAAAAAAAATACGCAGCAGCTTTTGAATTTTCAGATGTATAACTGTGATCACAGATTTTTTTTTCATATATATTGATATCTTTTGAAATCGTTTATATTTTATTTTATGCGGATCCTTCCCATTCTAATACGGATATAAACGAATATAATTAGATTTTTTATGCTATTTGTTGCTTCATTACATTTCCAGTTTTTTAAACGATTATTTTATGGGTATTTATTATCAGATGGAGAGATCATTATCCTACACCAGATTACCAGAGGGCTCTAATACACTGAAATGTATGACAGCGAATGCGATAGAGATGTCAACATTAAAGACCCCAGTTCGTAGTACACAACCGTGATTACTGCTCATTGTGAATGCTTAGTGTGCTGTTCGTCTGTGTTTTTAATTCGTTTATCTCTAAATGGAATTTTTCTCGACGACAGCTTTCAAAGAATGGGTCTAATGACTCGCCAGGTTAATGTGTGTCACTTCGTACAGTGTACTTTCGATGTTTGATTACTAACATTTCTGAAAGATATTTTAACTGTCTTGATAATCATCAAAATATTTTGCTTGCCTCAATATTCATCCAGGAAGTTTTTCCCTTTAATTTGATTTAAACCAGGAGGGTCGAAACATGACAGTCAATAACGCGGCCCTTCAAGATCGTACACTTTATAAGACCTATCTTCCCCAAAGGAATAAATACATTCCTCATTTCACAATCACGCCATATTCATGTCATCGGTATTTTGATCGAAGTACATTTGAGACAACCATTTTAAAAAATAAAGCACACAAAGAGAAAAAAAGGATGAAAAATTTCTGACGAGCGTGATTAAAACTTACTCAAAATTGCAACCACACCTTCCTGTATTAGTTTCTCCAAAACCAGGACAAATAGACTTATGTTTATATTCCTTTCTTTCTTATAATACTATAATAGAAAAGTAAAGGAAATGTTGTTACTGATATCAGTCAAGTACATACACACATTATATATATATATATATATATATATATATATATATATATATATATATATATATATATATATATAATGTGCGTATGTACTTGAGTATCAATCAAGTACATACACGCATTATATATATATATATATATATATATATATATATATGTAATGAAATAAGATCAGATTACAGAACTATTAGAAAAAGAAATTTATTTCCGAGTGGCTAAACAGACATCTGATCTAATTGAAAGCCAACACCCGAGTGATTCCCGGGGTTTGAGTATAGAGGACGATTACCTTATTTGGGCATAGAAAAGTAGTCGTACAGTTTCGTGGCTTGCCCAGGAATTGCTGACGCTATGAAAAATATTCCTGGGTTCTTGAAAACAGAATTTGGTAATGCGATCTTAAGCCTGGGAAGGGAAGAAAATTTACAGGGGATCAACTTAAATTTTATATTTTTCATATCCCCCCATTTTAAAACTTTGTCTACCCGGGTGGAGGCTCTCATACATAACATAAAAAATAAACTACAAAATATTACAATTATACAGAATATAACAGAAGATTACAAAAATATCTGGCAAAGTCCACAATGGTTCCTCCAGATAGCAGGTCCATGCGGTTTCCCTACTATCCTTCATCTTATTTGCTTCGTATGCACTTAACCATAATTACAGTATAAGTTCAAAATATAAGACTGGTATTCAAAATATAAGACGATAACATAAATTCTATGATTACATGACATATTATCTTGATATATTTGATATGAATAAAACACAATATAAATATTTACACTACCTGGAAACTATCTCTTAACACTGTCCACATATTGTATTATTAGTTCTCACATTATATTATATTAATACTGACATTGTTTGTATCACTATCAAAATTCACTGTATTATATTTTTTAACTTCCTTGAGTACTCTCATATTCATTACAATTCTCTATTCGTGCAAAATTACAATATTATAAATTTTTACATTCATTCCATATCAATATCTCTTCTTTTTCTTCAAAGTACTTTTACATTAATAAAACAACTTCATTACATCAAAATTCGTTTCAATAGCAATACACATTTTATACCTTAAACATACCTTACTTCTGACAAACACATCACATTTCTCTCAAACAACCGTGTATCCTCACATTTGCAGGGGAATGCTGACTCTGAAGTTGGAAAGGAGGTTAAAACAGATTCCTCCCACCACTTCAAAAGAAAATTTTTGTGGATGATCAAATGCAGGTAGATGGATTCAGTTTCTCAACTGTAGTTGCACTCAAAGAAAAACCCCAAAATCCAAAATAAAAATTTGCCGAATGACAAAAAAAAAAGTTTCGAGTTGTGCGGCCATCACAACCCGACAATTTTTAAAAATTTTAGAAAAATAAAAACAAAACAAGAACAACTCAAATGAGGAAAAGAATGCATCATGACATTAAATTAAATATTATAAAATTCAAAATTCACCTTGATAATTACAAAATTCAAAATAAACCATTTTTAGTTGTCCTTAAAAAGTAGTTGTAGATTCGGAGACTCACAATATTGGCAGTCCATTGATGGGAGTCCATCAGTATCCTCTGGTTTCTGTTCGCTTGGGTTTTTAATATCATTTAACTGAAAATTCTCTCTAGGACGGAAAAATCGAAGGCGAGTAGAATGTACAATCTCAGTGGGAGTTTTATAAAGAGCATTGGGTTTATCAATTTCAAAAAGAACATCTGAACATTTTTTTAGAATAGTATAAGGGCCTGAATACGGTGGGGCAAGTTTTCGGGTATTTGGATATTGAAATTCTTCATATAAAACTAAATCTCCGACTTTAAATATAACTTGTTGAAATCTTCTGTCATATCTTATTTTATTCGACTGATAATATTGTCTAGTTCTTTCTTGTGCAATTTTTCTAGCTTCTTCTATAGGAGGGTATATCTCATTATCTTGGAAAGAAATTTTATAAGGCAATTCGCCATACATTAAATAAATTGGGGGAAATCCAGTTACCGAATGAGGGGTATTATTATATTCTTGGGTGACAGAGTCTAAGATTTTTGTCCATGGCACATTACTAGGGCTATTACTAACTTTACATTTTAATCTAGTTACTATGGTTTGGTTAACTCTCTCGACCTTTCCGTTCGTCTGCGGTCTATGAGCAGATGTCAAGAGCTGTGTAACATTATTATGTCTGAGAAAATGTTTAAACTTTGATGAGGTAAAGGCGGAATTCCTATCACTTAAAATTTTCTCGGGTACATGATTTTGAAAAATAGAATTCAAACAATTTATATAGGTTTCCGTGGTGGCACTTTTAGAGGGAAATGTCCAGATGTACCTAGTGGCATGATCAACTACAATGTGTAAATATTTCTTAGTAGAATTATAATAACTTAAACCACCTACAGTATCAATTGATAATAGTTCAAAAGGTTTTTCACACAGAGGAAAAGATTGCATAAAACCATATTTTTTCTGATGAGACTTCTTGTTTACTTGACAAGTTTCACAATGTTTAACATAATTTCCAACATCATTAATTATCTTAGTCCAATAATATTGAGGTGAAATAATTCTTAACATTGAAGCTATTCCTGGATGACCAAATTTTTCATGTACTTTCTCTATTAATTTAATTCTTAACGCTTTTGGTACTACAATTTTGATTAAACCTTGTCTTTTTACTACTACAATATTATCCTTATTAAAACATCTGGGTGCTGTTATATTTTCTAACATTTGAAAATGGATGATTTCCTTTATATCTAACAAGGGTTCTGGAGGGGTTGTAGTTATATTAAAGCAATTGGGTTTCTTGTTAACATGTCAGCTTCAACATTAGTTGTACCTTTCTTATATTTTATGTCAAAATCATACATAGAAATTTTTAGAGACCATCTGAAAAGTCTACCTGTAGGATTTTTAAAAGTTTTAAGCCAAACTAAGCTGTGATGATCTGTATGTACAGTAAAATGTGACCCATGAAGGTAGCAATGGAATTTATCAAGACTATCAATTATGGACAAACATTCTAATTCCGTTATCGTATAATTAATTTCATATGGTCTAAGTCGTCGGGAGTGATATGCAATTGGATGTTGAGTTCCATCAGGATGTTCTTGTTTTACTATGGAGGCTATGGCTTCTTTTGACGCATCAACATAGACATGGCAAGGATAATTTGAATTATAAAGGGCCAAAATGGGTTTTGAGATTAAACTATCTTTAAGTTTTTGAAAAGCTTGTTGACATTCAGGCGTCCATGCCCATTTCTGGTCTTTCTTTAAAAGGTTATTTAAGGGAATTCTAATTTTAGCGTAATCAGGAATAAATTTATGATATACGTTAATGGTGCCTAGAAATCTTTGTAAATCTTTAACGTTCCTTGGGGCCAATAATTTTTTTATTGTTTCTACATTAGTATTATTTGGGCTGTATGATCCATGCTTAACTTCATAGCCAAGAAAATCAATAGTATCTTTAGCAAAATGACATTTCGATTTTTTAAGTTTAATATTTTCCTTTTCACAAATTTCAAAAATGGTCTTTAAGTGCTGAATATGTTGTTCTAATGTCTCTGAGAAAATAATTATATCGTCAAAATAATTTAGAGCAAAGTTAACTTGATATTTATGAAGTATACGC
This sequence comes from Dolomedes plantarius, assembly GCA_907164885.2. Taxonomy (NCBI): domain Eukaryota; kingdom Metazoa; phylum Arthropoda; class Arachnida; order Araneae; family Dolomedidae; genus Dolomedes; species Dolomedes plantarius. Next base: position 128,169,391 of record OU015490.1, on the reverse strand, counting down.
CTAATTGTTCTTTGGAATATTGCGGGAGCATTCTTAAATCCAAACGGCAGTCTGATAAATTGGTACAAGCCATAGTTAGAAGTGAAAGCAAGCTTTTCAGCTTCCTCATCCTCTAATTTCAGGTGCCAATACCCACTACATAGATCTAACGTAGAAAATACCTTAGCATTGGTCAATTTGTCTAGAACACTGTCTATTCTGGGAATGGGTTCACAATCGGTTTTTGTAATTTGGTTAATTTTCCTATAATCAATACATAGTCGAGTCCTAGCATTATCTTCTTTCTTAAATGCGAGAGTAATAGGTGAACTATATTGGCTATAACTAGGTTTAATAATTTTAGCTTTTAACAAGGCATCTAATTGTTTCTTTATCTCTGCGTCATCTCTAGGCGACGTTCTGTATGGTCTTTGACTTATAGGAAGTTCTGAGGTTAAGACTACTTTTGGCGATTCTAATTTAATTTCTCCCACATCAAACTTATTCTTAGCAAAAACATGATCAAATTTTTGAATTAAATTGTCAATATCACACTTATCATTATTACAAGAAATCACATTACATAAATCATTATTATTACTTAAAAATGCAGATACTTTTTCATTATTTCCATGACCACTTCTCTTATTAGGATTATTATTATGACAGCTGGTACAATTAAAATGCTTAAGTAATTTATTATCCGGAAAAATTTCTCTAGTTTTAAAATTAATAGTGACATTAAAGAGTCCAATAGCATGACCAGATAATATAACATATGGTAATTGTACATTAGGTAAGTAATAAAATTTTAATGTTTCAATTTTTTCACCCAATTTTAACGGAAGCATTATATACTGACATACCTGGACGTTTCGTCCCACAGCTGTAATGTTAATGTTGCAATTTTTGAAATTTAGTTGGTGATTTTTATTTAATGTGGATCCTGGTAAAATATTTAGAGTTGAGCCTGAATCGAATAAAATCTGGACTTTCTGTCCACACAACAGGCTCTCTACTACTGGCACTCAGTCACTGTTGTTGGTTCTCACATTAAAGTTTTTATTATGATTCTGCATTGTCATTCTTGGCTGAAAGGAAGGTGCACTGGTGTTGAACCCTGGTCTGGGACGTTGCTGGAAACGGGGCGGATAAAAATTATTCCTCGGTCTCCACTCCTGGTGTTGGAAGATCAAAATTTGGCCGAAACTGTCGGTAATTTCCTGGGTGTTGTTGGAAGCGTGGACTCCAGGCTGGAGGTCTATGGAAAACTGGTAGCTTGGGGGTATAAACAGTCCTTTCCTCTGAATTTTGCTTATCCAATAGTTTTAACATGTTTTTTAGTTCATCACAATTTTTTGTCGAACGAAGTTGGAGATCTACTTCTGGGCGTGCGTTTATTCCTTTTATGATGTAAAATTTTTGCTCTTCCGAGGTCATCGCTGCTTTCGAAGCTATTTGCTGGATAGTGTAGTAATACGCTTCGTAAGTTTCTTCCCTTCCTTTTTTCCGTCTTAACAATTGCTGATGTATTTCGGCCTTACTTATCTCCGTCTTAAATTCTTTAAGCAGTTCTGATTTTAATTCTTCGAAGTTTTTAAACAGGGGTTTGGATTGAAGAAATAGTTCCACATTTCCGGTACACAGCTTGCGAAAGAATATAATTTTTTGTATAGGATTTAATGTTAACAGTTCAGAAACCTGCTCATATTCTGCGATGTAATTTTCGATTGGCACTTCATTTGAATAGGGCTTAATAAACACATTTACATCGGAAAAGCGGACGTGAGATGGCTCGTTATTTTCACCGGTTAAGTCCACGGTTTCATTCAAAATCGGATTTTCCCCTTTCTTCATTGCTACTTCAAAACTAGGTCACCGAACAGCGTAAATCCACCAAGGTCAGTAATACAGTAATCCACTTCTGATCGCTGCTATTTTCGACGCACGAAAGGGCGAATGAAGTTTTACGACGGGTGCTGGTAAAATTAATTAAAACTCCGTTTACATATTGAAATTAAAATTTTAAAACTGGTATCCTCACTGCAGAACATCCTGCCGGCTATAAATTCTGTAATGAAATAAGATCAGATTACAGAACTATTAGAAAAAGAAATTTATTTCCGAGTGGCTAAACAGACATCTGATCTAATTGAAAGCCAACACCCGAGTGATTCCCGGGGTTTGAGTATAGAGGTATCTGCGGTTGAAGAATTTGCTGACCAAAGATGTTTTTTGCAAGCTGCATCAGTTGTGCAGGACGATTACCTTATTTGGACATAGAAAAGTAGTCGTACAGTTTCGTGGCTTGCCCAGGAATTGCTGACGCTATGAAAAATATTCCTGGGTTCTTGAAAACAGAATTTGGTAATGCGATCTTAAGCCTGGGAAGGGAAGAAAATTGACAGGGGATCAACTTAAATTTTATATCTTTCATATATATATATACATATAATATAATATGTGTATGTACTTGACTGATCACATCTTTAAAAAATTAAATTTGCCTTGAATTTTGAATCTGTATTGAAACCAAAATTTCATGTTAGTTTTATAACTATATTTTCGCATGAGAAAAAATTCATTAAGTTATGAATGTAAAAAACAAATTACTTATCTATCAGAAACACATTTATTTACATTGATTTTTCCTACTTAAAAGTACATTAGTTATCAAAAATTAAGGAAAAATCAGTAAAAGAGGGATAACACGTTCAAAACAAGGCCAATCTGTTTAAAATTTGAATATGTTTTTCAGTAAAAGGTGCTGAATAATACTACATTATGGAAAATAATGGCGCTGCAGTCGGAATACGTCATTTGCGAGGAGCATAAAAGGGCATGTTTCAGACGAAGGCGGCAATTGTATCTGCGAGGCTGAGATTAGACATCTGACATAGCCAAATTGTAACAATGACCTCTATAATTTGACCGAAGAACTGCGATGGCGAGCTATTGGGAGACTAGAGCCAGGACAAAGTCAGACAGAACTGGCCAGATGGCTAAATGTGAGTCCGCCTGTGGTTCATAGACTTTGGCAACAATTTCTAACCACGGATTCTGCATCCAGGAGATTCAGCCAAGGACGGCCATACGCTACGACGAGTGCCGATGACCGATATTTGTCATTATGCGCACGAAGAAATAGAACCGCAACTCTGTCCGCAAGCTCCGTCTGCACATCCTCCGTCGCTGCAAGCTTTGGAAGGTTGGTATCAACGTCAACCGTGTGTAGAAGGCTTCAAGAAGGTGGTCTTTTTGCGAGGCGACAAGCCATTTTGTTTTTTTTGTTGTATACATATGCTATTTTGTATAACACAATAATTGTCTGGCGATTTCTTTTTATGCTATTTTTTACCTAGCTATGTGTTGTATAATGTGTATAAGTTTCATTAAACTCTACGCTGTGACATTTCCCCTCCTCATGGCCCAGGAAATTTATTAACCTCGACTTGAAACAGAGTAAGCCCATCGGCGAACTGCGAAGATGCAATATTTTCCCCGAACGAGGGGTGGCTTACAAAAGAATCAACTGTTCGACTTGCAGGTGAGGAGCGACTTACAATAGAGAGTTGCCAGGATGTCTCGAAGCTTAGACACTATAACACAAAAGCGTAACAAAAGCAGATCCACCTTCTGATCAGAGGCAGTAATGATACACCGGTGCGATAACAATATGAAAACAGGTATCGTTTTGCACACGGGCCAAAACCAAGGGCCTGTAAGAGCCCAGATAAAGGAGCGGGGTTGTTACAGATCCCACCAGGGAAAAAAGTTTTAAAACCGGATGCAGGAGATATTTACAGGAGACGAGACGAGAGGAGAGGAGAGTCAGAGAGTCGGAGACTGATTTTGCTGTTGGATCACATTCGGATCCTAGGCCGATCAAGATTCTGTTCTGAAGTGTGTAGACCTCTTTCTCGCTGAGAAGGGTCGTTTAGAGATCAAAGCTTGATCTTCTATGTTTTAGAAGCAGCTAGCTTCTTTGGTGAGAGTGTGGGACGAGCTTTCCACTACTCTGTGATAAATAGATCGAATTACGCTTGGAGTTCGATTTCGCCTCATTCCAGACGGTTCCGACGAGTGCAATCTGTTCCCAGCAACTGAGAGACTTCTGCGATTAGAGCCCAATTCCCTGAAGACCTGATCGACGATCTGTAGCGACAGTGCCTCCAGCCAGCCGAGTGCACTACCCTCAACGCTCGTCGCAGACTTCAACGAACATTACTAGTGTATAATTGATGTTCCAGAACACGACCTAATCGTGAAATATTATAATCCAGAATATTTCAAATAAATTGATATTAGTGTAACAAAGTTCTTATTAGTAAGCTGTTTGATCACTATACATAACCGGTGTGACGCTACCTAGCATGTCGGCTTTGACACCAAGTACGCAATATGTTACAGCTAAAGTATTATTAGAATAAATGGTGGCAGCAGAGATAGAATCCAGCCGATAGTGAATGAACTGTTCAAGACCAAAGTGTGTGTGTGTGTGTGTGTGTTGTGTAAAGAAATGTCCTCAACTTTCAAGTAGTGTGGAGCCATTCCTATTAAGCCCGAAAGTCAGACCAGAGGAAGGAAGCACTCTTCGAGGACAGGTACTTGCGTTTTCATTCTCTGGAGGCAAATGTGTTAGTTAAAGTGTGTTTTTATATACTAACTCTTTAGTTAATCAAAGTGTGATCCAGAAAGTCGTGACAGTAGTTTTTTATATATTAACTCTTTAGTTAAGCAAAGTGTGTTCGAGAAATTCGACACAGTGTGTTTTTGTATATATTAACTCTTTAGTTAATCAAAGTGTGTTCGAGAAAGTTGAAACTGTATTTGTTATTTTAATAATTAACTCTTTAGTTAAGTTCAATTTCGAGAAAATCGAAAACGATAGGGCATCAGCTCATTAGTAAAAATTATTTTTAGTCTGAGAAATTCGACCCACTTTCGAAATTCGATGTGGGTACCGCGGTACCCGGTCATTGAAAATTAGGGAAGCGTTTGGTCATTGACGCTAGAGTTAAAGATGGCTAAAAGTATTAAAATAATACATTGTCATCGTGTTCTGGGCTATTCTTAAAGTTTCAAATGTCTAACTAGTCGGGAAGTTAGTTAAAAATCGATTGCAAGATTTCAACTGGACAAATACACAAACAAACAAGAAAGCGAATTAATAAAAACATGCAAATAGCTATTTTCGTACTAAAATCCATAAAATTTATAAATTCGGACGTAATTAGAAAGTTAAATGATTAGGCTGTAATGTTATTGGGAAAAATCGGTATTTTGAACCGAAAATGCCGTTTTAAAGGTGTACGTAAAGAGCATACTTTATAGAGCCTACTCCAAAAGATTTTTATAAACACATTTTATTGAGAACTTCCTTTGGAATGCCTTCAATAATTTATTGTTTTCGTGAATGTACCATCTTGCACAGCTTTCTCACCCTCATAACATAACACCGAGGGACCTGTAAAAAATTCCCCACCGACGGCTGTGTGTAAAAACTTCAGGTAATGTAGTCGCTCTTTTCTTTCTTAACTTTTGAACTTGGAGGTTACCTCCTCCTTAATAGTCCAGTCAATTTGTGCTCAAAAGGGGCCCTCGAGGGAAAATTTTGAGGTAGTTTTGATTTTTTCCATTTTATATGTTTTTGGGGGTGCTGAATCCGAATCTGAGGTTTGTTAACAAAATTTCGTGACGCAACATTGAAAAAAATGCAAAAAAAGGTAAAAATTTTCATTTTTTGGCGGTTTTTTGCTTATAACTTGGAAACTATCAACTTTTCGTATATAACCCTATTTATCAAAATTAAAGTACATAAAATTTCCTACAAATTTCACTATTTAGCTTTTTTTCTCCGACGGACCGTTTGGGCTCAAGCGCTATTTGAAAATTGGTGTATTTCGGCTGGCTCCGCAAAAACCCACTTTTTACACTCCAAAACTTATCATTAAAGGCTGTCATTTAATTCCTCCATCCAATACAATGTAGGATTTTCAAAATCACATTGTATTTAAATTCTGTGCAAATACGTATAATTCCGTCTTGTACGTCTTTTCATGTTATTTATTCTCGGCGAGCCTCACCAAATGATTTTATAACTGCCTCGTTTGGTTTAAAAGCCCTCTTTTCTTCTATTCGATTCCTTCACAGACGACTCAAGGCCAACTACGTCACCGTGTACATGCGTACCCAATCAACACCCCCTATATCCGATATAGGGGTGTTGACCCAGTCTCAAGTCCCTTCATATTGTTCACGAGGTTTCCTCCCCTCCCCCCTCCAAAAAAAAAATAAATAAATAAAAACACCGGCCATCCGATTCCTACCAGTGGCAGTGCGAAGGAAGTAAGCAGTTCAGTGTTAGAATCCAACGACAACACGATTCAAAAGTTATATTTACGCGTAGTGTTAAAAATGGCTTCAAGTGTGTGTTTTATTTGTGATGAAGTGCTGGATAATAACTTAGAGAAGGTGATAACGGTGCGGCAAAGAGGTTTGAAAACGTTTATCGAGTCAAGAAAGAAGAGGAAGGATGGTGAGCATGTTCAGCTACGTGAAAAATCTCCAGTTGATGTTTATGAGCGATGTCGTACAAACTACATTAATACAAGAATGATTGCAGCTCATTTGAAGAAGGCGGAACAGGTTAGAGAGCAAGTCAAAAGACGTTCTACTGAAGCGCATTTCAATTTCAAAACTCATTGTTTTATGCGTGGCCTCGTCATAACACCTGACTTTATAGAACAACAAAGAAAAAAGAAAACCAATCGTAATATTGTGTATCAGGTTCGAATTTTGAAAGTCAAGGAAACTATCATAAAAAGGGCAGAAGAACGTGGTGATGAGTATGGACAAGCCATAATCAAACGTCTTCTGCCTGTCTCAGATTTAATGGTTTCTGATTGTCAGTATCATAGTTTATGCATGAGAAAATTGTACAATCGCCCAAAAATTCAACAGAAGAGAAAAAGGGGCCCATTCGCCAATCAAGTTGAAGCAGCAATGGAATATGTCTACACTTATCTTGAGAATAGTGATGGAGAATGTCAGTTTACGCTAGACGAATTGGTGGACCAAATGAAGGGTGATTATCGTCCTGACATAAAGACAGTTAAAGCTCATCTACTCAAAAAATATGGAAGCGATATAATAATGACCTTTTCTCCAAACAAGAAGCTGGTAGTGTGTTTCAAAAACACAGGGTATAAAATTTTAAATGATGTTTGGTACCAGCAGGCGTTAAAAATGAACAAGAGGAAAGACTCCGGATTATTAAGACGGCTGCTGCAATTGTTGTTGAAGATATCCGGAGCCAGGTTTATGAGACCGCACAGTACCCCTCACCTGATAAATTTTTGGAAGGAAATGAGGAACTCATTCCTGAAAGTCTCGGTACATTTAGGGAAACAGTTGTACTAAACAAAAAACGTGGGGACCATGATATGTGGAAGAAGAACACAGCACTGGCTCATAGTCTTGTAGCAGCAGTGAGGCCCAGATCATTCGTTTCACCAGTCCTCGTAGGGTTGGCAGTGTTTCTGCACAAGAAGTACGGCTCAAGGAAATTAGTCGATGTGGTTTCCTCATTGGGATTTTGTTCGACTTACACAGAGGCTGGTCGCCTGGAAGCACCAGCTGTCAGCAGCGATCCGCTGAAAGTTAACCAGCCATGCTTTTCACAGCAGGTGTACAATAATGCTGATTTTAATGTACATACAATCGACGGATACAGCACCTTTCACGTCATAGGTACAGACTGAAGAACAGACTGAAGAAATACGCTTACATGATGCTGAAGGTATGTCTAATCTCACAATCTACACTGCTGGCCACCCAAATTGCAACACCAAGAAAGACAAGAGATATCAGAACAAAATTTATTTTGTAGATAACATGTTGACAAAGTATCAAATGATTAAATTTATAGACTTCTGTGAAGTGTGGTTCCTGCCAAAATCAGTAGCCAGAGTAGCCGCCATTGTTGGAGATCACCGCTGCCACACGCCTCGGAATTGATTGAAAGAGACTTTGGATGAGTTCTTGGGGTACAGCAGACCAAGCAGCTTCCACACGTTGCCAAAGTTGATATGCTGTGGCAGCTGGGAATGGAATCTGGGTCAATCGTAGAGCAACCATGGACCACATGTTTTCTATCGGCGAAAGATCCGGAGAGCGAGGCGGCCAGGGAAGCAATTCAATCTGACGATTGACGAAGAACCGTTGGACAATGCGTGCCACGTGTGGTCGCGCATTATCCTGTTGAAATATGGCTGTGGGCAAGCCCTGAAAGTAAGGAAGGACAACTGGCTCCAACACCTCAGAGATGTAGCGCTGGCTGTTTAAAGTACCGGCAATGCGTACTAGAGGTGTGCGAGAGTGATATCCAATACCGCCCCATACCTTAATACCCGGTGCAGGACCAGTGTGGCGGTGCATAACGCAGCTGTTCAGCATCCTCTCTTCAAGGTGTCTCCAGACTCGAATGCGACCATCGTGGTGTTGCAGACAGAAGCGTGACTCGTCAGTAAAGACAATTTCATTCCATTCTGCCTTCCGCATCCTTCTGTCATCGCACCATTGGCGGCGGAGACGTCTGTGGTTCTGCGTCAAGGGTAGACAAAGCAATGGACGTCTTGCGGACAGACCACTCTGCTGTAAACGGCGTCGAATGGTACGCACAGACACTGGATGATGCGTTACAGATTGCATGTGCTGTGCTATGGTTCGTGATGTGACTGAGCGATCCGTCACTGCTATGCGCACAATTTGCCTGTCAGCACGTGAAGTGGTGCGCGAGGTGGATGCGATCGAACACGCTGGTCCGTCGTACCCTTCTGCATCCAACGATCACATATCAGCATTACAGTTGTTTGGTTTCGTCCAACACGATTACCGATTTCCCTGAAAGATAATCCACAATCTCGGTAGGCCACTATCCTTCCTCTGTCGAACTCGGATACTTGATCAAAAGATGATCGCTGTTTTCGACGAGGCATAATTGATCGTTCTTTTGAAAAAACCACAAGAAAAACACAATTGCCGAACTTGAAATCGTCGAAATCTCCAAGCCTTAAATAGCGCTTTGAAGTGGCGCCACAGGCGCTCGTGATGTGCGTCTGCGCTGAAATTCTAATCATTTGCATATCTCACCTCCGCTAATGCATGTTGAAAATTTCATGTTATTTGCATGTTTCTTTCAGGGTGTTGCATTTACAGTGGCCAGCAGTGTATTTCGTAATCACTCATCTCTCCTTAAGATATGATCACAAGTTGTTGTTTTCTCACCACCTCTTTCATTTTCCAGATGAACAAGCCCCGACTCTGACGACAGAACAACCCGAACCTGTGCCAGGACTCGCCGCCTTCGAAGAACCTCAGCCAGGACCCTCTAAACGACAACGGCTCATATAATAATGCAATATATGATCATATGTATTGTAATACAATATAATAAAATGTAATAATTTTTCAAGATTTTTCTTTGGAATTTCAACTTTTTTGTAACAATTACAACTAATTTGTACAATTTCGGACTTCTTTAAATAACTTGAACATTATTTTATTTTTGAAAAAATTACCTGTACCTCTACATATACTATCTAAATAAGGTATGTGCAGAGAACTGGGAGGAATTCACTAATTGACAGCCATTAATAATAAATTAGAATTTTGGAGTGGAAAAAGTGGGTTTTTGTGGAGACAGCCGAAATACTCCAATTTTCAAATAGCGCTTGAGCCCAAACGGTCCGTCGGAGAAAAAAACCTAAATAGTGAAATTTGTAGGAAATTTTATGTACTTTAATTTGGATAAATTGGGTTAAATACGAAAAGTTGATAGTTTCCGAGTTATAAGCAAAAAACCACCAAAAAATGAAAATTTTTACCTTTTTTTGCATTTTCTTCAATGTTGCGTCACGAAATTTTGTTAACAAACCTCAGATTCGGATTCAGCACCCCAAAAAACATATAAAATGGAAGAAATCAAAACTACCCCAAAATTTTCCTCCGAAAAACACAATTTGACTGGACTATAAAGGCGATGGCTCAAAGATAGCTCGGTAGTCTTTGAAATGCGTTTGCATGTCAATGATAAGTGACGCGAAATCATATAAAAAAATCACACTTCTCTGTTAAAAGTTAAAACAGGAAAAACGGACGAATCGGCTTTTTAAATGCTGTGAAAAATGTTTCAAGAAACAAGGGCTTTTCTGGAAATTTATATTGAAGAACGTGTAAAAAAGAAGGTAATGCTTTTATAACTGACTAGCTGAAAACACGTACTTCGCTACGGTGTACATTCAAATTAAATTCAACGGTGAATGGAAGTAATTTATGCCAAAAATGTGTATAAATATATTTATAAAAAATACAACGATTAATATATGAAATTGGTGTAAAAAACCAAAAAACGTATTTATAAAAAAATTGCAACAGATATTTTTATAGACAAAATAATGTAGAAGAAAATATTCCAATTAAATCTAATAGAACATATTAAGAATATAGTACAGTTAATATAGTACAGTTTAAGGGACATTTCTTTTACTGCATGTTAATATTTTTTTGGATAATGTACAATTGTCTGCCGCATTAGAAAGAAGAAAAAAATATTTTTGTCTATTTCGTTGTTATGCACGTGACGCAAAATTAAAAGAAAAGAAACCACGTGATCAGCATTTAATATATTAAATTCTAAAAATGAATCTTTAAAAATTCACCAAAAATCAGAAAATGGAGGTAAAGATTAGAAAAAGATTCTATTTTAAAGGAATTTTTAGGATCTTTCTCATGATATAAATTTTACAACCTTCGAATTTTTATTTTAAATGTAAACTTTAAAAAACATTACAAAAACAGCTTAAAATTCAATTTTAAAAATCTAAGAGAATTTTTTAAAAATCTCTCTTAGTGCACCCCTACACTATAAGAAGAATCGCCATGCAAAATTTCAGTCCTTTATGTCCAGCGGTTTGGTCTGTGAGTTGTCTGTCAGTCAGTCAGTCAGTCAGTCAGTTACGGAACTGTTTTATATATATAGATAATGAATTTAGATCTGTGATAAAAATTATTCTTGAAATGCATCATTTATTCGAATAAAATGCCAGACTATTCATTTTATGATAGATGTTTCAGATTTTTTTTTATGATTTAAATTGTGGGAATACCTTAAGTTATTTAAAATTCGTAAAAATTATCCTATAGTAATTGTTACTAAGAAAGATGGATGAAATAACAGTCATTTACAGTATGTATTCCTATTATTTAATTCTTTTGAATAAACAATGGAAAAATCCTAGAACATTAATCTTAATTCAAATTACTTTCATCGAGATCTTACTTTTCCCATCATTTTTACTGTAAATTAGGAAAACAAAATACAAAAAATTAAATAAAGTAGATAATTCTCATTTCTAGTCAGTATACTGGTTAACTAGGTACATTACGCTCATAAAAAGGAAAGTTTTAGAAAATGATTTTAAATAATTTGAAGCTTAGACTATATTATTAATACTACTTCAATAGTCTCGTAATAAATGCCATTTTATGTATCGGAAAAACAGTTACTGATGCGTCTATCTGCTTACTTGAATGACATAGCAAATTTCGATTCTTCAACGTAGATAAATAATTTATCATTTATAATAGCATTTCGTATTAAACTTGCGACCGAACAAAAAAGTAACTTATGCATCAGTCCGTTGTCATTTCCGTGAGACAGCGCCCAAAATGTCTGTCCCCTTATTAATGGTCTTTAAAAAGACCGTACCCACCCTTTTCGAGTTTGGAAAGTCCTTTATCAGTGCAAAGTAATTCATTTAGTTGTTATTTAGAAATTCCTTTAGACATCAGTTGTGGGTAGTTATAAATCGATGCGGATTTATCTGTAAACTATTTTGATATTGACTGCTGATAACAAAATAGAATTCACCATGACATGGGTGAAAATAACAGATAATGCTGTAAATGACTTCTTTTAATCTTTTATTTCAAGCACTTTCTTTTTTAAAATAGATAGTACATCCTTTTATCAATATATTCACGTAAGTAAAACGAATATATTAGCGAGTTCAATACAAAAAAATAAAACTAAATGAAAATATTAGCGAGTTCAATACAACAAAAAAAAACTAAACGAAAATATTAATGAGTTCATTACAAAAAAAAACTAAACGAAAATATTAATGAGTTCATTATAAAAAAAACTAAACGAAAATATTAATGAGTTCATTAATAAAAAAACTAAACGAAAATATTAATGAGTTCATTACAAAAAAAACTAAACGAAAATATTAATGAGTTCATTACAAAAAAAAAACTAAGCGAAAATATTAATGAGTTCATTACAAAAAAAAACTAAAAGAAAGAGTCTTAAGAACAACTAGGGAAATTGGAAAAGTTAAATCTACGAGGGATGGAACTTTAATAGTGGCAGCACTGTTGTAGAGCCCCCACAGTACCCCGCAGTACCCAGAAAAGCATCTTACACCACACGTATGTCACATACATGCCTTACTTCAGAGCGAATCCCCACAAACGTCACACGTCTTGACAGTGACAGGATGAACACAGCCACGTTTTAGTTATCAGCCTATCGTGCGAAATAATTTGTTGCATCGTGCTGATGAAGGAAAATGCTTGTGCGCACACTGTGACTGATTGTGTTTGCTCGCCGGGGCTGAGACTATACTCTACTGTCCCCCCTATTCCCAAGCCCCTGTGACTTCGATCTCATCCCCAAGATGAAGAAACTGCTCCGTGGATTTCACCACAGATTCTGCAGGCTGTACACCGCTCCATTCGAAGGATCAACAAATCAGCTGCTGCCAACGGCATACTGCAGCTTCCAGAACGTTAGCAACGGGTGCTAAACAATGCTGGTTACTACTTTGAAGGGCTATAAAAGTTTCAACCCTATATGTCTTCTGTATACTTTGTACATACCTAGTTGCCACTATTGAAGTTCCATTCTATGTATGTTTTTTTTCTTTTTCATTTTACGCAAGTCACATAATATGACAGAAAGAGAGAGAGACAGAGAACTGCGTAAATTTTCTGATTCTATGTGAGTATATCACATTATCCCATATTACTCCCCTATGAATATTACATTAATATAATTTAATTGCTGTGTATCCCGTATAGGAAATGTGGAACCGGAGATTTTTATTGAAACCGAAAACCCGGATTCAATTGTTGTAGAACAGGGTATTCGATAGTAATAAATCTTAGGTTTAACCCTTACGTCTGCTCATCGGTCTAGGAGACCGCTATTGCACCAAGTTCTGAAGGGTGGGGTGGGGGGGGGGTGATCAGACTGTTGAGGGTTTGTGAGTTCTTCACTCGGGTCCCGACCTTCAAGTACAACACATCGGAGATTTTCCTCCCCTCGTATCTTGTCGGTGAATTTAATCTTTATAAAACATAGTCGGTCTTTTGGACCGATTAGCCTTGAACTGATTTAAATTTTCGCCGGTCTGTATGACCGATAAGCCTCGAACCGTATTAATTATCTGTCAGTCTGCATACATTCTATTTCTAAGATCTTTGTTTTATTGTTGTAACTAGCATGGCTGGAAGAATTTCTCCTGTTTCAAAACGAACCAGACATTTTGTCTCTCTCGCACAAATTGTCCTATCTGTTATTTTGTCCTAATGTATTTTTTATTACCCTTTTCAAGAATGAGAGATGGCAGTAGTTTTGCATTGATGACTTATAACTTCGAAAAACTTACAAAAATAGGAAATATCCTAATTTTATAGCGTGGCGGTCTGTGAAACCGATGAGCTGGGGAACAGTATAAAAGACAGATGAGCCGACGTGAGGGTTGAAAAACAACATATTTATGGGGATAAACAGTTTTACCATGCTTCAAAATTGATAGCTACCTTGATCTTTGAAGCCTTCTGTCTTAAGCGCATCCACAGTATTAACTGCAAGATCCTCTTCAACCAACTTCAAAGTCGGCCTCTCACCCCACCCCCTGCATGACAAAAGATATGTCCTCGAGTGTTATTTGCTTTTATTGATTGAGAAATTTGATTTATTGACAAACATATAGAACAACCTTCTGTTTTTCTCTGGGGCAGCATGCATATGTTTGCTACGTTACGCGGGTCGCAACATAGTACACTATACCTCATAATTTAATAACGTAAAAAATAAAATTCAAAACCTAATTGTATTTCAAGCGTTTAACTAAAGCGTTTATTTAAAAATAAATGTGGTCGTTTGATGGTGAGACAAACTTTTGGCTATTTTAGGCACATCGTTTTATTCCTTGCTACATGCTACTCTCAATACGTCATCAAAGTAAGAATCAGTAAATCGATTTCTGTGCACTTTATCCGCATATTTCATTTTGGAATAGGATGATTCCCAAAGATACGTTGATACGAAACACGTGCGCAGAAGGTGGTACATTTTTGTACAGTTTTTCATTTTCAGGAACTTATTTCCAAATTATGTTTATAAAAGCCCCTACCTGATAATGAATTGAAGAGTTTCAGGCTCTAGAAGAAAATAAGATTTATTTCGGAAAAAATACGCAGACATTTAAAAGCAAACATTTCATGCTGACAGTAGAGCATACTTTTATTTTTAAAATCAGGTCTCGTAATCATCGCAAAAAGAAATTTTTAGTTTAACCAATCAACGGCTGTTTTTTTTTTCAAAATACGGTTTAAAAAAGGTCAGGGTATTTTATTTTATTTTTCATCGTTACGTGAACATTGCATAAAGTAGTCTGACTATTTTCCTTACAAAATTAATAAATTATCGTAAGATACTTTTTGAACACTAAGATGTTAAAATATTCCTTTATGTTTTCTTTTTTTGTACCCTCGCAGACAGGTAAGAAAAAATGATACCGTTAATTGTACACTGCTGGCCACCCAAATTGCAACACCAAGAAAGACAAAAGATATCACAGCAAAATTTATTTTGTAGATAACATGTTGACCAAGTATCAAATGATTAAATTTATAGACTTCTCTGAAGTGTGGTTCCTGCCAAAATCAGTAGCCAGAGTAGCCGCCATTGTTGGAGATCACCGCTGCCACACGCCTCGGCATTGATTCAAAGAGACATTGGATGAGTTCTTGGGGTACAGCAGACCAAGCAGCTTCCACACGTTGCCAAAGTTGATCTGCTGTGGCAGCTGGGGATGGAATCTGGGTCAATCGTAGAGCAACCATGGACCACATGTTTTCTATCGGCGAAAGATCCGGAGAGCGAGGCGGCCAGAGAAGCAATTCAATCTGGCGATTGACGAAGAATCGTTGGACAATGCGTGCCACGTGTGGTTGCGCATTATCCTGTTGAAATATGGCTGTGGGCAAGCCCTGAAGGTAAGGAAGGACAACTGGCTCCAACACCTCGGAGATGTAGCGCTGGCTGATTAAAGTACCGGCAATGCGTACTAGAGGTGTGCGAGAGTGTTATCCAATACCGCCCCATACCATAATACCCGGTGCAGGACCAGTGTGGCGGTGCATAACGCAGCTGTTCAGCATCCTCTCTTCACGGTGTCTCCAGACTCGAATGCGACCATCGTGGTGTTGCAGACAGAATCGTGACTCGTCAGTAAAGACAATTTCATTCCATTCTGCCGTCCACATCCTTCTGTCATCGCACCATTGGCGGCGGACACGTCTGTGGTTCTGCGTCAAGGGTAGACAAAGCAATGGACGTCTTGCGGACAGACCACTCTGCTGTAAACGGCGTCGAATGGTACGCGCAGACACTGGATGATGCGTTACAGACTGCATGTGCTGTGCTATGGTTCGTGATGTGACAGAGAAATCCGTCACTGCCATGCGCACAATTTGCCTGTCATCACGTGAAGTGGTACGCTGAGGTGGATGCGATCGAACCCGCTGGTCCGTCGTACCCTCCTGCATCCAACGATCACATATCCGCATTACAGTTGTTTGGTTTCGTCCAACACGACTACCGATTTCCCTGAAAGATAATCCACAATCTCGGTAGGCCACTATCCTTCCTCTGTCGAACTCGGATACTTGATAAAAAGATGATGGCTGTTTTCGACGAAGCATAATTGATCGTTTTTTTTAAAAAACCACAAGAAAAACACAATTGCCGAACTTGAAATCGTCGAAATCTCCAAGCCTTAAATAGCGCTTTGAAGTGGCGCCACAGGCGCGCGTGATGTGCGTCTGCGCTGAAATTCTAATCATTTGCATATCTCACCTCCGCTAATGCATGTTGTAAATTTCATGTTATTTGCATGTTTCCTTCAGGGTGTTGCATTTACAGTGGCCAGCAGTGTACATAAGAATTATAATTAGATGCGAAAATACTGCATAAGAAAAATTTTTACGAATCTGACCATTTATCTAACTTTATTGAATAGAGATAATGTTCCACCAGTATTTCGTTCAATGTATATCCACATTCTTTCATAAAAAACTCTCCAAACTTTTTAGCCATTTGATTATCAAAAGATATCGGTCGTGAAGGAATCTCCATTGGGACATTTCAATTCCTTCCACCAGCATGGGATCTTGATCCAAGCATGCATTTCAAGGACGCACCATGGCCATATCGGAGGGCCTGCACTAATGGCAGGGCTAGTACCCCAACTTCTTCTGGGGAACACCGCAACCCTCAATTTCCTAGAAGGGATGCACCCTGAAAATTCCACGAAAAATAAACGGGGCCTTCAAATTCTCGGAAATGATATAACAGGTGAGGAAAATGTTGCATCAACCTGCCACGAATCAAACGCGAGAAAAAAAAATAAATCGAGGAGGTGACTGACCTGGGAGAGATGCCAGCAAAAAGGATAAACGACCCGAGTGTTTTTTTTTGGGGGGGGGAGAGAACGGAACGACGAGAGGCGGTCAAGAGGACTCCAGGAGCAGTGCGATGACCCGATCGATCTGTTGCCACAACCCTAGAATGCCTCATCTAACTACATGATGCTGAGATCTGGTGCAACCTTCATGGTCCCCACGTTAGTCAAGCCTCCCCTAAAAATAATGCTCGATAAGGCGAACTGGTACATTTATAATTTGTAATTAAGTTAACTTTGCTTGGTCCGTAATGATTCTCCCACGGGGAGCGGATAGAACATGGTCTTGTTTTTTTTATATATAGCCAAGAATTCATTCATTCAATGTTATTAATTCCTGTAAAATAGTGTAAGGGTAAGATTCAAAATATTACGCCATTCTCACCCGTAGGTTAATCGGCAGGTTCAAATTGGTAACCAATCGAGCGGCAACATCCAACCCCGTCCCCCTCGAGGCCAACAGTACCTCGCGCTCTAATATTCACAAATTTTCCTCAAATACCCAAATTGGGCAGCCACCATACCTCGAAATATCGCTACTACTCCTTTACAACTTTATTAATACAACAAGTTACAATCAATCAAACATGCAAAACATCAGTATATCAGTTCAGCGCTTCAAAACACTTAGTAATGGAAATAACAATGAAGACGCCCACTGGGCTACAAAAAACAAAGAACCTGTAAAGCTTGTACAGCCATGGAAAACAAACAGTCTTTACATTCAACTTTCCCATTGAGACGTCAATACATTTCCCAACAGTTATGAAACTATAGGTACAACAAATAAATTCAATATAAACAGCATTCCGTTACAGATCATAAAACACATAATAGTAACAATATCCAATATAAACGTCACATTATTCATAATCATTATAAAACGCTATTTACAATATATAAACTGCTTTATGTAAAATAGTGTAAATAAAATGTTTTTGTTTATTTGTAATATCGTGTCAACTTGTTAGTTACCTTGTAGGAGTTCACCTCCCATTTTTGCACACAACATAGTGGGGTATCTCTGGTATCCCTCACAACATCATTGATATTTTAAGAGAGAGAACAAAAGAAAGAAACATCCAATAGTAAATTTTCGATATCACGTATAGACTTATTTCGCAACCAACTTACCATATGGGATGAAACACTTTCAAGGTTGTATTAATATGTAGCTTTAGATCTGCCATTGTCTGCAGACTACAATAAGAAAAAAACGTCAAAATGCTAAGAAATCTCTTATCACAATATTGCACATTTTCTCATCCCTCTCATTCCCACACTGTAAAAATGAAATGCTGTTTCAGGGTGTAATGTTTCGATGTTTCTGGATAGCGCATTTTCTTGTTTTGGGTATCCCATATTGTATCTTAAACATGCTTTCGTATCATTCTAGTTGTACTTCCATATTTCTAATAGACCTAAAACATCACGCATGCGCTGATAGTAAATCACCCAGACAGTTTGCCACATACATATCTGATATATATATATATATATATATATATATATATATATATATATATATATATATATATATTTATATATATACATTCGGGACTCTATTTAACGAAGTCCCTAAACTCCGAAAAAAAGTTCGTTACATGGAAAATTCGTTAAATAGAGATTCACCTTTTAAAATACTTTAAACTACACAAAACATATTTTAAATTCATAAACACTAAATATTATTAATAAAAGTAATTAATCACACCTTTATTTTGCAAATTAATGTCTATTTCTTTTATATATCTTACCCCTCAAACAGAAATATGCAATGAAAACAAGAATAAAACAAAACTTTGTCCGGGAATACACTGTATTTTTGATTTAAAAAAATGTATTAAAATAAATGAATTTTAATTGCATTATCGGATTTTTTATAACAAGTAATTTTAAGCATACATTATCTCATGCGTCCATAAATTTAATTACTGATAAAGTCTCTTAATTTTGCCTAAGTTTTTTGTTCGAAAAAATGTTTTCTCTCATAATACGTCTCGCATCTCAGCAATGTACTAAAAAGCCCTTCAGGCGTATTTTCTTCAAACTGTAATTCGAGTCGGAATGTGTTAAAAGAGAGTTAATGTGCTAAATGTGTTAAAAGAAAGAATAAGTTTGAAATGTTCAGAAATATTTTGAGATATATGGAGGGAAAAATATTGGATCACTAGAAAAAGTTCCTTAAATAGAGAATACACTTCGCTATTTGGAGGTTATTTTACGAAGAAATTTGCAAAATGTTCTTGGTTCCAAGGAAAAGTTCGCAAAATAGAGAAATTCGCAAAATAGAGGTTCGCTAAATAGAGGTCCGGCTGTATATATATAGTTAGTATCAACGCATGCATGCTGTTATAGGTATAAGACAAAAGTATAACTAGACGGGCACGAAAATAAGTTTAAGATAAAATAGTGGGATACCCAAAACAGGTTAATTCGCTACCCAGAAACATTACTCCCTGGATCAGCCTTTACTTTTTTACAGTGCATTACATTTGTAGTATTAATTGTTTGTGGTCCACGAAAATGCTCATTAACTATTCCAGGTAGTGCATATCTTCTTTTAAATGGAAATATCGTTTTAAAAATGCGTTTAGTGCCTGTAAGAACACTGCGATACTTGTAATTCAAAACTGAATCGTAGAATTTTATTCTAGTTGTTACAGGTTTCAGTTATGTATGAATTTCTGCTCAAGAGCTACATTATAAGTAAAAGTACATTATAAGTAAAACTTATAATGCACTGTTACTTTATTATTGAGTCAAGAGACGGTTCTACATATTCTGTGAACGTAGAAAACATAGAATTGGTAACAATGCATTTTCTTAAGCAACAAAAGGAAGAGAAAATTTTTAAAAGGTATCAACCAACCGACACTTAACTCTCCTCTTTACTTCTAATTTTTCAGGATCGTGATAAAATACGTAAATGCTCTTCAGACAGAGATTAAGGTGTAGGAATAAACGAGCATCGAGAATTCCACCCAAAGCATTTTATAAAAATATCCGAATCAAATTATTGGTATGATTTATCGCTGCACTTCTGGTAATTTAGTTTGTAGACCGTTTAATAGCAAAAGGAGATAATGTAATTTTTAACAGGAAATGCTAGCTAGTTTCCCGGTTGATGAAATTAAGCGGAATCAGTCATTATTTTTCCTTCGAATATTTAAAAGGGCTTCCTATTGCGGATGGTGATTTGCATTCGAATTATTTTCAACTAGGTATCGACTGATGCTTTTGAAATTAGATGATGCCGAAAGGGGATTTTGACCATTTATTTGACGTCAACCATAAATTTTAAAGAATTTTCTTTCGTAGTTGATGATTTTATACGCAAAGGTCTTCATGAAATCTTTAGGCTTGAAATGAAAAAAAAATGGGAACCTGTTTATTGAAGATCATCTTAATACAATGTAGTCGCCACAGCTTCAGTTAATATTATAAAAAAGGGAAGAGGGTAAGTATAAATTTGGAAATTAATGGATGCCGAATTCACCACACCTAAAAGCTATTGCTCGGGAAAGGGATGCTTTGGCAAGAATAAACTATCCTGGTTCTTAAAAATTATCACAATGTATTGAATAAATCAAAAGTAGTTCTGTTTCCCATAGTTTCAGTT
Source organism: Dolomedes plantarius (assembly GCA_907164885.2). Classification (NCBI taxonomy): domain Eukaryota; kingdom Metazoa; phylum Arthropoda; class Arachnida; order Araneae; family Dolomedidae; genus Dolomedes; species Dolomedes plantarius. The sequence goes on along the minus strand of OU015490.1, from coordinate 128,148,973 downwards.
TCATTAGTTTGCATCTATACGCCTATATAATGGTGATTTTAATTTCCAAGAAAATCCTAAGATTTGGTGTATTACCCTAGAAATACGCACAGTACATATTATTAAATTCTTTGCTTACTATGAGTTTCATTAAAAAATATTTGCTGAAGAGAGCTTTCAAGCCAGAATATTACTTAAATTTTTATTCTTTCAAGACAGACCTGCAAACAAATAAAGAGAAATGAATCGCAATGCTGTGTTAGTTTTCGTCTTTATAACTAATCTAATTATTCTCAACAATTTTAAGAGCTTAAAATTAAACTTAAATCTCGTTACAACATGTTTTTTCATGCAATCTTTGCATAAGGTGATCTTTGCGATCATTACCATATTTATATTAACTTGCTTTCTTGTTTGTGTGTGTGTGTTTGTCCAGTACAAATCTTGCAATCGATTTTTAACTAACTTCCCGACTAGCTAGACATTTGAAACTTTTAGAATAGCTCAGAACACGATGACAATGCATTTTGTTAATACTTTTAGCCATCTTTAAGCAGTATTAAATTCATTTTCAGTTAATCTTATTTTGTAGACTGGTGCAGCCATCTATCGACCGGGACGGGAACGAAAAGTTAAACGCAAGTTAATTTCCAATTAACTTCATTTTCTTTCAAGTTGATGTGATAATTCATCAAAAAAAATATAAAAAAGTATTTATTAATACATAGAATTGTCAAGTTTATATGATTCAACAGAAAGTTTAAAAACATGGTATATAAAAAGTTCTTTTTATTTTGTAATTATTTTTACTCTATTATAAGCTGTGGCTAATTTTGTTTTCTTGCAAAAAAATCCAAAATCATTTAAAATGGTTGATACACTAACATTTATATTTTCAACCAGCCATTGACAACTTGGGCTATTTTCTAATATTCTCGCATCCGAAATTTTCGACAAATCGATTTAAGGGAAGTAAGTAAGAGGATGTTGATAGATCAGTCTCTATATGGTTGTACGAGCGTCACACTTCTGCTAAATGTAGAAAGATTTTCGATGATGGGGGCTCAGTAGACAAAGGAAACTCAACATAAAGTATTCAATCAATAACATATAACAAGTAAGCCATTTTAGGATGAAATAAAAAATTCATAAATTGCTATCAGCTCAAAAAAATAGAAGACTGGGGAAACCTAATTGCAATTTTTTTCTTAAATTTTACAATCATTATTATTAGCCATTACTATCATGAAGGAGATGTCTTCTTTTTTTATTAATAATTTCTTTGTTTGCAAAAGCGAAGTATATATAAACGAAAACATTATTTTTTTCACAAATTATGTTTTATTTATATAATAAATACTAGCTGAATACCCGTGCTTCGCTACGGAGTACATTTTAGGATAATTACAGTGAAAAAATAATGAAATTGCTTTTTAGAGGATTTTATTATAAACAACATTTTTTGTTTCTTTATTGGGCGTTTATTTACTTTTTGCTTCCTCGTCTAATATTACCAGGTTCACCCCCAAACTTACGTGGGAACAAGCTACGTAAAACTGACCATGGGAGAAAGAATTTTCTCTTAAATCTACGCCAGAGTATTTTAAAGTTTGGCCTTAAGGATTATTTATCGTCATGACGAAGTATACTTTGAGGGGAAATTGCTGTTTCTTTAAGTCAAAAGGGGTATTACAGAAATGCATGGCACGAACACATTTTCTCCTAGAGCACACTCGGTGAAAATAATGGCTTCGATTAAATTTTTATGTAGGCCTTGTAGTCTAGTGCCATACACAATTTCGATGGTTTCAAATTCCGAAGGAGCATTACGGGTGTGTACTTCCGCAAAGAGAGCTTATGGTATGGAAAACCCGGTGATTTAAGGGAATTTAAAAATTCTACCGGATACTTAACGGCATTGTCTAAATTGCAGACAGTGTCTATCGACTGTCTAAATTTCAGCCCCATAGGTCCAGTGGTTTAGTCTCTGCGAGGTCTGTCAGTCAGTCACGGAGCTGTTTTATATATAGGTTTAATTTAATAGCCATAAAACATATTAAATTAAATTAAATTCTTAAAAAAACTTCCATATCAATTAGTCTAGTGGCTAAATTTTATCTTTTACTCTATTTTAATATTTTTTGGCAATTTATTTCGTTGTTATGCACGTGGCGCAAAATTAATTTAAAGTGTCACAAACAGAAAAGAAATCTCCTGATCAGCATTTAATAAATTGAATTCTAAAAATGAACACTTAAAATTTCACCAAAAATCAGAAAAAGGAGGTAAAGATTCGAGAAAGATTTCATTTTAAAGGAATTTTCATGATATTTCTTGTAATATAAGTTTTATAACCCTGAAATTATTATTTTAAATGCAAACTTTAAAAATATTACAAAAACAGCTTCAAAATTTTATTTAAGAAATCTAAGAAGAATTTTTTAAAAATATTTCTGAGTGCACCCCTACACTATAAGAAGAATTGCTATGCTAAATTCCAGCCCTTTAGGTCCAGCGGTTTGGTCTGTGCGTTATCTGTCAGTCAGTGCGTTATCCGTCAGTCTATCAGTCAAACTTCTCTTTTATAAATTTCTAACTTCTGATAATCTTACTTCCCTCCGAAATTTCTGAATATCGATACGATATGATACAATACAAAATGCCCCCAGTTAAGGAACTTTTCTATTAATGTCTGATGTTTATATGTTATACCCATACATATGTATGTAATGATATAATATGCTCTATACACGTAGTACGTGTTAAAAATGACATCTGCAATCCAGACCTCTTTTTTTCCAGTACAACAAACACTGTGATATTTAAATCGAATGTAAAAACAAACCAATACAAAAAATAAAACTACTTCAATCAAATAAAAACTTGAAATCTAAAAAATCTTACTAAGTCTTAAGAAATGGTGTAAACGTTGTTCGAGAGAAGAATACAAACTATTTTTTGTTTTATGAATAAAATATGTTTCAATAAATCTGACAAAGAAAGTTCCTGGGGGGGGAGGAGATTCCAAATGCTGCCAAACTTTTCGAGAGTAGTCAAGGAAGTAACAGAAGAATGGTGCCTAGAATATGAATAAAACATGGACGCGATAAAAGCTTTTCTATTTTTCCCACTGGCTGGACAAATAATCAAGGGGGAAAACTGAAGTATGACACAGATTGTGAAACATTATTGAACTTAACCTTTTCAAAACAACACACACCTTTTCAAAAAAAATACCCTTAACAGAGAAATATTTCATTAAGTACAGTACAAGTTTATATAGAAACATGGACTTAAAGCCAGGGCTCGGCCGATCCAAGTTTCATTAACCTTTAGCTTACGGTAGTTATTTTTTCAGATTACCCACTCAGAATGGAAATTTTCATACCCCCTTTGTAATGGCCATTAAGGGGTTTATATATATACACTGCTGGCCACTGTAAATGCAACACCCTGAAGGAAACATGCAAATAACATGAAATTTACAACATGCATTAGCGGAGGTGAGATATGCAAATGATTAGAATTTCAGCGCAGACGCACATCACGCGCGCCAGTGGCGCCACTTCAAAGCGCTATTTAAGGCTTGGAGATTTCGACGATTTCAAGTTCGGCAATTGTGTTTTACTTGTGGTTTTTTCAAAAAAACGATCAATTATGCCTCGTCGAAAACAGAGATCATCTTTTGATCAAGTATCCGAGTTCGACAGAGGAAGGATAGTGGCCTACCGAGATTGTGGATTATCTTTCAGGGAAATCGGTAGTCGTGTTGGACGAAACCAAACAACTGTAATGCGGATATGTGATCGTTGGATGCAGGAGGGTACGACGGACCAGCGGGTTCGATCGCATCCACCTCAGCGTACCACTTCACGTGATGACAGGCAAATTGTGCGCATGGCAGTGACGGATCGCTCAGTCACATCACGAACCATAGCACAGCACATGCAGTCTGAAATGCATCATCCAGTGTCTGCGCGTACCATTCGACGCCGTTTACAGCAGAGTGGTCTGTCCGCAAGACGTCCATTGCTATGTCTACCCTTGACGCAGAACCACAGACGTCTCCGCCGCCAATGGTGCGATGACAGAAGGATGCGGAAGGCAGAATGGAATGAAATTGTCTTTACTGACGAGTCACGCTTCTGTCTGCAACACCACGATGGTCGCATTCGAGTCTGGAGACACCGTGAAGAGAGGATGCTGAACAGCTGCGTTATGCACCGCCACACTGGTCCTGCACCGGGTATTATGGTATGGGGAGGTATTGGATATCACTCTCGCACACCTCTAGTACGCATTGCCGGTACTTTATACAGCCAGCGCTACATCTCCGAGGTGTTGGAGCCAGTTGTCCTTCCTTACCTCCAGGGCTTGCCCACAGCCATATTTCAACAGGATAATGCGCGACCACACGTGGCACGCATTGTCCAACGGTTCTTCGTCAATCGCCAGATTGAATTGCTTCCCTGGCGGCCTCGCTCTCCGGATCTTTCGCCGATAGAAAACATGTGGTCCATGGTTGCTCAACGATTGAACCAGATTCCATCCCCAGCTGCCACAGCAGATCAACTTTGGCAACGTGTGGAAGCTGCTTGGTCTGCTGTACCCCAAGAACTCATCCAAAGTCTCTTTGAATCAATGCCGAGGCGTGTGGCAGCGGTGATCTCCAACAATGGCGGCTACTCTGGCTACTGATTTTGGCAGGAACCACACTTCACAGAAGTCTATAAATTTAATCATTTGATACTTGGTCAACATGTTATCTACAAAATAAATTTTGTTGTGATATCTCTTGTCTTTCTTGGTGTTTGCAATTTGGATGGCCAGCAGTGTGTATATATATATATGTAATAGCACGGGCGCGGGCCGACGAATGAAGGGCTGAGTGGCATAGTTTTGAGTAATGGTTCATCTTGTCGCCCGGCCGTGAATCACAAATGTTTAGGTCCATTCCCGCATTTCATCTCAACCCTCGAACACGCAAAACACCACAACGTTTATCTAATTACATCTTTTATTTTTAAGATACACAGAAATACAACATCTCGGGGAAAATTACAAATGAAAAAAGCCTACATGTACGTGATACCAAACCTGATATAAACTTACCTCGTCATGTGATCGTAGTAGGGTTTAATTGGTCAAAAGTTAGGAAAAGGCGTGACTAATGCGCTAAAGCATTTAATTTTCTGTCCACGCTACGCAAGTTTAGTTTTCGAGTAAAAGGCAACCATTTAATATTTTCTCTCGAGGTTATTAGAACTCAGAATCAAAAGCGAAATTAGTTCGAACGCCGCAGGGAATTTAGAATTAATTAGAATTTAAAAGAGTTATAGAATTTATAATGTTATATATATATACATAAATATATATATATATATATATATATATATATACATACATACATACATACATATATATATATATATATATATATATATATATATATATATATATATATATATATATACATGTATATGTATACATGTATATATATATATTTATAGATTGCTTTAGTTCTTTTGTAATTTTTGCATCAATGTTCATCAATTCTTCCATCATAATTGTTTTTAGTTCGCTTTTCGTGTGAATGTCGTGTTTTCGTACTCGAATCTTCAGTTCTCTCGAACTATGTTCTATTGGGTTTAAATCTGACGATTGAGATGTTTTCAAAACTTGTGGACAATTATAGAGACACCAGATGCGAACGTTGAGAACCGTGTGCTTAGGATCGTTCTCTTGATAAAAACAAAGTTGTTTCCAATACGCAAATTTGGAGCTGATAATTTTAAATTGTCTCTTAAAATATTTATAAAAACAACATGATTCATTATGCCATCAATAAATACCAAATTTTCTAGTCCTGATGCTGACATGCTCGCCCACACAAAGATACCTCCACCGGCATGCTTAACTGTTCCTACTAAGTTCTTGGGATTAAGTTCCTCATTTTTTTCTTCTCCATACAATTATACGCCCATCAGCACCAAAAATGTTCATCGGCAAATAAGACATTATTCCAATAGGTTTGGGGCTTATTTATCATTGATAGTGCGAAGGGAAGCCTAAACTTTCTGTTTTTCTCACTCACAAAAAATTTTCTATGGGCAGAACGCCCATGTAATCCAGCTGTTCTGAGAACTTGTCAAAAAATTTCAGTTGAAATTGAAGTAGAAATTGTTTCATTGAATTCTGCAGAAACTTTTACAGCACTCAAGCGTGAATTTTTCACAAATTTTCTAATTATAAATCTCTGATCACGTTTTGTTAACTTTGCCGGGCGGCCTTTTCTTACCTTGTTTTCGATCCAATTTTCATCTTTAAAGCGTTTTTTCACATACTGCACAATAGAATGGGATAAATTAAGTAATTTAGCAATATTCCGAACTGATTTACCTCTATTATGATGAAAAACAATCAATTTTCGAATCCTGTTTGTTGTTTCTTTACGACTGCGAGCCATTTTTAAATAATAAATAGAATATTACGGAGTAGGCAAGCAAAAATTAAAGCCAAACGATATTTTAAATAAAACCACAATTCAAAAATAAAAATAAAGCGCCAGACGATAATTTTAATTATGAATTTATCCGAAAATATTTCAGTGTACGATGACTTTTGTGAGATAAAGTTTTTGTTACTATTTGATTACTGGTTTCTTATAAATAAAGTTTTACTATGTTTTCAAAATATTTTAAGTAGTTTTGTTAAGAATAGATTATAGATCTTATAATTAAATACCCATTCTGAAATATTCATTTTAATTAATGGATAGACCTCTATTTCATTGAAAATCGTAAGTGTACGAACACTTTTGGGAGCCACTGTATATATATATATATATAACCATCGCCGAAAATGTGAAACATTTTCCCGGAAAATTCTATTAGAAATGTCTGTACATGAGGGGCTCATTTCTTATGACTTTTCATCACAAACTCTGCGAAACAGGTAGTCGAAAAAGAAACAGGCGTTTTAGATAGATTCATAGTTTTTGATAGACGGGTGTTTTAGATAGATTTTCAACAGATGGCGCTTACGGCGCCATCTATTGATACATTTTGGAACTTTTTTTATTATGCCAAATCGTTTCCCTCTTCTTCCAGTATATTCAGTTCAAATTTGAAGTCATTCTGACCAGTGGTTCTTTTTTTGCAGCCTTTTGAAAGTGGGACTTAAATTATAGACACCCTGTGTATATATATATATATATATATATATATATATATATTTATATATATATTATATTTCAGGTGAATATTCCTCCAGCGAAAACTAGAGGAAACATTTTGAAAATCTCCTGAGTATCTTCGATTGATTGCCACAGGAAAAATCGAAGCGTTTTATATTTTATGTCTTATATGTATGTTGTTTTGAAAATTTCAAATGAAAATAAAATTTCGACTTTCTCGTTTTCCATTCTAATTCTTAGTTTTAAAATATATCATGTCTGCTTTCATGGCTTATTTCAACACTTTTCGTTAAAAAAAATGTTTGGACCATCTTAAAATTATCTACATTAAAAAAAAATTTAACCTAAACATTTGTAATAAATTTAAATTGTTTACTGATTAATTAAAAGTTTTAAAATTAAAGTTGTTCTCCATAGGACTAAATTTATGAACAATCGCTAGGTAAATATATATATATATATATATATATATATGTGTGTGTGTGTGTGTGTATGTATGCATGCATATCTATGTATGTATATTTGTGTATGTATACATACATACATATATATATATATATATATATATATATATATATATATATATATATATATATATACTGTTGTGGCAAAAAGTCCTGAACACACTCATTTTTTGTCTAATTTTTGTGTTTGACTTAATTTTTCTTTATGAAATTAACGTAGTATCTTAACTATTATTATTGATTCTAATGTATTTTTTCACACTGATTTCAAATCTGTTACTAGTTTTTTGATGCCGCAAGTATTTCTTGTAGTACAGCTGCCTGAACACAAGAATGTGTAGTATGTATAGAATAACACAATATAGAATAACATAATATAAGTAGTAGAATAACACCAAAATCTTACAAATACGGTACATTTAATATGCATTTAGAAAATTTGTTTGAACATCAATATTTTTGGGGCCAGCCGTTTCCTTTAATTGGATCTTTTTTTTTTTTGGAATGGAATGCACCAAATTCACAATAAGTTCTTTCATGACAACATGGTTGAAGGAAAATATTAAATTTTCAATTAATTCACGTTTGTTTGAAGGTTTTCCCGGAGACTGTCCTGTCGAGTTCATCCTATTCACAGTATGGTATTCGAACCATTTCTGGACTACCTTTGCACGGTGACATGGAGCATTATAGTCCGGAGACTGATCCCCAAAATGATCTCCCGCTGTTGGTAGCAATTTATTTTGTAGTATTCCAATGTAATCCCTGGCTTCACTGTTCCGCTCACGAAGTGAAGTCTTCCAACACCACGAGAAGACATACAGCCCCATGTCATCACTTTCGTTGGGTAAATGTGGGCTTCCGACACTGAGGGCTGAATTCCTCATGAGTACGTCGTCTTACATAGACACTACTTTGGTTACCAGAAATATAAAACTGACTTTCATCACTAAATATTACCTTTTCCCAGTCTTTAATAGCTCACAACGAATGATCCCTTGCCCACGCAAATCTCCTCTTTCGTTGAAAATCAGACAGTAATGGTTTTGAGCGAGTTTGCAGCCTTGTTATGCAATTTCCAGCAGTCTTCCTGTCACAGTTCTTGGGCACACATTCACATTCGATGTTAAAGTCCACTGTTTCAAAATTTATGGTGAATTCAGCTTTCTGCTTGAAAGTGAAATCCTGTGCAATACCTGGTCTTCACGTAAAGTTATTTTCCTCGTTCGTCGAGATCGCTCCCTGTCAGCAATAGCATTTGTTTCAGAAAATCTTTTCAACTTTCTCATGACAGTATAAAGATAACATGGTACTTTAGCATCAATTTGGTGCATAAGATAACCTTCTTCCTTCAAAAATATTATTTGGTTCCATTTATCATCAGGCAGAAATGAAAATTTACCCATAATTCCAATATTTTCCACACAAGCACTTCAAATTGCAACACACAACTGCTTTCAATACACTAAATCATGCTGTACATTCTGCTTTCAACCCTTCATTACTACTAGTCTCTGGTTAGTTGGAATAACGAAGCATTTCATTAGTTGAAAAAACAGTCACTCATTATTACAGTGACCTTGTACATGTCTTATCATGGTTTTTTTAACAATATCGATAAAACTATTTACTTTACATGAATTATACAAACATATTTGAAATCAGCATGAAAAAATACATTAGAATCTTTAACAATAGTTTAGATAGCACGATAATTTCATAACTAAGTCAAAATTAAGTCAAACACAAAAGTTAAGCAAAAAAATGAGTGTGTTCAGGAATTTCTGTTACCACCGTATACTTATTTATATATATATATATATATATATATATATATATATATATATATATATATATATATATATATATATATATATTTATATATATATATATATATATATATTTATATATATATATATATATATATATATGTGTGTGTGTGTGTGTGTGTATGTATACATATGTGTATATATGTATGGATATATATATAAATATATGTATGTATATATGTATAAATATATGTATGTATATATGTATAAATATATGTATGTATATATGTATATATATATGTATATATAGGCACCCACATGGTGTATAGGTTAGCATCCTGAGCTGCAACGTAGTGGGCTTGGGTTCAAATCCCGAATAAGGTTTGGTCGTTTCTGTGTCGTCCCCCTCATGGGGAGGAATTGTGGATTACCTGTGTAGTACTCCCATAATAAAGTAGCCAGTAAACTTGCTGTGAATAACAAATGGAAAATGTCTAACGACAAGTACCTACGCATTAGACTTTAAAAAAAATATGTATGTATATATATATATATATGAGAAAATGACTTTTTATGTTCAAGTTCTATTCTATTTCTTTTTTTTTGCGTGTGTTATTTATTGTCATTCTGTCAACTCTGCGCCATTGGGAAAATATATATATATATATATATAAGTCGTATTTTGAAGGATTGCAATAAAGAGTTCTTCCATGATTCTTTATGATGTAGCTGCATGTAAATGCCCAATTTTTTGGAATGCACCTGTAACAAAAATCCGGATATATGTCTGTGTGTCAAATAAGTATAAAGTGTCAGTGCGAAAAGCCAAAAAGATACCAGTTCTTGAACTGAGATTCATATATCTTCAAAGAAAGTACAATTTGTGCGAAACAGGGTCTGTAGACGTACTAGAAACACAAAAAATTGGAGAAAAGACAATGTAGATATACCTTTTTGGCTGATTACTATAAAATATATCAAGGTGTAAGTACTTCGAGCGAAAGTGGTATAAATGTAAAGAAACCACTGATCATGAGCAGCCAGAAAATGAACAGGAAGAAAAAACAATAAGAGAGACGCTGAAAGATATGAGCTTTTCGAACCAGATGATAGAAAACTGAAAACATCTAAGTCCTGGCAAATGAGGATAAAACTTAAAGCAACTGCTCTGGCAAGTGATCGGTATAAGGTATTAGGCCAGGCAAGATAGGCCAAAAAAGGGGAGTGTAGATTAAATAATTCTCGGAAAGCTGGAAACGATTTTAATCTCTTCATTTGCATGTAAAAGAGTTTATTGAAGTTTGCACCAATTTTCTGCTTGTGGTGTATGAGGGGTGTCCCAAAAACCTCGAAATTTTCGTCCTTTTTACAATTTTTCACTAATAACTCCTAAACGATGCATTTCTAGAAAAGTGTTACCAGTTTATAAATTGAAGTACACAAACTTCTGCATCGAATCAGCACCATATATTGAAATTACGTGACGTTGTTAGGAAGATATGACAGTTCAAAGAACGACAATTTTTTCTCTTTTTTCAAAAAAATCATGTTTTTGATTTTTAAACTTTATTTTCGCTATGTACAATGTATAATATGAAACAAATAATACATTTGGATATTATAACGTATCAAATCGTGTGCCCGACCTTATATGCGAACACCGGTACAACAATTTTCAACAAAACTTCGTCTACTTTTTCATTCCTGCTGGCGAACCAAAAATTAGCATCCCCCAAGGGACAGAATGAGTGTCGCCCAAAAGACAGGTGTAGGCTTCGCCATTATTCGTGTGGACATTCGTTCAAGAATATACACCTTTGCCTCCTATCTTGCACCCAACATTTTTTAGATAATATTGAAGAGGACATACCAGAATCCCTTGGGTTGTTCCTAAGATCAACCATTGCCCCTAATAAGTGCCCAGATGATGATAAAGTCAAAACCAAAATTGCATCTATCGCCCACACAATTATTGGTGCTACACGACAAAAATCCTTTCGATCATCCTTACATGTTGGCCTAGGGGTGCTGATTCACCGGAAATATGGATCAAGGGATCTATTGTAAATTGTTTCAGCAACTGGATTTTGTTGCACATATAATGAAGTGCGACATTACGAAATTTCATGCTTGAAACAACCTGTTGAACATATTCTACCACCGAAATCGCTCACACAGTTTGTCTTTGACAATGCTGATGTAAACATTGGCACTCTCGATGGGACCAATATATTCCATGCAATGGGAGGCATCCAGTGCACTACACCTGAGCCTTTGAAATCCAAAGGGACCACCATGGAAAGAGTACAAAAGATCCCTGGTTCAGGAACTTTGGGAGAATTTGGGACTACCAGTCGTTGCTTTTTAAACAGTAGCCAATGCAGGCCTCTGTAATATTCACATACTCAACCTTGACGAACAATTTCCTAGTTTCAAAATAAAGCTTTTGGCCACTGATTTTATGTGGGCGTAAGGAAAATATCAAGGACGTATGAACGTTCCAGATTAGAATGGATTTATGGAGAAGGTGACTAAGGATCAAACTTATTCAAAATCAGGCATAATGTGCCTACCGTTCATCAATGCCTCGCCATCCAACTATGATACGATTTACAAAGCACTGCTTTATGCTGCAAATAAATGCAAATCACTTGAACAGGACAGCTCTTTCGTAACTTTTCATCAACCCCTTTATATAAAGGCACGAGATATTGTAGCTTCATCTGGTCCTTATTCAGAAATCAGTTCAGTAATCGTCAGTCTCGGCGGTTTCCATCTACTAATGTCATTTATGGGGGCTATCGGTTTCATAATGGATGGCAGTGGGTTACAGATATTGTTTAGCGAGGTTTACGCAACTTCATCAACCAACAAGATGATGACGGGACATGCCTACTCCAGAGCTCTACGGGCGCATATTTTGGCTCACCTTGTAATAAGCAATGTTGTCTTGTTCATGCTGGATATAGCAGAGAAAGAACAGTCAGCTTTTATCAAGAATATGAGTTACATAATGAGTGACAGTGTTTCTGCTAATATTGATGCTCCTGAAGCAAAAAATATTCTTGACAAATTTTCAAATAAACTTGAGGTGTTGGTGTCTAGAGGAGCAACAGTTAGTCTATGGGTCCAGTATTTCAAAATTGCAACGACAATCAAGAAATTTGTCCAAGCTGAAAGATCCGGTGATTGGTGCCTGCATCTTCAAAGCATAAGACATATGCTAACCTACTTTCAAGCCAGTGGGCATTTTTTATACGCAAAATCATGCCATTTATAACTTCAGGATATATTGGAACTAGGTTCCCGTCTGACTCCCAAGGATCATGAAATGTTTGTGACAAATGGCTTTTTTACTATCAGAAGCTCTAATAAATTCTAGTCAGGGCTGTGGTCCGATATGACCATTGAAAAAAGCTTGATTAGTGCTATGAAAAGCACTGGAGGTTTGAATCACGGAAGAGGAATAACGGACAGCACATTGGCTAAATGGGTTGAGACTATGCCTACAGTTATGGAGGTATCGCAGCAGGAGAGTTTTTGTGGTGTTTCATTCTCCACTACTGAACAACATGTAGACGCAAGGATATCCAGAATAACTAGAGATAATAGTGACTGTAATAAATTAGTAGATTGGTTCCTATGCCACAATCCCTTTCCAGTTAGTGAGTACGTAATGTCACTGTCTACCGGAGTTGTGGGGGATAAAAATGTAAATTACCATCTGTCAGACCAAATCGGAAATTCCAGTCTCGAAAGCAAGTTCTCCAGAAAGAAAAGAGTGTTACCAATGTGAGGCTTCACCAGCAATGTGAAGTTGCATGACGAAGTAGTGTCAATAGACCCATACATTATTTTCAGGAGAATTGCATTTCATAAAAAAACAGAATCCGAACTCAGAAATTACTTTACATATGAAATGGCACCTTGCCCACCATCTTTATTTGATGAACAATAAATGATGAGAAAATCACGTAAATCTGTTTACTATGATTTGTTTGAACCGGTGGATACTCCGTGAAACATCGGAAGTGCTCTCTATGTTATTGACGGCGGGTTTCTACTTCACCGAGTACCATGGGAGTTGAGAGAAAAGTTCTCTTCAGTTCTCAACAAATATGTGGATTATGTAAAAAAATACTTCGGGGCGCGATCAGTCATAGTATTTTATGGCTATCTAGAATACCATACAGAGAAGAGAACAAAATCTGCAGAACGCCTTAGGAGGAACAAGTATATTGCAGGAAACGTTGAATTCGATGATACAATGTTACTAACAATGTTAAAACAAAAATTTCTCTCGAATGAAGGGAACAAAAAACGACTCATCTCAATGCTAATACAAAAATTTGCTGATGAAAACATCGCTGTCGAACAGGCTGCAGAGGATGCCGACACAACCATTGTCAGAATGGCCATAGAAAATTCTACACTCTCTGAATGTGTGATTGTTGTAGGAGAAGACATAGATCTTCTAGTAATTCTTACTGCATTAGATCTTAATAGCGATCGGTTGTTTTTGATGAAGCCTGGAAAAGGAAAGTCCGAGACCGTCATCAATTTCCCGACACACTTCAAAATGTCAAACGAAGTTAATGAAAATATATTATTTCTTCACGCTTTCAGCGGATGCGATTCAACATCTGCCATTTTCAGACAGGGGAAGATGAAGTTGGCAAAGCTTCTCGACAAAGATGCGGAGGTACAAAGGACTGTGGAGATATTTAAAAACCGTGATCCGACTGCAGATGAAGTTGGTGCTGCCGGTGAAAAAGTAATTGCTGCTTTGTATGAAATACGCTTTAAACTGAATGAAACACGCTTTAAACTGTTCACCAAATCCTTAGTACAGAATACTTTCAACTTGGCTACTCTTCCTCCAACTGAAGAAGCTGCTCGACACGCAATTAGGGCTTTCCTACAAATTAATTTGTGGAATGGTCATTTGATAGACCCAGTTCAGTGGGGATGGAAGGTTACTAAGCATGGGCTACTCCCACTACCATCAACAGACGAACAAACCCAGCAGGAACTGATTAATAATACTGCTTGCAAATGTTCGAAAGGGTGCCAACATACTTGTGGTTGCAGGAAGCAAGGGATGAAATGTTCCCCGGTTTGCTATAATTGCAGAGGAGCGTCCTGCACCAATACACCAGATGAAATTGATGACGAATCAAACTTGAACGACAGAACGAACTATTAGTTCGGCATATGTATAAAAAAACAGACTTGCCTTAAAATTTGCCGCACAATAATTTTTAATAGGCTCACAGTTTGCGCTTAGTTACGAGACAGGTTGAAAAACACATTTCAGTACTTAACATTTCAGTACTTAAGTGCGCATAATGTTATTTCAGTAAAATATCTAAACGAAACGGATGTAAAAATACAATAGCAAATATTTTTTCCCTTTTATTCAGTTTTCATTTTTGATCTGGGGTATAATTTTTTTTAATCCGGAACAAAAGAACGTAATAAATGCGCATGACAAATTTCTTAAAATTTCCAGCGTCCATAAAAAAAAATCAAATATTGTTTTGGGTATAAGGTAAGTGTCCCAAATATCGCCTACCCTAACTTTTTTTTCGATATTTCATCCACTTTTTAGTTTCTGATTAGACTGGAAACTCAAAGAATATCCCTAAGAACTATTTCCTTTGGTATCCTGAGATCAACCAGCTCCAAAACCAGCGTCAGTTTAAGGGGACTCAGTACCTTTCATTTGGCAAAAAATTACGAAAATACCGATTTTCAAATTTTTTCTTAAAATATATCTTGACACCCCTAGTATATCCTGAAAAAGTTTCGTTAAGATTCGAGAACTATAAATATATTAAAAAGGCTTTTGCCTGTAACTGTGTCACTTTAAATACCACGCCTACTTTTCTGTTTACACTGTGTTTACATCGCATCTGCAACTGAATACTTCCTGGTTTACAAAATATTTCTACCAGGAAGAAGATGAAAGTGCTTAATTGTAACTTTAACTGATAAAGAAACGCTGTTTACTTTTTCTTATCTACTTTCGTTCGTTATTTCTTCTTTCGTTCGCATTCATTTTTTGTGCATAAATAGCAACAAAAAGTCTTTTTCAAGATTAAGGTTCTATTGTGTGGTTCTTATTTAAACTTTCAACTAATTTATATACAGTTAGTTTGTTATTTTTGAATATGCCTCTCCAGAAACGTAAGAAGCATGCTTTTTACATGAGCAGTAAACGTTGGTGTAGAGGAAATAACAATGTTTGTGACATTGCTAAAATTACCACTGCTGGAGAAACAAATGTGTCATCTAATGCAAGACTGGAAAATTTATCTCTAGTTACTAAGTGTGATTATTCTATTCGTGAAAATGATATTATTGTCAACTATGAACAAATTAGTAAGCTACTTATTAAATTAAAATGCCCAGATTGCAATAAACAAACCTTAAATCTTCAAATTGGTAGCAAATTAGGTTTTTCCTACAATTTAAACTTACATTCTCAGAACAGGAACTGCAAGTTAACTTCAGTTCAAACTTCCAATAAGAGAAAAGGAAATTATGTCCCTGATATCAATCTACGTATAACACAGGCATTCTATCATATTAGAAAAGGGTATGCAGCCATTGAAATATTTTGTATGGTAATGAATATCTTGCCGTTTTCTTCGAGGACTTTCAGCAAGTGCATGAGGACTTTCAGCAAGTGCATGAAGCTTTTATGCACAGCCTATAATATTGCCCCAGAGAACATAAAGAAAGGTGTTCATGAAGAAATAAGACATGCCTATCAAGGTTCGGATTCAGTTATTGATGTAGCTGTGTCATTTGATGGTTCATGGTTGACTCGTGGACATACATCCCTTGTCGGCATTGGATGTGTTATTGACATTCTTACAGGATATGTAATTGACTTTGAAATTATGAGTAAGGTGTGTCGTCATTGTTCACAAGCAAAAAGGGAATTTGCTGAATCAATTGCGGAATACAGTGTATGGTACAGTAGGCATGAAAGTGTTTGGGAAATTAATCATACAGGTTCATCTGGCTCTATGGAAATGGAAGCGGCAATGGTTCTTTGGAAGCGATCAACATCATTAGGTTTTCGGTATACAACACTATTATCTGATGGTGATTGTAAAACTTTTAATTACTTATGTGAGAAAAAGGCTTATGGTGCTGATATTGAAATAAAAAAGGAAGAGTGTATTAACCATGTTAGTAAACGATTAGGAACTGCTTTGAGAAATGGTGTCAAGGATTCACGTGCGAAATGAATAACATTAGGAGGTAAAGGTTATGGCACACTAAAAGAATAAACGATAAAAAGGTTAACATCTTATTCTCAGAAAGCCATAATGAGAAATAAAGGCGACTCAAAAGCTATGAAAATGCAATTTATGCTACTCTGTACCATAGTATTTCAACGGACAAAAAACCCAACATTCTAAATGTCTAAAGGAGAAAGACTCGTGGTGTTTTTACCAGTCAGCAATGGCAAAGGGAGAAAAGCCTAGTTCTCAAATTATTTGTGGGAACACCTGTAAAAGAGGCTTTTTTACCTCATGTTCTCCCAATTTATCAGACTTGCATCAAACGAACTTTTGGAAAGGTGCATAAACTGTGGAACTCAAAATTCAAACGAAAGCTTACACAGTGTGATTTGGGCAAAATGTCCTAAAGAAACATTTACACATAAAAAACATGTAAAACTCAGTGTAATGGAGGCTGTATTTGAATACATTAAAGTTGCACTGCTCCTCATAAAAGAAGCGCAGAATGCCTTAGGTGTACCTTTAGCAAAGTGCTCCATGAATCTCGGTGTTGTAATCTCGGTGTTGTGCTCGATTCTCGAAAAAAAAGTTTCGACAAAGATCAACAGTGCAAAATATCAACTTGCACGTAAATTGGTAAAAAAAACTATTTTAAAAAGAAACATATTCGTTAAAAGGAAGGAAGGTGTAACATACAGTGCAGGGTATTTTTAATTGAAAGTAAAGAAATAATGGTGGTTATGCAGAGATGATATGCATAAAGTTACAAAATATTGTGCGTTTTTATGATATGAGTAGATTTTCAAACATTGTATTTCTTTAATAATATAGACATAATCATATTTATAGTTCAGCTATTTCTTAATGAATGACTCAAATGTATTTCATGGTGTAAAAGTAATGATGAATTTGGTAAAATCAATTTTTATTTATATATTTCCTCGATTTTCTTTTCAATGTGTGACAAATACGGTTTCGGCTAATGGTAACTTATATAAAATAAACAAAATTAAATTCAATGAAACAATTACAATTTTAAAAGTAAGTGTAAATTAAATAATTTAAAATAACATTTAAAGTAATTTAAAGTAGATTTAGAATATTTTTTCAGTGTTAAAATCTTTAAAGGGACTTTTCTCAGTTCGTGTTCTTTCTTTACATCAATATGTTAAAAATACTAAAACATAAATATATATATTTCAATTGACTTCATTTTTTTTCTAGATGTTTATTATAGTGCATTTTATGAAACTAAGGATCGGATTTGCAATAAAATGAAAAGTTTTTTTTAAAATAGATATGTACAAAAAACTCAATCTTTTGATGAATTTTTACATCTGTATCAACATTTTATTTTTTCTCTCCCAAACTAATTAATATTTTAAAAATCCGATCCTTAAAGGTATAGAAAACACTTTAAAATTATCATAAAAAAATTTGTTGCAAAAAAGATAAACTGTAGGAGAAGATAAGTTTTAAAAATTATTTAAATTTAAAAAAAAAAATTTCAAATTGTATCAGTAGAATAGTCTGTTTTCTTGGTAGAATCATTTTTCGTAATAAAATCATTTAATAATATGCAAAAAGAGTATTGTAAAGTGCTTAAACAAAAAAAATGTTCAAAGGGTACAGAGCTCCCTTAAGTTATGTAGCTAAATTGGAAAAACTGAAATTTCCAGATAACTCCAGAGTGATTCCTAATATCGCCTACCTCTGTTCCTCTTACCGCCTACCAAGCGAAATGAGGAGCACCTGTTAAAAGGCGTTGATAGCAAAGTCTCTGTTTAATACACTTTCAAATTTTATAAGCAAAATTAGAATTTGGAAGCACATACCTGGTCATTCACTGGATTCTTATTATTTGGAGCCAAAGTTTACGAAGACAACAGCCAAAACAACTTCAGACGCCATATAGTTTCTGTTGTCAGTGATAAGAGCATTGTCTCTACTGCCGCTGTTAGTACAGATACAGAACTACGAAGTTCCTGCATTTTCTCATACATAGCGCGAATCATACTTTAGAAACACGAGTAGGCGATATTAGGCACAGGGGCGATTTTTGGGACACTCACCCTAATTTCAAAGTTCCATCGTTATGAGATGTCTAACCTTAATTTTATTTCACTATTTGTTAGTTGTATTAGAATTTTTATATCTCAAAATGGTTGTTTGAGAGCGGTACGGTCATCTTTTGCTACACGAGGGTTCATGTAACCGGGAACTACTGCTTCTGAACGGCTACAAACATCCATGCCAATACCGAGACTCGATCCCAGAGTCTTGTATCGAGTGCCCCTGAAATTGAGGGAATAGATTACTCTTTATAAAAGAGTCCACGTTTCAAAAATGTCGTTTTTTAAAAAAAAAACCAGGATAGATACACAGTCTGTTGAATAATGCTTCAATATCATTTCGTATATTTTTAATAATAATTCTAGATTTATCTCAGATTTCATGAGCGACTCGTTACGTTTAAGTAAGGAAATAATAAATTTTTTCTCGAAAGGATAAATCAAACTATTATTTCTTCGAGCGAGAGTTGAAATTGGTAAACCCGCTTTATATGCAGCAATCGTATTCGGCGATTCCTTTTCTTTAATAATCTCTGATAATAAAACTTGCGCATGCATACTTCGCAGTGCGGTCTATATAACAACGCTTGGATTTTAATGGGTGTCATTAAACTTGTTTAACAAGGCGATCTTGTATTAAATAATTTCGCGGACATCCAGTGATATTAAAATCATGTAGTTTAGAGAAAGCCTAATTAAATTTTATGATGCTCGAGTGAACGAATTCAAGATAATGCCCAACATCATTTTACGGAAAGCTATTCTACAACCACGAAATTAAACACTCCTGACCATGTTAATAGGTGAGAGTTGTAACTGGAATGAAAGAGAGATATACACTACAGTAGAGCTTTTCAAGAAATTAGATAATATTTATGATTTAAGCATATATTCATAAATTCCTTATTCTAATATTGTAACTTTCTGTTTTTATGCTTCCACGTATCTCTTTAGAAAATTAAAAAATATTTTTGTTGTCCTACAACACCATTCTCCCCGTGAAAGTTAATTTGTGAGCTCTATTACCTAGATAGCTGTATCACCTGCCATTTCTGAGACATAACTTATTGTATTTTACCTAAAAGGCGTCGTTATTAAAATCAACCGTAGGAGGGTATTTGTGTGACGTACAGGGTGGTTATAATTAATGTTCCACTTGATATGGGTCCGACGAAATAAGGCATCGGTTTAAAAGGTGTTTAATCGTTTCTGAAACGTGTTACAAAGCATGCTCAATGTGGCGTCCACCACTTTCCGAAAGCAAGTTAAACCGTATTACTGCATTCTCAACAGTAGCTCTTAGCATATCAGGAGGAATGTTACGAACATGTCGGTTTATCGCGTCTTCCAAGCCATTGCGGTTTTGCCCAACACCACAAACAGTTTCGCTTTAGAAACGATTAAAAACGTTTTAAACCGATGTCGTCCTGTCTTAGGGCCGAATCCAGGCTTCAAAATTCACAAACTAGCGATCTGGAAGAAAACGGTTTCCGGAATGCGCACACTTAAAATGGTAATTTTGTTTCGGTCAATGTTTCATAACGGTATACAAAGTGTTAAACCCGTGTAACAAAAGGTTAGTTAGATTCCGACCCTTATTTCGTTTAACAATATTGAATACAGCGCCATTTCCCTCTTGGTGGTGAGTTTTTGAACTTTATTTTGCGGAAAAGAAATTCCCATGACCTCCTTTAAACGATTACTAAGTTTAATAACATTTGGTCCAGTAGTTTTCCTTTTATGATCATTTCAAAGTGGAACTTTAATTATAACCACCAGGTATTTTAACAAATATGCAAACTTTTCTGTTCTTAAAGGAAGAATATCTGGTGGAAGCCAATGTTCTTATCTTCGGATTAATGTTGAGGGAAATTCACAAAAAATGGCTGTAAATAATCATCCAATGCGTAACGTTTCAAAAGACAAGGTATTTTATTTCTCCACACACATAATAGACAGTTCAAACAATCAAGAACAGCATAACAGCGTTATTCTTACCACGAAGCTAAAACAGACACGGCCATCTTATTTGCTTCCAAACTAAATTATAGAGGAAACAAACATTACTACCAGTTGCCATTCCATGAATAGAGAGCTATTTTTTCTGGAGGGGGGGGCGCTAATGTCCCTGGGGGATGATGACATTACACCCCAGTCCGGTGTACATATGAAATACAAGGAAATATAAACAGACAAATGACACAATCACAGAAGAATTTTATTGACAAACGATGACACCGGCGATGGACAATGGTTTGCAGCTCCCCTTTCTAGACGGGGCTCCATTTGCAGGCGGAAGACAGACCGGTTCCCCAGAATACAGCCAAGTCTTATGAGGGAATCGAACCCGCACCCTCGGCGTGTTAGGCTGATGCCTTATCCACTTAGCCACTGCGCGACATAGCGAGCTATAAAATTCGAAATCCATTGACTGGGTCTGACATCTTGGGGCTTAAGAATAAAAATAAGTATTTTCAAACAATACCTTATTTCTTCCACGCTATTAACACACCCAAATAGACGTCTGAAGTCGCGTATACATAAAGCGAACGAAGCCGAACGAAGTGGTTCGATCAATGTGTACGTAACAACGAAAACCACCGAACGCATGGGTTCGCAGGCAGTTCCTCGCTCTTCGCCGTATTATGAGGACAGTTTCAGCTTGGAATCTTCGAACTTTAGTCTCGTTGTCGGTAACTGAGTATGTATTGGAGTCATTCTCTGTCGTTCGAACTCAAAGAGAACGGTTTCCAAATGTCTTCGAAAGCCAAACGAATTTCAATTTAAATCTTGGACAATTTTTTTCTTTACCCTTCGCTCGCTATGTGTCAATTCAGCATAGGATTCATAGAGTGTAAATGCTCTTGATCGACATTATAAATATGTTCATTGAGGTGTATTTCGATTATTCTGCAACTTCGAACCATACCTTAGGTTGGTTGTTAACTTTGACACCATCTCTTAGATTCGGATCATAAAAAAAATCACTTTATACTCCTGTAGGGTATTTGTTAGGGAATTTGGCAGGAATGACGAATCCCTACTCGTGTAATATGGCTAAAAATACCAATAGCTTTACACTTATGGATTGGGGTTACAGAGTCGTATTTTCTCGCAGTGGAAGGTGGGTGATAACCCGATAAGTTTCGATAAAATTAGCTATATTAGCCGGAAATAGTGTGTGGTGTGGTAACATACAAGGATAACAAAAATAAGTTTTAAAATAAGCTAACGTTTATTCATTAGCGGGCACTGAAAAACAAACAATATTCAGAAATAAAGATGAAAGTATCGTTTATAACACAGGATAAAGTTCCTTGACTTTAAAGTTCACATAAAGAAGGTTAAACGGGGTGAAATAAAAATCAAAGTTCGGTACAACCTGATTGGCGTTGTGTACGTTACTTCTATACGGGTAAACACACGGAGATATCTAGTTCTTATGCTAGTTGCTTGGACACGGCTTCTAAGGTCTCGGGAAAATCTGCTGGTGCTTAGTTGGAAATCCGCCCATGCAGCAAGTCTGGCTATATGAGGGAACTGGGTGACTTTTAGAACTGCCTGGATAGGATCGCAATTCCAGAGGACTTGTTGACTGACTGCCCGCTGGCGTACTTCACCAAGCGCGTTGTAAACAGTATTGCCTTCACTTCCTCATACTGAATACATCGAGGGTGCGTCTAACTGGCGCATGAATGCTCGCTGTCACTAACTCGCTTCCCACGACTGCTCACCGACTAACCGTCGAACTCAACGTCGAACTGACTACCGAACCACACTACACCACAACCACCTACAACTAAAGAGCTGGCTAGCTGCTACGGCTTATATACTCGGCTGGCGTGTGTGTCGCCATCTGGTGGTGCGCCCGGCTGCGGAAATATGCAAATATTTGCATAAGGTTTAAGTTGCGGTTAAAGTGTCTGTCATCACGAAGGTGTACGTCACTGGATTGGAGATTGCGTCATAGCTATTGATGGGTGATGCAACGACGGTATTGGTGACGTCAAACATACGGCTCACTAAGTAAACATGACTTGGGGAAAAACGGCTTTTTTTCCTAACAGTATTTAGCACAATTAATGTGCTCACGTTGTTTCCAAACAAACTTTGGATGATGGATGTTGCACTCATTTGGAACTCATTTTATTATTCACTGCAACCGCTGTATCGAACCGTTAATAAATTAGACGTCAAATATTTTTATAATTGAAAAAAAACAGACGAACAAGAGAAAGTGGATTATGGGATACGGCATGATTGTTAAGAAACACTGCGCTATGTACGGCTCATAATTTTGAAACCATATGTTTCTACAATTTTTAATAGAGACAGGTACAACATTTCAAATACGAGTAGACCAGTGCTGTTCCCAGTGCATTAAGTCAATTTCAAAATAGAATTTTTCGCGTTTGCCATTTTGAAAAGCGTGTGTCAATGTTTTAACAATCACGGTAACTGACATATATTTATCTAAAACTAAACACTCGAGATATTGAAATAAAAATTTTATTGCTTTAGTTAAATTTCACTTAAATTGTTATTATAATTTATTCCCGCTTGACTCTATATAGAGTAAATAAATTTTGTAATAATTATAATGATAAGCTATTATAAAGGCTCTATATTATGCAATTCTTTTTGCCACGATATTCTTTCCGTTTCGTTACGTAGCCTTAATACAATCTCCATCAAAATGGTTTATCAATAGTTATGTCCGAGAGTAATTATTATATCTGATTTAAAATTTTACCATATATCTTGGTGTTTCAATTTCCTTGCATCCCATCTGACTTGATTAATGACTCCGGCATCCAGAGAATAACTATCCCCAACGTGGAATTTTGCATTCTGGAAGTGTAGATTTCTTTATGAGCAAGTTGTTCTAGTAAATGAGCTGGATAATTCGCTCATTTCTTTCATGTATTTACTTCCAGGGGCATGATACGGGGATCTGACTATTTGTTTGCCATTTGAGATGCAATCACCTGTTATTAACGGGAAAGTAAATTGCACGAAAATGAGTTTTTCCGAGTAAAACTCTTCGCATTTCGTTATTATCTCGTGAGCAATAATACTAGCACCAAAATGACTGGCTGGCAGACTCAGCACTTAGAGGGGAAAATAATGGAGATTGCGTTCATTCTGGTCTGATTATGAAATTGTTATTAAATGGAAAGTGGATGGGCGGCTATTTTAATCTAAAAATTACAAACAAACAACTCATTATAATTTAGACAGTCTTTATGTATTATAATGACGTGAAATAAAATTATAATTTAACCCTCGATTTTAAATTATTGTACAATATTTTAAAATTATTTTAATTTACCAATTATTTAAAAATAAGCTTACGTGTTCGTTTGTGTGTGAAGTTGTTTATTAAAGAACGTATTTTAGAATATGCAAAGCAAGTTGTTAAAAAAGTAGTTATTTATAAACAGTAAGATAAATGCGAAACTAACGTTTTTCAGGATAAAACCAGTGCATAAAGGAGTTTCTGAAAATGTAATTTAAATTCTTGACATAGCGTTCTCTTTGTATAATGAGAGCAAAAAGAAGAAGGGTTATTTAACATAGAATAAAAGGTGACACGAGAATTTGCTGCAAACATTTTCTTTAACATATTTTATGTTTTTCACATAGTAAAATTCGCTCTTTTTTTTCTTTTTCCTTTAAATTTTGGTTACTTTTCTGACCACCGCAAAACACAGTTCAGCCTACTGCTTTTGAGATGTGGAGATCTTACCGCTATTTCTATAGAACATTTACCGATGCCCAACAGTCGCACGCGTGTGTTTGTAGAAATTGCAGATACAAATTATTTTTTAGCGGCCATTCTTCCATTTCTATAATGTATATTTTGGAAGAAAACACCACGTCATTCTCTTAGTTTCTGTACACTCCGTGTGGAATACCAGTGGAAATTCAAATACAGAAGGTCGTTCGCGCTTTATGGAAACGATTTTGTAATTTATTTTTGTTGATTGCAATTTGAGATAAAAATTTGGCAACTTCAGAATAATCGTCTTCTATTGTGTTGTTTTGATTGGAATGTAAAATAAAAGATTTATTTTGAAAATGACTCCTAAAAGTGATAGATCGCTCGAAGGTTACGTAACTACACTTTCCGAGGAGAAATATTCGTATCAACAAATTTTAAAGCGGTGTAAAAATCATGGTTATTATGGCATTTCAAATAAAGGTATTTATAATATATTAAATTTTAAAGAAGAAAAACGTCTAACTGAAAGTAAAAATGTAAACTTGTTCGCAAAATCTCATCCTACGACTGTTCGAACGCAGGTAAATATCAAGAAAGTGAAGTCTCTGATCCTAAAACAAAATCCGCCGACTCAAAGATCCATTGCATCGAAACTACGAATGTATTCTGGCCCTTTAAGTGAAATCATTCATAAAGATTTGAAGTAAAAAAGATGTTTAAGGGGGTCCGGGACATATTTTGAAAATTTTATTATTTATTGAGTTAAAATTTTGAATTTTTTTGTGATGCTTAACCTTATAATTTGTAAACAAAATCACATCATATAACTTCTCAAAAAGTTTTAAAACATTTTAAAATTTAAAATTTTTAATAAAAGTGGGGTAATTTAAAATCGTTATAACTCGAAATATTATTTGTCAAATTTCAAAATATTTTCATATTTATTAAACAGAAATATTTAAGTTTTAATTCTGATTCACCATTTTTTTAATATTAATTTTTAAAAAAATTTAAAATATTTAGATTAAAAATTACGAAAAAAATGATGTAACTTATTTTTTAAAAATCATATTTTACAAAGTAAATATTTTTTTCAAATTTTCTGAATCAAAATTAAAGTAAAATAGTTGAAAAAGACATGTTACATGTTTCAACTATTTATCTTGAACGGTTCTTGACTTATAACAATTTAAAGACGAGAAATGGGGAAAAAAACCCATCATGCAGAAAAACGCACTTACAGGTTTAAACAACGATTGGCTACTATTAGAATGTTGCAAAAAAAATAATAATTTCTCCTGTTCTAATTAAGATAGAAACATGATTTAAACGTCATTTTAAGCGCAAAAGAACACAAAAATTTTTAATGCAATAAATTTTTTTTTTCGAAATTTCGAACAATTTTGTGTCCTGGACACCCTTAAACCTAAAGTTCATCTACTTTTGCCAAAGCATATTGCTGAAAGGAAAACAAATGGTCGAAAATTATATGCAAAACACCTAGCTGCTGAAAAATGAAAATTTGTGGTAACACTCGATGAGGCATGGGTGTATTTAAGTGACTGTAGTAAAAAAAGATCAATTTTCTATTGCTCAACGGGCGGGAATGACCGTACGAAATGGCTACGTCAGTATACAGAAAAGTTCTCAAAGGAGTTCATGATAGTTGCAGGATTTTTTTACAACGACAAATTAAAAATAACGAAGTCTGAAGTAAAGCCAAAATTAGTTCACTCTACTATCAGCAGAATATTTTAGAACCAATTTTTGAAGAAAAAGTTCCAGCCTTATATGGAAAGAACATTGATAAAGTTAAGCTTCATACGGACAAAGTCTCTAGTCACATGTCTAAATCAACTGCCGCTTATTTAGCAAAGAAAGAATCAGAAACAGGAATAAAATGTATCCCATTTAATGAAAACTACCTGACTCTTTTCCAATGGATTTTTCCGATTTCGGTTTATTAAACGAGCTTTAGGAAAACGGCATCCAAGAACACTGAACGGACTTTGGAAAACGGTCCAAGAGGAATGAGGTAAAACTGACATGACAGTACTAAGCAAAAATTTACTTTCATGGACAATTCGAGATAGAGCTGTTGTCAAGAACCATGGCTATCAGATAGAAGCAAATCTCTGCATAAAATACGGCATTTATACATAAAACTTAACTATAAAATCGTTTCCACGAAGTGCGAACGACCTGTATTTTACGAAGCGACGGATCCCCATGACCAACAACGGGCCAACAAGCCAATGTCTCACCAATTTCGCGATATACCATAGAAACCCTATGTTGAATGCATGATACAGCAGAAATTTAGCTACTACGACTATTTAAAAGGAACAAACTATAATTATGCATTCTTTTACAAGCAGAATAACAATTTTAACGGTAATTTAAGCTAAAGACATACATTAATTTATAAAATCTGTAACAATATGATTGAAGGCAGAATGATTGTGTTCGTATGTGCATATTATGTACGTGAGTATGTATAAAAAATTATTTTTCATCCCTAAATTTAACTACACTATAAATTAATTTATTAATGCACTTACAGTTTTTCTTAATTCTTAAATTTAACCTTAGGCAAACTTTCTGTTGAAAAGAGTTGGCAGCTTGCAGTTTAAAAGCTATTTCTATGTACAGGAATGTTGGTGGGGGCAACTTTGTAGAATTACACAGTTTCGTGTACTTACTTTCGCCTTCTCGTAGAAAGAAACCGGAACAAATTGTTCTAATAAATGTCTTACACTGTCTCTCTGTCTTCAGGATTGGATTCTCAAGCCACAACGACTGCAATAAATTAATAAACTTTATTGAAAAATTCTTACAGAAAATTCCTTATATTTTTTTCACCAAAACAACAATAAATGTTATATGGAAACTTCTCTATAGTGGCCACTAATAGTTCCGAAAAAATGTGGCCGGTTTGAAGGGTGGCCGTGGAAAAAGGATTTATTTCATGACATTGACTCTACGGAGTTTTTAATCGGCTCTGAACAAAATAGGGCCATATATATATATATATATATATATATACATACATACATACATACATATATATATATATACACATATATATATATATATATATATATATATATATATATATATATACATATATATATATATATATATACATACATACATACATACATATATATATATATACACATATATATATATATATATATATATATATATATATATATATATATATATATATATATATATATATATATATATTTCTTTTTTTATAAATATATAATAAATACAACGATCAATGTATGCAATTGATGTAAAAAAAAAGAAAAAATATATTTATAAAAAAAATCGTAATGGATATTTTTACAGACAAAATAATGTAGAAGAAAATATTGAAATTAAATCTAATAGATCATACTAAAGAATATAATACAGTTAATATAGTAGAGTTTGAGGAACATATCTTCTACAGTATGTTAATATTTTTTTGGATAATGTCCAATCGTCTGCCGCATGAGCAAGAATTTTTTTTTCTATTTCGTTGTTATGCACGTGACTCAAAATTAAACTAAACGAAACCACTGGATCAGCCTTTAATAAATTAAATTCTAAAAATTAATCTTTAAAAATTCACCAAAAATCAGAAAAGGGAGGTAAAGAATCGAAAAAGATTTTATTTTAAAGGAATTTTTATGATCTTTCTCGTTATATAAATTTTATAACCCTCGGATTATTATTTTAAATGCAGACTTTAAAAAATGTTACAAAAACAGCTTAAAAATTTAATTTAAAAAAATCTAAGAAGAATCGCCATGCATAATTTCAGCCCTTTATGTCCAGAGGTTTGGTCTGTGCGTTGTATGTCAGTCAGTCAGACAGTTACGGAACTGTTTTATATATATAAGTGTGTAGTGACTGATGATGCAATCATCTCTCTTAGCCAATCATCTCCCCTAGCAGCCAAGCGCTGACCGAGTAGCGAGATCAAACATCCATCACTCGTGACGTCATACACATTTTTATCTCCTAAAAAAGAGCATTGGTGCGTAAACTGTGGGTCATGAAAAAATAGAAAGGGAGGATAGTTTGAAGTAAATAGTTTGATGCCAATTTATATAATTGAACTGTTTAAATAAAAAGTATGCTCTAAATTTTGTATAACATATTTATATTATTTTTATTTGTATTTTCTTATATGATATGATATTGATATATAAGAATATAGGATGTGATGTTATTATAAAAGGTGTCAAGCAGTCTCTCTACTCTATACTTACATTGCTTAATTTCGGTTCTACCCGTATGTGTGGCTTTTCAAATGTGTTGCTATACAAAGGCCAAGAATGCACCCGGATAATGTATCAAGAGTAGCACTCTCAAATATTTCAACTAATATTGAATAAGTATTTTTCGAATTACATGCTCACCCTTCTCGTTTTTTTTTTTCTTTTTTAGTTTTATATAAATCAGAGGTCCCCAAACTTGTTTGTCCCGTAGACCACATGCTGTTTTTTTCTGTTTTGGGTAGACCTCCATCTTTTCCGAATATTGATCTTTTACAAATTCATCAACTTTAAATGTGTTTTTGAAGCTGACACAGAGCTACTCACTTTCATAGGGTTTACTGTAGAGTAAAAAATATTAAAATAAAAAAAATGTTAGTTTTATAGTTATACATTTATTAATTAAAACGACACAAAATGCAAATCTAGTGGCATTTTACATAAAATAAATACACAACAAAATCAATTCTTTTAATGGGAGGGATGAGCCTGATGCATTGATAGTAAAATTTCAATATTTGGATTCGATTTAGTCAGGTTTAACCTTAAATCTCCTCTGCGAGTGATTTCCAATCTGTTTCTATTTTTTGTAAGGCGAATGGCAACCGCACTGAAACCCCTTTCCACGAGGTATGAAGATGGAAAAGCTATCAAAAACTTTCTCGCATAGATACTATCTGTGTTAGGGGATCATTACATTTACGGCAAGCCAAAACTTTGGTGGCGGCCTGTCTAACTCGTGGACACCATTTACATCTCATGCACCCCCAATTTATTTGTTCACTGGCATGGCCCCCTTGCAGGTCGGAATCAACCCCTGGAGGTCCATATAGACCACTTTAGGAATGACTGATATAAATAAATTCAGTTTATAATTTTCGATGTTTTATAATATAAACTTATAATTTTGAAATCATGATCTTCTGAATGAAATACATATTAATATGTCAACATGAAGTTTTGGTTACAGGGTATTTGGCAAAAAGAATTGTAGTAGGTACGCGAGACTTTTTTTAAATTGTTATTAGGCAAAGTAAATGTACACTCATAATCTACAGTTCATCGTTTTTTAAAATAGTTTGCCAAAATTTGCTACTACCAAAAAATTATCATTGGGCGTTTTTATTAAAAGAAAGCATTGAAAAAATTTGAGCACCACTTAAATGAGAACAGTTATGGAGCGGCGAGAAGCAAATGCTCGCGTACCCTCTGTTAACTGATGCAAATAATTAAAACTGTAAATAAAGTGTTATGTTTCCTACACTGCAGTGGTCGGTCGTCGTGATCCTACTACGTACAACGGTCGAAACTTACAACAAATCGTCGGAAACTTACAACAAAAGTAAGAAAGGAACTTAACGTAATAAGAGCGAATTGTGCCATTAGGCTTCCATAATGACAGATGTTGACCACAGTAATATCCTCTGCTTCCGACCCTATTCTCCGCAACGTTATATAACAGTGTGACATGTCATCAGCTTCAACTCAGTATCAATCTTTGCCTTCACATTCCCTAAGCAAATGTTTGCCAATGGATACACACAGTTCAAAATGGTAATATTTTGTTGGCAAAAGAAACCACCTTATTCAGAAAAACAATGTAAAAAGTTAAGTCGTTGTTGAGGGAGAGCCCACTCCCTGGACGAGGCCTCACCACCCCTGGATCCGTTGCTGTTCGTTGAAGGAATGGATTACAAGGTTGACGGATCAAGATAGATCTTTAGTCCCAAAATTATTTATTATACATATATTTCTACTGGGACACACCATACATTACCACACACACTTATATATATTACAAATATACATAGACTAATAAAATCACGTGCAAGCCATTTTCCACGTGGCGAACTCTAATACACCGACCTTTCACCTTCAAAGTAGGGAAGACTACTCGAAAAAGTCTTTTCTTACTTCCCGTCAAGCAGGTTCTCCCCCCCCCTCGCTCAACCACCCACAAGCAGGCAGTTCCGGTCAGTTAGTCATCGGGGGAGAAACAGCGGAGGGGAAGAATAGGAGTCCATTCCTGCCAGGCCCTCGCCGAGAAAGAAATCTGTCTACTTAGCTGATTTCACCATCACATCACAAGAATGGATAATTATTGATTGATGATGCGTAGAGTCCCAAGAGACAGTTCCTTTGTAATGCAGACTCTCCAGGGTGCCCTGGCACCTCTGAGAACCAAAAACCATCGGTTACTCCCGATAATTGCTCCCTTAATTTCAAGTGAAGAAGGAAATGACCTTTGCCCTAGGTAATATGTAGGGATTCACAACTTACACGTGATAATACAACTATTCTTTAAATTCACTGAGCAAAACATATTTAAGAAGACATTTAATTTCTCACAATTAATCAAAGATATTCAATACTAAACCTATATGTGTATATACATATACCAAAGAATGATAACTTTTAACCAAATTAATACACATAGAGAGAAGAAAAAACTAGGAATTTTCAACATAGGCATCTCCGCTCACACTATTAAAATTAATTCCTACATATCTCTTTATTAATAGTAGGAACTTTACTACATATCTGAACTCTTCCTGACCCTCAAAAGTGACGTTCACCAGTTGAAATGGCAACTCGGGTCTAGTTACCGGCGTAATTGACGCTCTGTCCGGTGTTCTCACGGGTCGTGTCAATTGACACTCGCTACACGAGGCACAAAATTTCTTCACCTCCGACTTCATCCATTCCCCCAAAATAGTATCTAATGCGTTGTAAGGTCTTTATCACCCCCATATGAACGCCCTACAAAGAGCAATGAGCTAACTAGACAGTCTCTCCTCTTCGGCGTTGGGGTATAACGCTGAAGTCTGTGTGACATTTTCCCCCAAAATTTTATCCCTGTGATAAAGCCACCCATCAGCCGTATAAAAATTCCCTTTTACAGCCAACGCCTTCTTCAAAAAATCGAAAC
This sequence comes from Dolomedes plantarius, assembly GCA_907164885.2. Taxonomy (NCBI): domain Eukaryota; kingdom Metazoa; phylum Arthropoda; class Arachnida; order Araneae; family Dolomedidae; genus Dolomedes; species Dolomedes plantarius. Next base: position 128,117,307 of record OU015490.1, on the reverse strand, counting down.
ATATCACCCTTCCATGAATAAATCGAATATTTCTTGTTGCCTCCGAAAATGGTCAGAAACAGACCCCCCTCCCCACATTTCCGCCCATCTTGATCTTATCTCCCGTTTCCGGTTCATGCTCTTTGATCCCGGTGCAGTTTGAACCCTGAATGGCCTTCTCGCCAACCGAACAACGCTCTAATCGTTCGGCCACAGGGAAGTAGGATTCCTCTGTCGCCTTTGTTTTTCCCTGGGGTCTGTCTTTTCTCTTGGGAGACTGGGAAATGTTTTTGTTACGACTTCTCGACAACATTTCGAATATTTCGGGGGACGGTAAAGTATCATCTACTAGCGTTTTCGCAACATTAAACATCCGGTCGTTCCTTAACGCCTGAATGCGAGACACCTAAGGAAATATTCACCAACGGGCACTGAATTGTGCGCCCAAAAATTCCTTTGAAACATATGGTGGGTTTTCCCTCCGTTTTAATTTCTGGTACAATACTTTCCCGTACTACAGTTATATCCGTCCCGGAATCAATTAGCGTGTTAGCTATTCGCCCGTTCACGTTGATGGGGACCCTTTTTAACTTGCATAATTGTTCTTTTAACGACTTCCCGGTATTTTCTGACACACTTAACAAATTCACCCTAGCAACTACGATATCCTTTCCCAATATTCCCGTTCTTCCACAAGAGACCTATTTACAATCGCCTTTTTCCTTTCGCTCCATTCTATATTTTTTTCCTGTTTTGGGAATTCCAGACAGTTTCTCTTTAAATGAGCAGTTGAACCACAAACATAGCACCTTTTCGGCGTTCCACTGAACCTTCCATTTATTTCTGACGAAGAACCAACTCTCGTGAGCATATCTAGTTTAAACCCATTGACATTCCGGTCCCGACCCTTAAAATCCACAAATCTTGGGTCGTTACCCCCCTTTGTGGTATAAGCTCTCCCTTTATTCGACGAAAATATATCAAACTCTCACTAGAGCTCCTTTTGTTTAAACCAAGTATCATCTTGCCTAATCCCGATATGGATTGACGTTTCTTGGTCCAACGTTTGAAACATTCTATCAGCTACCACCGACTTAAAGCTTCGGATCACTTATTTCTCTTAATTCAACGTAGTGTAGTTACATAGACATTAATCTGGTTGCGAACTGACCGAAAGTTTCGCCGCTGCCCCTTTTAGTATTCCTAAAATTATCTAGGCACGTCTGAGGAGACGGTTCGTATTCTAACAGCCCTTGCTTTTTCGCCTCCTCATGATCATTGTACTGATCCTCATTTAAGTATATTAATAAGTCTGCCGCCTTATCCCCCAAAATGTAAATTAAAATTTTGGCCTTCTTCTTCTACACTGTCACTATTGAATGTGTGAACCCGTGAATTATTGAATGTGTGAACTATTGAATGTGAAATTCGCTATTGAATGTGCAAACTCGTGAAGAAATAACACCACCCTTCGAATTTATTTGGGACTTTCACGGTCAATAATTTTATGGTTTTAATAATTCCATCTATTTATTTAGTTTTAATAGGTATGCGGTTCATATTTAAATTGCCTCGATTTTGTAATTTTAATTTTTTAATTTCGATGCATTCATTTTTCTCTTGTCTCTCCTCTCTCTCTTTTATGACACTTTTCTCATCACTTTCATGTTCAAGAATAAGTTTCTTTATATCTAATAACCTATATTCTTCCCCAACTGCAATCCCTAATTCTTGCACTAGCGTTATCAAGTCGCACTTTCTCGATTTTACAAGAAGTGCTATATTAGAAATACCAATTAGAAAATAAAATAACAATAAAACTAATACACAGAAGAAAGAAATTTGAATTAAAATTCAAACTGATCTTTTCTCTCACTAAATTATACCGAACGCTATTAAATTTTATCTAAACCATTCACATTTTTGGAATCCCAACAGAAAACAGAGGCAAATATCCCTTACCTTGGAAAACATCTCTGGATTGCACAGATTTCCTGGTGCTAGAATTCGAAGAATTCTAGCACCTCGAATCCTTTCTTCGAAGAATTCTAGGTGCTATTCGAAGAAGGTATGGCCTCCTGGAGATCATAATCCTACAGCCTTTACTGATGATAGAACACCGACTGATGATAGAACGCTGACATCCTTACTGATGATAGACATTAACTGACGAACTGTTGTCATACTTCATGTAGCTTTTCCGCCAGTCTTTTCGTAAGACTACGATGCTCTCCAGCGTAATTCACCAGTCCATGCCCCCGCTGCCAACACTGTTGAAGGAGAGTCCTCTCACTGGCCGAGGCCTAACCACCCCCTGGATCCGTTGCAGTTCGTTGTAGGAATGGATTACACAGTTGACGGATCAAGATACGATCTTTATGTTCAAAATTATTTATTATACATATATTTTTAATGGGACACACTACACATTACTATACACACTTATATACTACAAATTTACATAGATCGATAAAATCACGTGCAAGCCACTTTCCTTGTGACGAGCTCTAATACACCCATCTTTCACCTTCAAAGCAGGCGAGACTACCCGAATCATTCTTTTTTCACTCCCCGTCAAGCATTTCCTTCTCCCCCGCTCGACCACACCCCAGCAGGCAGTTCCGGTCATTTAGTCATAAGGAGAGAAATAGGAGAGGGGAAGAAAAGGAGTCCATTTCTGAAGGTCATTTCAGTCAAAGAGCAGTAAACATTTTCCCGTGTGTTAAAACAGCCGCTTCTTTCCCTTGCTTGCGAATGATTATTTATATCAAAAATATCCATCATCGTTATCGTCATACTCTTCTCTTTCTCCAGAAATAACTTTCGTATACTTCCTTCTGTAGATTACATAAACAAGCTCCATGAATAATACTAAATGATCCGAAATATTCTCCTGTAGCTATGCAAGTTGTTATTACAAATGCCTGGAAAATTGGCTATGACGCCATTTGTTCACAGCAAAAGGCGAGACTGCTGGCGATTCATTTAAGGGGGAACCGTATAGGCGGTCAGCACTACCCCACTACAAGCCGGTGTCGTAATTTAGAACCAGGTCAAGTGACGAGACCAGAACACTTGACCACGCACCTCCAGATTTAAATTTTAGCTATTCAAGTAAATCGGTGTCAACGATTTACAAGGACTCGTAAAGCCGCTGATTTGAGGCACACGAAAGGCGAATAGGAACGAGTCTAGTTATTAGACATGTCTTTTAATCTACCACATTTAGAACTAAAAAGGTAACAAAGATAACAATTATTCCTCCGGGTTAATGGAGGAGCGGGGTGCCACGAATCATCGAAAACCATCCGATTTCTGTTTCATTTTATTGTATTTTCAAAATATAATTCCACACTCGCTCTTCTATTTTATCCATTTAATCTATGTATATAAAACAGTTCCGTAACTGGATTTCTCACTGACTGACTGATTGACTGACTGACATACAACGTAGAAACCAAACCGCTGGACCTGAAGGGCTGAAATTTTGCATAGCGATTCTTCTTATAGTGTAGGGGTGCACTAAGAGAGATTTTTGAAAATTTCTTCTTAGACTTTTTAAAATTAAATTTGTAAGCTGTTTTTGTAACTTTTTTTAAGTTCGCGTTTAAAATAATAATCTGAGGGTTATAAAATTTATATCACGAGAAAGATCCTATAAATTCATTTAAAATGAAATCTTTTTCGAATCTTTACTTCCATTTTCTGATTTTGGGTGAATTTTTCCAGATTCATTTTTAGAATTTAATTCATTAAATGCCGATCACGTGATTTCTTTTTCTGGTACTTTAAATTAATTTATCTTCACGTTCATAGCAACGAAATAGACAAAAAAACATTTTTTTCCTTGCTAATGTGGCAGACGATTGGATATTATCCAAAATAATATTAAAATACAGTAAAAGATATGGTCCTCAAACTGTACTGTATTAAATGTACTATATTCTTTAGTATGTTCTATTAGATTTAATTTTAATATTTTCTTCTACAATATTTTGTCTATAAAATTATCCGTTACGATTTTTTTATAAATATATTTTTTTCGTTTTTTTTTACAGGAATTGCATACATTGACAATGTACTGATTATAAATACATTTAAACATATTTTTAGAATTAATTGCATACATTGACCGTTGTATTTAATTTGAATGTACTCCGTAGCGAAGTACGGGTTTTCAGCTAGTTTATGTATATAAACCTTACTTTTCTTTGTTTCACGAAATCTGCGATGTATTTTTTGACGTCACTACGAACAGCTACGATATCGCTCATTCATGATGCCATATAATTTAGCAAAGTGTCGACACACGGTAGCGCTGTACTGTGTTTGATCTCATCTTCAACTTCTTCCTAAGGTTGAATCGTAGCAGAATTTTTGATACCAGTGTCTTATATTCAACCTCTGGTTCATGCCAATCACTTACTAAACACTGCAAATTTTCTTCTAGAAATAAATATCTTCTGATAAAAGAGAAAACCGTTTATTTTAAGAATCTTGTTTTTAAAAAAACTTATTTCGGAAAAAAATTGGCATGCAGTTTTTAATGAAATATGGATATTAATTTAGATAAAGATTTCAGATTTTTTTTGTGCATGGATAATGGGCACACGGATATAACTGAGAGTACACTGTAATGCAGGATCCCATTTTAGCACACGGATATAATTATCTGTGTGTGCGTGCATATATAAACATAAACACTCACACTTTCATACTCGTACATCGGTGGTAATGATGATTATTCTTTGCAATCGTCTATTATATTTTTTCTGAATTTCTGCTTACACACCTTACTAATCCGAAGCCCCCTCCCAACTGCTGGTGCGATTAAATGGAATCCTAATGAGGCTTAAAACTTGACTTCCGTGAATTTTATTGCAGTATTTACGTTTTATTTCTTCTCGGTGACATTTTCTTTCGAAGTTTTGTGCCTGTTCTTTGGAAACTATCTTATTGTTATACAGTATTTCCCCATTGGCCATTTGATCTATGGTAGTTTTATTTCGGTTTGGGAACTTTCATTCGATTTACTGACGGGTAGGGTTGCCAGCAGTTACAAAGAGAACTTTTCCAGTGAGAGATAGGTATGGAAATAACAATAGTTCCTATTTACTAAGTAAATAAAAATACGATTTGGGAAAAAAGTTTTCCGTTTAAATATAACTACCTTTATTCAATGAATCAGAAACGTTTATAAATAAGAAAAAGACAACAACTTTAAATTTATATTTCTAATAGCTGCAGATATTCGTGTTAAGAAACAAAGTTTAAACAGGATAAAGTTAAGCTCTTTACCCAGTAAATGTTTTTTCTGCATGGCAACGATATCGTCACTTTTACGCAAATATTCCATGCATTCGTGCTTCCGACAATGCCCCGTGCCTATCCGGATTGGCCGAATAGTAACAACACGTGATACTTTGTAATTGGTCAATCAGCATAAGCGTGTGCAAATTATTTTTACCATGTGGATTATTGGATTCAGCGTGTGCCTGTTTATCTGTCAGTCAGTCAGCAGGCTGCAGCAATCCGTTTCACTTCCCCATTTTTTCTCTTTATTGCTTGTCATTTCCCTCTGGTCCACGTCACTACGTTCTTGCCTGGAGCTTCGCTCCGGCTTAATTTTTTCCCCATGTTTACCTTTTACTTGAACTACCGAAGATTTATTTCTTCCCCCACTTTCTATTTTCTTTCCTCCTTTCGTTATTGACTGATCACTGAAGTTTTTTGCATTGCTGCATCATCCTAGAGTGGAGGGCGCGGTCCATGTACTATATTTCCCACTGCTCTTCCTGAAGGCTGCAGCAAACAGCACCACTTCTTTCGTTGTACCGGCGGCGGTGGCCTTTATTTTATATTAAGCTGAACTTTGTCAGGAACAGATGTTAAGTCGGGTTCACACGGAGTAGTGAAACGGGCGAGAGCAGTACCCATCGACCAACCGGTCGTATTCACTACCTCGTGTGAACCCTCGGTAGTGGGAGTGGAGGTCATGCTCGACCTTGAATAGCCAGATCTTGGAATCTGCAGTTGGCTGGAGTGAGCACGACCGCTTCAGTCGTATTCCTACCGAAAAGAAGAAAACATGTCGGTGTACAAAATGAGTAATGCGCAGGTGATGAAGTTTATCGAGTTGTATCGCGAAAAGTAATGTTTGTGGAAAATTAATTTTGAAGCGTACAAGAACCGAGATGCAAGGGACGAAGCAATGCAAGAAATAGTTAGTGAAATGAAAATTGATGGTTTTGGAATCCGTGAAGTGGCACAAAAAATAAAAATAAAAACATTAGATCTTCCTATTATCAGGAAATTTAAAAAAAATTGTCAACTCTAAGAAATCCGGAGCCTCTGCTGATGAGTTATATAAACATAGGGTTCCATGGTTTTCAATAGTGCATTCGTTGTTAAAAAAGAACCCGGAAATGATTGTAACCGAATCAAACCTGGATTGAAAAGTCCAAAGTGGCACAACTTCAAAGCTGCTTGGTGAAACAAATTCTGAAATGGATGACCCTCCGGCAGGTAGCTCGTTGAATGAAAGGGGGACAGGTGAAACGTTTAAAGTTCCTACTTCGCATCAAGCTAGTTCATCGAAATAAAAGCGCCTTCAAGATAGATGTACTCCGGCTTCGCACATTACAGACGCAATCCAAAAGCTGGATTCCATATATTCAAACTTTTCAACGGAGACAGAGTTTGATGTTTGGTGTCGAAATTTAGCCAAATAACTTAACAATATGGAGGTTTCGAGAGCTCTGGACCTCCAAATGAAAATCCAAACCCTTATTTCTAGACAAAGCATATGAATAAAAATCATATTTTCCATCGGGGGTCGTTGAGGATCACCCCTCTAGTCCGTCTGCCTACCAATTTCCTTGTTATTACAACAATGAACGGCCCGAGCCTGAGAGCTATCCTCCACAATTATGTGAATTGCACATTATTATGGAGTTCACATAATTGTGGAACTCCACAATTATGTGCAGACGAACTGCAGCGAACCACCACGAAAGACCTACAATGCCAGGAAATGAACTCAATACCTGCCGAACATAATTCCTGTTGTTTTCTGATGTCGGAGACATGAAATCCAGTCCTTAGATCTTGATTAATTACATTTATTATACATAAAAAACAGTTAAAAGATAAAATGCACACAGCTCAAGATATGTGCGCACACAGCGACACATTCCCTACGCAGCTCTGGAGAAGAAACGGAGGCGAGGCGGACAGCGCCACTATACGTAGCTGTATTCTTCCGCACAGAAAAATAGTGCCACTCGCTCAAACTCAACACACCCCTCCTGCGAGGGACACATTTTATCATCAAGTTTAAGAAATTACTACACACTACAAAATTATGACACAAAATACATACATAAACATAGTTAAGAAATTAATGAAATACTTTTCAGAGAGTAAATTAGCTTGTCTTCATTGACAGCTTTTGTCAGAAAATCCGCTGTAATATATTCAGTCTGTATATAACCCAGTTTAATAATATTGTCCATTAACAAATCTTTCACAAAATGAAAGCGTAAGTTCATGTGTCTTGATTTAGTCGATGATCTGGTACATTTAATCCACTGGATTACTGCTTGACTGTCTGAATTTAAGGTTACAACATCATTTATAAATTGTTTACATTTCAATTCAGATAATAAATTTACAGTCCAAATAATATCTTTACAAATTTCAGAAATAGAAAATAACTCTGCTTCACATGTAGAAAGACTAACACTTTTTTTGCTTATTACATTTCCATGACACCAGTGACTTACCTAATAAGATTACACCACCTGAAAATGACTTACCATTTTCAGCATTTCCCCAACTTGCATCTGAACTAGCATTCAAAAAACCAAAATCGTTGCTATAAAACAATACTTTGTCTTTAGTACCTTTTAAATACCTTAATACTCTTTTAGCGATAAGATAATGTCTCTTTTCCGGTTTATGATTAAACTGAGATAGATATGTTGTTACAAATGATATATCAGGACGCGTTCTATTAGCTAAATACAATAATTCACCAATTAATTCTTGATACATAGTTACATCAATTAAATCATTTGTAAGTGGAAAACTTTTATCTTCTCCTTTAACAATTGGAGATTTTACTGATTTACAATTTTCTAACTTATGTTTAAGCAAAAGTGACTCAATATATTCAATTTGTGATAAACTTACACCATTGTCATGTTTATTAATTTCCATACCTAAGAATTTAGAATTCTTATTCTCTTGAAATTCAAATACACTTTTAATTTTAGAAACAATCTCGTGATATATTTCATTATTATTACAAAAAATAGCAATATCATCAACATACATACTTAATATAAAAAGATTTGTACCATCATGTTTAGTAAATACACAATTATCAGAAGCCAACTGTACCAAACCTATTTTTTCCAATTCAGATTTTATTTTCATGTACCAATTCCTGCCCGATTGTGGTAAACCGTAAATACTCTTTTTTAATCTACAAACTTTTCCATCCTCAATTAATTTTTCAAAACCAGGTGGAGGTGACATGTATACTGTTTCCTCTAAGTCACTATACAAATACGCAGTTTTTACGTCAAAAAATTTAACTATCAAATTTAATTTCGCTGAAAGCGCAAGTAATAATCGAAAAGATTCTATGTTTACAACAGGTGAATAAGACTCTAAATAATCCTTATTTTTTATTTGATTGTATCCAGCAGCTACAAGTCGCGCTTTATATTTTATTTTATTGGAATCGCTCTCCTTCAAAGTGTAGACCCATTTACTTTTTATTATTTTTTCCTTTAGAGGTTTTTCTACTATTTCCCATACTTTATGCTGATTCAACGAATCTAGTTCATTTTTCATTGCTGACTCCCAATCGCGCCAATTTACACTATTTTTTGCCTCCAAAAAAGTGTTTGGTATATCATCAGTTAGATTTGCTGACATTTGTTTATATTTTAGCCGTTCAGACCGTCGGAGTTGCGGTTCGTGTTGACAGTTTTCACTGTTTATTTCCTCATCGGAGGGTTGCTTTACCTCCTGCATTGAGACTGGCTGTCTCTTATCTAGGTCGCTGCTATCAACAAAAATCTCAAACTCCGCCATTTTGTTTTTTGAACTAGTATACTCTAAATAAGTGCTACCTTTTAAATTTTCATTGAATCGAACTGATCGTTCTTCAATAATTTTATTACTTTTTAAGTCATAAATACGGTATCCTCGGCGTTCTATAGCATAACCTAACATTATCCCCGGTTTTCCTGGAACATCAAATTTATTATTACGCATTATTTTCGGAATGTGAAAATAAGCCACACAGCCAAACTTTCTAAGATAATTTAGTTTGGGTTTTTTGCCTGTCCAGATTTCGAGAGGAATTTTTTCTTTTCCTTTACGTGGCGTCAAATTGGAAATTCTTGTACTACAATTAATAGCCTGAGCCCAGAATTTTAAAGGAAGTTGACTTTTATATAATAAAGCTCTAGCTCTATCTAATAAAACTCGATTAGCTCTCTCAGCTTTACCATTGCTTTCACTGTTGTATGGTACAGTTTTTTCCCGAAATATGCCTGAATTAGCAAGAAAATTATCAAATTGCTCATTTACAAACTCTAGGCCTTTATCGGTCCTTAACTTTTTAATTTTCTTACCCGTAAGATTTTCATATTTAGCTTTAAATTTCAAAAATACATTAAATACTTCACTTTTAGTTTTTAAGAAATATGTAAAATACATCCCAGAAAAATCGTCCACTAATATCATAAAATATTTCGAACCGCCAATTGATTCCGTTTGAACCGGACCGCAAAGATCTGCATGAATTAATTCAAGGATTGCAGAACTTTGCTCAATATCAATACTTGGATGATTTTTCCGTGTAATTTTACTTATATCACAAGTTTCACAGACAAAATTCTTTACATCATTAATATCAATATATTCCTTCATTTTAATCATATATTTAGGATTTAAATGACACAACCTATTATGCCAAAGCTCATAATTTTTAGTAGAATTGTCATTAACAATACAACATTCAGAATTATAAAAAGGTTCTAAATACACTTCAAGTCTGTTATCATTTTTAAACGCTTTGGTAAGTAACTTATTATATTTATCAAAAATCAAAACACAATTATGATTTGAAACAATTTTACATCCCTTATTCATTAACGAGGTTACTGATAACAGATTATATCTTAAATCAGGAACATAATTTACATTACTGATAGTTAAAGTTATAGGCTTAGAATTCTTATTTATAGTATTAGCTTTAACAGTACCTGTTCCTTGAGAATAAATCACTGAGTTTTTACCTGCTTGGTGGATGTCCTTAATTTCTGGTATTATTTCCTCAAACCAGAAAAAATTTTTGGCCATATGACAAGAAGCCCCACTATCTAGTAGCCAAACTTGATCATGCTCATCATCTTGAGCAGAAACCGTAAGCGCAGACCTGGGATGTTGATCACCCGATGAATAATTCGCATTTGGTGAACTCCTCTTTTTTTCTTTATTATTTCTTGTGTTGAAGTAACAATTTTTAGCTACGTGACCAGGGCGTCTGCATATGTAGCAGTTTCTATTATTAAAATTCTTATTCTTCTTCGAAATGAATGCCTCTGCGTTTCCTTCACTGCGTCTTCCGTTTTGGGAATTCGTCGCTTCTTCTTCACGTAGAATTTCTAATATTTCATCCATTGATTTGTCCCTTTGGGTCTTCAAAATGTCACGCACACGGATAAATTTGCCTTTCAGGCCTCGAACGGTGTAAAAAACTAATTCCCGTGGTGTAACTTCTAATCCGAGAGAAAGACACTTAGTCAATATCCCTCTTGCTCTGGCAATATAGTCGTTCGCAGATTCATTCGAAGTCATTTCCAGATTTTTTAATTCGTTTCCTGCATCTATTTTTCGATCTTCAGCTTGCCCCATGAATGTTGACTTTATTTTCTCCCACAGAGTTTTTGCATTTACTTCCGTGGCGAACTGCAGCGCCTGCTCGTCTGACATAGCGAGCTGCATGTAAGCTACTGCGTCAGCATTCTTTTGATCCCATTTTTCAGATTCCTTTTGATCCAAATTTTCTGGTTTCACACTGGAAATAACAGTACCTAGACGTTTTAATGACAGAGCTGCTTTCATTTTTAAACACCAGATGAAATAATTTTCTCCAGTCAGTTCTGGAACGTTAAGTTTCTCCATTTTCGATTTGTGCTTCGGCAGTTTCGATTTCAGCAGCCTCTTTAAATACAATTAATCATAACCAAACTCTGCTACCAATTTGCTGTTTTCTGATGTCGGAGACATGAAATCCAGTCCTTAGATCTTGATTAATTACATTTATTATACATAAAAAACAGTTAAAAGATAAAATGCACACAGCTCAAGATATGTGCGCACACAGCGACACATTCCCTACGCAGCTCTGGAGAAGAAACGGAGGCGAGGCGGACAGCGTCACTATACGTAGCTGTATTCTTCCGCACAGAAAAATAGTGCCACTCGCTCAAACTCAACAATTCCGAAGGTACATCTTAGATTCGTTAATTTAATCTATTAGTTCTCCTTCATCTGAATCGATGTAAATAATTATGGTAATCCTATTTTAGTGTTAATTTGATGTTATTTAAAGCAAAAAAATATAAATTTACCAATTTTTACTAAACAGTGTTTTTAAAAAAATTTATAACAAGGAATGTTTCAATAATTTTAATAAACTGTTGCTACCCTACCTACATTCAAAATTTTTTACTTTTATTTAACTTCTATTATTATTATTATTACTATTATTATTACTATTATTTATTATTATTACTATTATTTATTATTATTTATATTGTTTGAGTTTTTTAAAGGATTTTTTAACTCATGTATTAATAGTTCGCAAACAATTTTCGCAACTTCACATCCTGACATGATTGTCTAACGGGCGAGAAACTAACGACATACCAGGGCACTTGTTCCGTGTGAACTGGAGAGGGTCGTGGATCCCTGAGTTGAATAAGCAAGTCGCGGCGCATGCTCAAAACAAGGAGTGCTCTCGCCCGTTTCACGACTCCGTCTGAACACGGCTTTACTCAAGTCCTTTTGATCTGAATGTTTGTTTCAAATAACTGCTAATTGCTTTACATCTTGCACCAACTTTTCTTTCATTCAAACTCAGGTATGAGCTCTGCTATTTTAAATACTTAAACTACAACAGAGGTATATTTTAAGGCGTTAACCAGCCAACAAGGTTATCACATCAACAGCTAATAGTAATAAGTATAAAATTAAAATAGTTTTTCCTCAGTCTCTCTCTATTTTCTGTGTAATAAGTTCTGTTAGCGATTTCTAATCCCTTTTCATTTCGTTATCAAATTGCACATTATGTTACATTTGTGTTACATTTCCATGTTACTGACAATACTGATTGAATATATTCTGTGTCGAGACGATTTTTCTCCTTCGATCATTGGGACCCCATCATCGAACATAATCTGTCTTAATTTCCATCATATCCTGGCATTATAACTAAATACTGACATATTTCCATTGTTTCAGAATGAAACTCTAAATAATTGGATTGTTTGAAATGTGTCATCTATTTTAAACTGGGTGACCAGTTTATTTTTTTTTCAAATTCATCGCTACGCATAATCTCTTCAGTATGTAAAGTGTCATAATGTGAGGGAAAAGTGGCAAAAAAAAGGGAAAACAAAAAGATGTGGACATTTCTTTTTAAGAAAAGATACTCTGGCAAACCTATTTATGTGTATCTATCGTCCTATGCGGTAACAACAGTTTATTCCATTCCTATCGAGCAAACAGTGCTGTTGTCGTTAGTTTAGAATCCCATCCAAATGTTGTTTTCCTTTATAGTGATGCATACGTATATCCCAGGAGTAATGATAAAGTAATATACATAACCTCGGGGGATTGATAAATCCTTCTGTCCCACTTAATTGCCGTGATTCGGTAACAATTATCTGTGTGTGATTTATGAACACATCTGTGACGGAAATCATTCCATGGACGTTGATTTTCTTCCTCTGCTTAACATATGGGCGTTGGTTGTAAATCGCTTTCGTGTCGTTCCCTCACGACATGCAGTAAAAGAAAGACCAAGCGAAACACAGGGCTAGCTCTTCATTTTCCACAATGCACAGTAGCGTGTTAATCTTCTGAAAACATTTCATATTATTAAGTAGCCATTATAACGGGACTTTAGACAAGGTATGTAATTACAGTTGAATGGTCAATGGAAAGACAAATTCCAGAGAAAGGCGTCTTCAATGTTTCCATCAGAATACAAGGAATTATCTGCAACTGATTCGCATTTTTTATAAAAGAAATTTACCAATCATGGAATTACAATGCGAACGCAAAGAAACTGATTTTAATTTTTCCGAGAGAAAGTTATTCTGTCAGTGACTTAATAAAGTACGTGAAATTCGGACGTTACAATCAAATTAGAAATTCTGTATAAAGTATTGGAATTCCGCTTTAGTTACAGAGATACAACGTAATACGTGATACAACGTAATACGTGATAGTCTATTTTTTCTACATTTTTACATTTTCGGTTGTCATCAGTTCTTTAAGACCCCCTTTTTTAGCGAAAGAAAACTTAGAGCCATCCGATTTTTCTTAAATTCCTTGAAAAAATCCATTACTCATTTTAAATCACATAATGGGCTTTCAAAAGATTATTCTAAGACAAGCCTCCATTATCGACTTCAGCTGAAGGAAAACAGCCTGATCAAATTTTGTTATGTTTGGGCACGCTTTAAATTTTTTAAGCTACGAGGGAATCTTGCGTTGGCAGAATTTTCCTTGTAAGACTTCATTTCCGTTTATTGGCAGCTAAGTACGTGTCACCCGAACTTCTTTTTATATATAGATATCATTTTGGCCTGTTTTTTAAACCTGGTATCAGGTTTTCGCTACTTTTGCTAGTCATATTTTGTGACTAGAATGATATGATGGATCTTATATATATATATATATATATGATTTTATTTCGCTGCTGTAGAAATAAATAGCGAAGTGATGAATACATAACTTTTATCGCAGTTTTACTTTTTACTTGCGATTGGCTCTTGTTATATTGGCTCGTTATTTAGTAAAAAAATGTAAAAAAGACGTTTTTCTTGAGCAATGATCCTATTTTCCTGAGTGTACTTCTAACATGTCATTAATGCAAAGATAGGATTTTTTTTTCCTTTCTATAATGGTGCATAACAAGAAAACATCTAAGAATATTTCAGCTTCACAGTGTTCAAAACGTAATTTAAGATAACGTGTTAATTTCTGTTAAGAAACTATTAACAGTTGCCTATAAAGATTAAGAAAAAAAACTGAATTCCTTTAACCGTAGTTTTAAAATAGTCCAGCAGTTAAGTGGATAAGTAAGTGGAGTAGTGATAAAAGTTGCAAACATGCATTTTTATTTTCAAAGAGTACCTAATGACCTCATACACCGCTTTTCGCCACGCATGAAGTTTGGGCAAATCAATGCTGAGAACACAAATCATAGCAAGGTTGATTAAGAGTGGCACACTAACAACAATAGTTCAGTGTCTTTTCCGCGTAGTGGTGGATTGGTTGAAAGTGCTGCGGCGCACTTTTGCTACATGAAGGCTCACGAGACCGGGACTTACAGTTTAAAACAGAATCCGAACATCTACAAACATCTACAACAAGAGTCGCGCATGTGAGAACGGTCATTCGCGTCGATGCAAGAGCGTGACTAATATCTCGCGAATGTCTTGCAGGTGGCGCGATCGCGAATGTGTAAATGCAGCATGAGAACTCAAATCACAGTTAGGGATGCCGTCAATTCCTAATCGCTTTCCGTGCCAATCATGTTCTGTTTAAAGTTATTGGGGCTGAAGCGGAAAAGCAGATCAAGTTATTAAAGGAACTTTAAAAAATGAGACTTTTTTAACCCTTTTATTCCCAACTTTTTATTAACAATTTTATTCATTTTTGATCTGCTTAGACCTCTTGTTAGGAATGTTTTAAATACATTTTAGGTGTCAAATAGACCACCGTTACCATATTTATTAAGTTATTCAACGTCCTGTTTATGGGACATTGGGCATACATGTGAGCAAAACGTAGTTGTACTTGAAATTTTAAGAAGTGCAAGTTTTTAATAATTTCTAATGATTCAATTAAATAAAATGGACTTATTTATTAAAAATGGATTTAATATTACAAATTTTATCATTTTTACATGATATATATTGAGTAATAATAAAAATTATAAAGTAGGAACAGTTATTTTGAAATGTAGTTTGTTTGTTTGTAGAATGTTTCGTAGTTTCGTGTATTTATCTTCTTTGTCGATTTGATTATTGTCAGAGAAATGAAGACATTTCATTATTTCTTCAAACTTGTTTCTTCTTATTGCATTAGCGACAGCAATAGTTTTAGTGTCATCACTATTCTCCCAGAACATTCTTCGGCGGGGAACTGCAACATATCCACTTAGAATCAAAATCCCGGTGAATGCTCTCATTTCTCCGGACGTAACATCAAACAAGTGGTTGCCTTTCTGCCTAGAATACAACTTAGTGTGGAAAAACAATCAAATCAATAACATAGTCATCAAAAAATTGTTCAAAAAGGTTGCATAGATTCTCAGATGATGGAATTTTCATTACTCGATTCCAGTCTTCATTCCATTCCCATTTTACTTTTTGGGACTCAGTGAAGTCACTCTTTGTCCATTTTCTTTCCTGGATGAATTTTTTCTTCTTCGGTGGTGGTGCGTTATCTTCATTGATGCTATTATCATTCTCAATATCATTACTATCCAGAACTAGATTTGATTTGCTGAGAAATCTTATTTCTGCATTTGCCCGTAACTGATTGCCAGTGAGATTGTTCATAGTGACACAGTCTTCTTCCCCACTGTCCTGATCACTGTTTTCAGCAACGTTAGGTGGCTCCATAAACACGTCTGCACCATCAAAGTCATCATCATAATTTTCTTCCAGTTCATATAACAAGGAGATAGCTTCATTTAAGGTTAGGTATCTAAAAAACGATAAAAATTTCCAATGAATCACAATTAGAATTCATTTTATACGCACAAAGTAATATAAATCATATTTTATTTTTAATAAGATACATAATTTAAAAAAAATTCATTTCTAGTGAAACTAATATTTTATTGAAACTGAATGAAATTTATTTTGTCAACTTTCAGGATATACTTGTGTACACAAATTTTTTTTGAACATATATTGTGCAATTTAAATAATTATTATGCAATAATAATAAGAAGAAAGAAATGCATTTTGAGATTTTATCACATAAAACAAGCGTATTTCAAATGAAAATGCTCGTTCATAATTCCTAAGACTGTTAAAAAAGTTTTAGGCTTAATGTACACACGAGTTCCCAGTGTCCCATAAACAGGACGCCATAGATCAACCGTGATTGTACAGCAATGATATTGTTCTTTTTGTAAAAGAACTTTATAGAAGACTTCTATGATCTATTTTCATTTCATTCATCAAAGATATCATTTTAAATTAGATTAATTTTATGAATAAGAAATTCTCAAAAGACACTTTTTGCGGCTGCCCATGGTGTGAGAACGCTTGTATCACTTGTCTGAAAATAACTTGAAATAATTTAATTCCAATGTCCGTCTAGTGGCTCCATCTGGTTTTGAGAAGAAGCACAACTCTTAAGCTTATGAAAAACAGCTTTAGGGAAAGGATATATGCATTACAGGCTTTCCTCTGCAATATCTAACAAGCGTCCGATATTTTAGCTACTGGGCATAAATGAGTTAATACGTCATTAAATCGATAAATCAATGGGTGTAAACGAAAGGGTATTCGTATGATAATGTCTGCCTTTAAATGACCACTGACATTCGTACAGCCGAGGTTCGTGTGGATGCATCTCGGTGAGTTGAAAAGGCGCGTCTACAAACAAAGGACGGTGTGCGTTCAATGTTTAGTACAGCACAGGGACGCATAGGTTCGTTCCCGAGGTCGAGCATCCAAAGATGATACGACCCGTCGTAAGTCTACAGTTGAGCTCGGATTCTTTTGTTATTTTGTTTATAAATTTCATTTCGAGTAGGAAACATAACTGAGCCGCCCATTATCGTTAAGTAGAATAATCGTTAAGTAGAATTATCGTTAAGTACCCCAATAGAGTATGGATGGGACTCATTCACCGTCGTTCGAACTCATCCAACGATATCCGTTTTCCACACGCAGCAAAAGCTTTCGGTTTTGGACGGCCAACGAATTCGTTGAAATTTGGAAAAATGTGTTCTTGACCCTTCGTCTGCCGTCGTTCTGCCAATTCCGCTCGTTTTTGCTCCTTTCTGCCTATTTCTACTGCTGCACTCGCACGAAACGCAGCCTTTATTCCTTTCTTTAACCGAAACAGAAAAGCCCATCCTTATCTAACTACAGCTGGACGCATTTTACTGGTCTGTTTTTCAGACTTTTGTCGAGCACCAAAATACAATTTGTTATTTACAAAACGAGTAGATGCGATCCTACTTTGTTGGCTTGCAAAAAGACATATTCTTCGTAGAAAGAATTTTCGATATCTTTCATACTTCATCGGAAGATTTTCTTCTGCTAGAGATTCGATTGTCTTCAGAAATTTAAAAAATCTTCTCTTAAGGAGTTAAGTAAGCCATTTTTGATTGATTTCGTCTGGAACACGATGGTCCCACGATAGTTGCAGTTTCCAAATTTCTTGAATTAGAATTTTGGCTCCTATTATGAATGGTGCTAATCAACCAAGATGATCGAAAATTTTTGGAACTGAAGACAATATCTGTAGTTCTTTTCTTGATATGTTTTAAAAAATACTCAGAGATTGCGAAGTCACAATCTTGCGTAGGTTGCCATGTCAAACCTAGTACCTTGATTCAATTAAGTGCTACCATTTGGTATGTGGAATTTTCAGTGTTCTGTAATTTGAGTGCGCGTTCTAACACTGACTGATCATTTGAACACCATTTATGTAGCTGAAATCGGCCTGTGAAGTTACCTCTACCACTTCATCGGGTGTGTCAGCCCAAAACAAAGCATTAAAGTAAAATTTGTGTAACAGTACCTCGGAGGCCTTAGGAAATTTTGAACCTCCGTCAAGAGTAAGCTATTTCAGGATACTAGTTGCTAAATAAGCCGCTGACGTGGTTCTGTATCGTGCCGCTGACGTGGATATGTAATTGTGAATAATCGATACACATTTATTGGTTTTGGAGGTGCCTCCCTCCAGAGGATTTTTTGATATTCGTAATCCTTATCATGGATTTGGATATGCGTTTTCTTTAAATAACTCGTGATTGCTATAGGTCGGCACTCGAATCTCAAAAGAATTGTAAACAAACCGTCCTAAACCTTGGGACTGTTCATCAGCGTATCATTAACAGACATCCTGCAGTCGTTTTTGAACTAGTAGCGTTAAATACGACTTGGAGTTTGGTTGTAAAACTAGAATCGCTGAGTACCTACCTGTTGGTGAAGAATGAAAGAGTGTTAACTTTGTTTATCAACACTGTCCTTGATTACCTCTTCCATATATCCAAGGGGCAAATATTCTGACATAAACTAATTATATTGTTGATAGATCTCAGGAGTTTTCAGTAGTCTCTTTTCTAAAGCAAAGAATTTGCTGAGAGCTGATAATCTGTGAATTACCCAACACTGCTCTGTCAGGCTTAAAAGGTAGATTTACTGTATAGCGATCAGCTTCACTGCGTCTATGATTCTCTTGAAAACTTATTCACATAACCTCTCTTCTTTTGTAAACGGTTGTGACGATGGAATTTGCTCTAATTCCCAAAATGACTTCACTAACTGTTCGGTTTTTACGCTTAAAATGTTTACTGGAATGTGTTCTCTATCTTTAAATTCGAATGTCGTAGTACCCGAAATAATCCGTTCTAATTCTGAACTTAAGCGACATAATAATCTTCCATTCGCTTTCATAATTTCTCCACTGATAACTGTGAAAAACAGATTAATCCCAAGAAGTATGTCAATTTCTCCCGACTCATGAAAAGGAGGATCTGCAAGAACTAAATCTCGAAATTCTCTGCGCAAATGTACAGGTAACGAAGAGCTGGGAATTTTCCCAGATATTTTCTCTAAATCGTAGGCAGAAATTCATACTCTAAAACTACTACTGAAATGCGGAGTAAATAACAAATCGACCTCTCCATTGCTCATAGTATTGACCGTTCCTACGTATGATACAGTAATGATGGAATCATTTACATGTAACCTAACTTGTTTACACATTCTCGACTGATAAATGATCGCTCAATTCCAGAAGCTAATAAACATCTTCGGTAAATAAAATTAATTGACTGAATTGCGAACCTTAACAAGTGCGGTACCTAAGGTAAGGTGACCAGATTTTAACATTCGTAAAGCGGGGCACCATTGACCTGGGGGGGGGGGGGGGTATTGATTAAAAATTTGGTCTATATGGAGCAACAAAAATGTTCATAGAACGCAAAAATAGTATTGAAATATATATATTTTTTAATTTCAACATAAGTACAATTTACAAATATAATAAATAAATAAAAAAATTATGTATAGTAGTATTTTATTCTTTGACATATTTCTCATTTGCGTGATTTTTTTTTAGTAGATTGCTGTCGTTGTTTAAAAGGTCATGAAATTTTTCACAAGAATTTGTTAAATTATATTTCCCACATAAAATGGCTTTCAAAGTCTCAAAACTTAATTGTGATTTGTCTGATGTCCACAGTTTATTTACCTTAGAAAATAACTCGGTCAGTCGCAGCATTATTTCCTGGCAAGGACAGCGCGTATTCCACAATTTTTAGTGTATTATTGTATGGAACATGGTTTGTTTCAAAATGATGAAATACAGGTGACCCTAATATAACACCGTAGATAGGTTCCTAGAAAATGCCGTGTTGTGTGAAACCGTTTTATATGAGACCCAGAGACAGTACAAAAAAGGGGATTACGTTCCGAAAACTTACGAGACCTGGATATCAAATATAAAAAAACGCGCTAAAATGTTACCTAAATATAAAAAGGTGGAAATTCTTTTAATAGTTTTCATGCCAAATGAATCTAAGATACAGTTTTAAGATGAATTTTCGGGCAACACAAGATAGATGAAGAAATTTTAAGCATGACCGCACAAAATTCGGGCAGAGCAAAATTTGACCACACCGTTTGTCTGATCTGCAAATCAGTTAAATAGTTAACTAACTAAAAACAAGCATGAAAGACCATAGGAAGGAACTTATTGATCACATAGACATTCATTCATACATCATGTGATGAAATATTATGCAGGATCACGCTATATTTTACATCTTCACCAAAAGGAAAGAAGAAATATTGAATCAGTCCGGATTATCAGAAAATGACGTGCAGCGACGAAATAATTTCTTTTTGCGGTAATAACTCATTGTTTCTTTCTCGCAATTATAGACTTTTCCTGCGGAAGTGATGAATTATAGAGAACGCGGGCGTTTTTTGACTGTTATTACGGCTTACCATCGACCACGGTTGACGCGATTTGACGCCGTTTTTTTGGCGAATGTATGGCACGTCTTGAATAATGGTATTTGCTGAAACAGAAAGAACCTATTTTATAAAACAGGGTTCAAAAGAAAGATCAGATCAATAAATCATGACGAAACTATATTCGGAATCAAAATAAGTTCTCTATTCTTAATTCTGAACTTAGGATAACATGGAATGAAAGAGCGCCTCTTTTACTAGTTTGAATACATGTATTGAAACTCAAAATAACATATTAGGTCATGCTAGACAAGTCCCATACAAGTCAGACGCAAGTCAAACCATGATTTTTCATTAAACTCGACACCCGAAGTAAGGCAGAGTAAAGGACGTGTCTTCTCGAAAGAAATAAAGAAACAAAACGTTGAGTACAGGCATCACGTAAATTCGGGTACCCATACAGCGAACGATGGCAAATGAACCAATTGGGACAAATTGCAACGAACGCTGAAGGAGTTCAGTCTTAATCTCGGTTGGCCGTCCAAGATTATTTTCATATAAAAAAATCGGTATAATTGGATGAGTTCGAACGACCGAGTACGACTTCAATCCATACTTCATTGCTTAACTCAGATACCAGTAACGAAGAACGAAATGAAGTTTCTTACTCGAAACGACACTACCAAGCAAAGAGTAAAGATTCTCAGGTGAATTGTACACATACAGAGAACGACGGCTAACGAAGAGCAACGACCTTAACGGATCGCCTAGCTTGCAATGGCAAAGCGTTCAATGGTGTTCTTTGCTACAAATACACTCAAATCTGTTTTTGTGCAGTATATGTAAAATATACCGCACAAAATGTCAGGTAAATAACAAAATTAAGTAACGATTTAACGAAACGGGATTTTTAAGTTATTTTAAGCGAGTTTTTTCTGCTTTATTTTTTATGTGGTCCCTGTCCACAACACAAAAACAGGTTTGAGTGCACATTGGGCAAACATACTCGTTCTTTACCTTCCGTCCGCCGTATATATATGCACATTAAGGGGACCTGTAGTACCGTGAATGTAGGAGATGGACAGTGGTCCACGTGAGATTTCCCCACTTCGTTAATCAGCATAGAACCAAAAGTGCTATTTTTCTTTCATCGTGTTACTTTTCCTTTGATTGATGAATTTCACTGTGTGAGTGAGGGTCTGGAAACCATTTCTTTTCTTTTTTTCCGGTTATATATGTAAGTATTATGGCAGATGTAAATAGATACATATATCATCACCAACTTTCTGGTGTGTATATATAAACATAGAAAGTGCATATTATAGGGGGAAAAAACGAGGAGATGCGACGGAAAACGAGGATATTATGAAGTTCTCTATAATAAGTTCTCTAAATTGATCTTAATTCCAGTCACTAAAACGAAATCATCTGTCTTTCACTGAAGTAGATTAAGAGAACGTCTGCCTGATAGGTAAGCCGATGCAGACAAATAATGTTAGCTCATTTTATGCGAAATTGAAATTGAGCAAAATTTACAGTTAACCACTTAACTGCTGTTTTTTTTGTTCATAAAATGGTTATAAATGGTTATTTTATTTCCTTTTTCATCTCAATATAAATAAAAGTAATTTCACCAGTTTCTTTACAAAGACTAATAAATTATCATCCATTAAGTTTTGAACGCTATTGAGCTAAAATATTTCAATATGTCGTCTCTTTTTTGCATCATTACAGAAAGGCAGGAAAATTATTCTACCATAAATGGTATATAAGAATTATATATAGACGAGAAAATATTTCGAAAATAAATGCTAAGCCCTGTAAAGTAAAATATCGTTCCCTTTTACATCTGTTACAAGTACTTTATAAATTGACTGTTGTGTGGTACATTTTGAAGTAGTACAGCACACCGTTCAATGTTACAATCTACACAATACACTCTCATTTTAAGTGACTAAAATAACTGTGATTTACTCGTGCTCATGAAACAATTTCTCGTTACATACAGAAATGCTGGCAGTAGTATAACCAAAATTTTGATATGATGCATTCATGTAAAATTGGAGCAAAACTTAGAAAATGTCTAACGAGGCACCCGGAAAAACAATTTATACTAGTTTTTTTTCATTTTTTTCTTCTTTTGCTTTTAAACTTTGTATGAAATACTGTCTCCTTCAGTTTTATACGCCCACAATTAAACGATAAAAAGCGAAACGACCTCTCCTTCTGAAGGAAAAGTCTGTTACTGCAGGCATTCCTTATCAGAATTTATTAAGAAAACAGCAGAAATTTATTGTTATTGCTGGTATTGCACTCGAAATAGCAAGAGTGCGCATTTTTAACAGCTTAATTTTGAATTGCTCTTTCGTCTTCTAAAATCCATTTGAGTTAACTTTTTAAATGAATAGTCCAATTATCAAACTTTACTAGGTAAACATATTAAATCACGGTTAAAGGGTATATAAACGCTGAATTAGTTTAGGGGACGTTATTTTTCTAAAATTTGAAAAATCTTGGTACCTTAATAAAATGGTTTTACAGTACAACTTCGCAAAACTTTTTAAAAGATCAATAGTTAAACGTTTATTTAAGTCTTATATGAGTGGAACCAAACTAGCAATAACCATTTTTTTTCAAAAATGAGTTAATGAAACTTCTTATAATATTTCAATTAATTAGAAATGAAATTTTTTGGAAAACGGCTTGCTCATAAAGAATAATGTTAGAACTTTTCTAGGGGTAATTTGTATTTTATATCTTCAAAAATGTGTAAAATATATAGTTATTTGCTCTTTACCAATGAAAAAGGCCTGGTGGAGGTTCATAGTTCAGATTCTGCACCATTCATATGAATTGTTTTCAAAAAATCTCAACCATTATTAATTTGTGTCCAGAGGGTAACGACGGTTTACGTAAAAGCTAATATTTCTTTTTTAAAATCTTAAGTTAAACAATCGCTTTTTATCTAGCACAGTAGTGCGCAAATTTTTTTCGAGCGTTTCTTTTAAGTATTCTTTTAAGATATCAAGAGAAAAACACTAAACTGAATTTTCAATAATTTAATTGGAACCAGATATTTAATTTAACAAAATGGAAGTAAATGAAACCATTTTAATGTGATGGTTGTGTTTCCAACTGCATATAGAGCTTCGAAATTTGTCGTTGGGTGTTTGATAAAGCTCTTGCCTCATACCTATCTGGCCAAAAGTATCCGGGCGCCCAGTGGTACGGACTGAGAGTCCTGAGGCATATATTACTATGATGTTGGTCCTAATTTTGCATCGATTACAGCCTGCACACGTCTGGGGAGACTTTCAATCAGTTTTTGATAGGTGTCCATAGGAAGTGACTTCCAGGCGTCCATCACAGCTGAAGTCAGTGCTGGCAGTGAGGATGGTGGATTTGGCTGGCTAAGTAATCTATGATCTGACTCGTCCCAAATATGTTCAATCGGATTTAGATCGGGACTCTGAGCAGGCCAGTCCAGTTTTTGAACACCCATTTCGTCAAACCATGCCTGCGCAAGTCTCGATGTGTGAATGGAGCAGTTATCCTGCCGGAAGAGAAATGGGCCTTCCCCGAAATATTGCCATAGAGTTGGGAGAGCAGCATTGTCCAGAATGTCCACATACAACTCAGAGTTCATGTTTCCAACCACAGGAACTAAGGAACCTTGACCAAACCACGAAAAACAACCCCACATCATGATGCTGCCACCACCAAACTTAACAGTCGGCACAATGCAGTCACGTAAGAAGAGCTCGCCGAGCATCCGCCGAACCCAGGCGCGTCCATCCGACTGCCAGATTGTAAAGCGAGATTCATCACTCCAAAGAACATTTTTCCTCATGTCCACAATCCAATGACGGTGAGCTTCGCACCATTGCAATCGACTCTTCATTTTCTGGAGAGTGATGTTCGGCTTGTGAGCGGATGAACGACCATGGAATCCCTGGTGTTTTAACTCTCGACGAACAGTCCTGCTGCTACCACTAACGCCTTATGAACTTTGGAACTCCTCAGTGATTTCAATGAACGAGGACTTGCGATTTTGTTTCACTACCCTTTTCAGAGTTCTACGGCTGCATTCACTAATTTTTTTCGGCCTGCCTCTTCGTTTTTCTTCAGTTTCACTGCCTCGACGTTTCCACTTCCCAATTACATCACTCACAGTGGATTTTGGCTTCTGTAGAATGTCCGAAATTTCACGAACTGATTTCCCACAAAGATGGCATCCCACTATAATGCCACGATCAAAGTCACTAAGCTCGTTTGACTTATTCATTGTCTCACAAACGCATAAATATGACCTGACAAACCACTACCAACACTTTTATAGCTTTCGGTTAAACATTAAATTAACGTCATCTGCCAGATCCACTTCTTTAGGGGATTGTCCGGATACTTTTGGCCAGATAGTGTCTCCGACAATCAGTCGATTTCGTAACTTTTTTTAACAGATCATGTGTGGATGAATCATTCCAAAGATCCAAAAATTCATCTTTGCATTTCATCGGGATTACTAATCACGTCTAGAGAGGTAGAGATTGGGTTTCGTGCAAGTGCAGCTTCTTCTTCTTCTCAGGAAAATGTTCATTGAAGCTCTTTTTAACAGAGATTGAAGGTTCCCTGTAATATCTTACCTAAGATGCTCATCGAGTTCTTCAAATTCCTCAACAACACTGGACAATTTTTCACATATGGCAATGTTTGAAAAATGTTTCAACTATGGCAATGTTTGGTTTACTTTTCGACGCTAGTTATGCAATTTCGAGGAAAAGGCCCTCAGACTGTCCTTTCCTTGAATCTTCAGGTTAAATCCAAAATATCTTATCCAAAATATCTGCTAAATAAGCAAGTCTTTTCCTCCACAGTTCATCACCGAAGTGAGACAAAAGCTCATGTTTTTTTTAGCTTCTAAGAATAACTCTTTCGTCTTTCATTTCATAAACACGGTTCCGAACGTTTACCTTTGATAGCCAACGTATAGATGTTTAAAACAGCAGAATTTCATGATCTTCATTCATGTAATTGCAAAATTCTGTAAAAAGACGGGTGTTAAACGCTCTGGATTTGACATAATTAACAATTTTTATTACTGAATCAAGTATACTTTTCTGAGGGGTTAGTAAAGTTTTGTTGGCAAGCACATATCTGTGAATGACACAGTGTACCCTTTGCTTCAGGAGCAAGTAATTTTACTTTTTTCTGAAACCCGACTTGACACCACTATAGCAGGAGCTTCATCAGTACAAACGCTACAGATATTTTCCCCCTGTAGTCCTCCGGATTAAAATAAAGTTTTTATTTTTGCCATGACATCTTCCTTTTTTTGTTGTAGTTGCGATTGCTCGAAAAACAGAACCTCTTCTTTGATGCCCTCTAAATGAATATATCTCATAAAAACAAGCAACTGACTACAGGAACTCACGTCTGTAGATTCATCAACTTGAAAGAAAGCAAGGGAGAAATATTGATTTCGTTCAAAACATGCTCTTTCATCTAATGCGTCTAAGACACTAATGCGTCTCTGATTAGTGTTGTTGGAAAGAGGCATTTGTCTCACCTTTGACTCACTCGATTCCTCAAGAATTATCTTTTCAGTCTTCAGCAAGCAGGGTTTGATGAGTGTTTCTCCCATCGTGTGGGACTTTCTTTTTTGGCAATTTCCAGTGCGACATCATATGATGCTTGTATTAGGGATGCACTTTGTTGAGGAAAACTTCCTGTAGGATAAAATCTTTAACGTGTGAGACAGGCTTCATGGCGTCTCAAGAATTCCAAATTCTTTTTGATATGTTCAGAATGTTTTGTCACTAAGTGACGTTTCAGTTTGGAAGGTTTCATAGATTCTGCACTGTGAACAACGTTGCACAAAACCCACCTGGCTTCTCGATGCCACTGCTGAATGCGGTGGTAAACCCAAATTGCAAATATTCATCTGAATATTTGAGTTTTTCTCCATGATAATTATATTATGAAAAGTGCAAATACAATAGGACTTCTACTTTATAAAAAATTTTAAAATTCCAAACAATAGTAAATCTGGGATAATACAATTCCCATATACATATGTATATATATATATATATATATATATATATATATATATATATATATATATATATATATATATATATATATATATATATATATATATATATATATATATATATATATATATATATATATGAAACATACGATTCTCGTAGATTTATCTTAATGTCTTAAGGCTGCTATGTACTAACCCCATTGGATTCGCTCACCTCAATGTTAACCTATGGAGGAAATTTGTCCACGGGTTGCCTGCTTGGATTAATTTTTTTTTATTGTACTCCGTCATAGAGAAAGAAATTTTACATTTGTATACATTTTTCGTTTTTTATAAAAAATAAAATTAATATTTTAAAATTTAAATTATTCGGGGAAAAATCTGGTATAGTGTGTTTTAAACGCTCATAAATTCCTTCGGAGGGCGAAATTTATAAAATGAATCCTGTAGCGCTTTGCAGAAAAGTTCAGGCTGTCTGACAATCCTCATTTTATTTCATTATTAGCATTAATGTACCTGTAAATAGTTGACAAAAATATATTTTAAATAAAAAATTTAGGGGCAGCGCTTAACCCCCCTATAGAGAGAGAGCCATTACAATCCCTCAGAATGGCAATCCTACGGGGGTGGAATTCTCGAACTGTCAACTGGACTCCTCCCACCACAAGAGTCTGCAAGAAGAGAAAAATGGAAATACGATTTTTTTCTTAATACATAGCAGCCTTAAGTGGACTGCCTATGTTGAAATGGCTGTTTTGGTCGAAAATTTTGAAATTATTTTTATTCCTTCATTTTAAAGGCCCATGTTTTAGGATTCTAAAACTGCTTTACTTTTATTCGTACGATCATTGTATGAGAACTTATGGTGAATTCAACAAACAGAAAGCGATGTTAAAACACCGGAAGTAGCATGTTTAAATGCATTTTCTGGAAAACTAATTTCAGTTACTTTTGTAAACAAGAAAGCTAATCATTTAAAGAGTTTTCAATATATTTCAATGAAATTTTGCAAAAGTGTTTTACATATTTGTCCCTATGCTTTGAATTAAAAACTAAGCGATATGTGTTAATTTAATAATTCTACGGGTACCTGTTCTTAAAAAAGATAACTGTAACGTCAGCGACCCCCCTGTCTTGTTTATGATCAGGGGGAGACTGAACATTCGGCGGTGAGCTGAGATGACGTCATGGACAGATAAGGCTGACCAGTCTGGATATGACGCCGAACACAGAGAACGAGGGACCTAAGGGGTCATCGCTCTCGGAGAGAGTCTTTTGGATACTCCAGACGGAGTTCTAAAAGGGTGCCCGCGTGATTGCGGAAAGTGACGTTGGCTGTAATGCCTTCGACGCACGGGAAGTGCTCTATGTATATTTTCGTTTATTTTGATGTGTAGTTCTGTGTTAAATGTATTCCGTTTTAATGTTAATAAAGATTGTTAATGCTTTAACCCCGTCTTTGCTCTGCTCATCTGAAACGGATAAGAATTAAACAAACTCGGTTACGCTATTGGAGATCCTCGGCAGTGAAGCAAGTTAGTTAGGGCCGCCATATAACTTTTTTTTTTTTAAATCTGATTTTTTTCACTTTTTTTGGTATATTTCAGTGATGTTTTAAAATATTGTAAAACTTTTAGTTCAGAACACAGTTAATTGTTCCAGTAGTATATAGTATAAAGAAAATAAAAATATATTTAGTTGAATTCAGTGTAGGGCGAAAGCCCTAAATTGCCCTAAGATTTCATAAAAAAAATCCCCTATATTTTACTGTATGTTTTTGAAAAAAAATTCTCCGAGCGTAGTCAGATACCTTAAATGCCAAAGGACAAGTTTTCCGAAAGAAGTAAATTTTAACAAAATAATGAAAAAAAGGTTATAAATTTTCGACTTTAAACATGACTTTACTGAAATAATTCTAAATAGTCAAAATTCACCTTTATAAACCCCTATAGGAATACTCCTTATACCGAAATGTTGATTGCCAATGCGCGGGCATTTGTCCTTTAAAATTCAAAAGGATTGTAATCGAAAGTAACTACGAAATGGAAATTAAAGAATCTACGCAGTCGTTTGATACCAATGATTCGAACACCATTGCAAAGTTGAATCTTCAAGATAGCTATTGAAAGGTAACAGATATACTCACCTGAATTATTATCACAGGAATTGATTCAATAAAAAGGCATGTTACCGGTTACCTACCGGAAGCCCGAATCCCCGTAAGCCCGAATCCTGAATTTGTAGCTGCAGTTGACAGGTGGTAAATATACATAATTATAAGTATAAATTGGGGTAATTCTAAACTTAAGTAATTTATTTCCATACCTACATACAATAAGGATCACAAATATTTTAATTTTCAGGATCTTTTACGCCAGAAGTATGGAACCACCATAGTAACTTCGATGCCCGCACTACGAATCGTATTGAAGGTTGGCATCATGCCCTAAACAGTGCAGTTGGAAAATCGAATGTTAATATTTATGAATTCATAAATCAAGTAAAAATCCAGCATGAGAACTCTGAGAATCAAATGGCACCATTGGATGCAGGCAATAAACCACCTAGAGTGAAAAAACATTTGAAAAGTAATGAAAAAGTAAAGTGACTATATTAACGAAGAAATAACTCTGCAAGCATTTATATCTGCTGTTGGTTACTGTTTTGTATGGTATTGTTTTGTATTATTTATTATATTAATAAAACATGCTTCAATTTTAGTGCTAATCGGTAAAGCACCTTTTTTCAGGAATACATTTGTATTGTTTTTAATATTCGGAATTCGGGCTTTCGGTGAATTCCGGTTAATTCGGAATTCGGGCTTTCGGCGAGTCATCGTGTTACCCAGTCAGACAAAGGACTGCGTTCCTCATCTATCCTAGGAAGAGCTCTATTGATCACGATATGTTTGCGCTCTCATTCATCATGATCATCGGCTTTGCCTGGAGATAAATATTTTGCAATTTTCGGCAACAGCAGAACACAGCTAAACTTGCGAACAGCATCCCCACGTTTTGTGTTTATTCAGGCCTATAATGCTGCTTCATTTTTATCCTCTTTAACTAATGCAATATATGTTTTTACTCTTCATGTGTAGAAGTTTTTTTTTAAATTTTGTTTTCCAAAATTGATCAGCAGTCTAGAAAAAAAAATTAAATATCTTACTAATGTAAAATCAACGCGTCATGCTTCATCGTCAAATTCCTATTTCGGTATTTTAGATTGAATTAATTTAAATTTTTATATTATTAAATTTTTGATTAAATATCTTCATTTATATTTTTACCTATCATATTTCGCAAAAATCATAAACTTTGAAGGACAATGCTGTAAAAAATCCGGTTGACTATTTTTTTTATTCTTTCCTTACAAGAAATCAGTTTAATGAGATAGTGAACACAAAAATATTTCTGCCATTGCTTGATTTATCTGTTAAAAAACTAACGTTTTAAAACTAGAGAAGTGCAAACTGGTAAGCCTGAATATGAATGAAATTTCATAGATAAAAAAATAAGGTACATACAGTTTTTCCGGGGGTCCAACGCTTAAAATTGTGGATTAGCGCTCATTTATATCATTTAAATCCTTACTTTGTTTTTTGTGTTAGGCGCTGCTTGTCTTCTATGGACCTTGCGCCAAGGAACCCCAACCAACCAACCGTACTTTATTTACAGAAAAATCTAATGATCTAATTCTTTTACCATATAAACATCACTCTGTACATGCGAGCGTCTCAAATTCAAGTCAAGGAGCAACTATTCCTAAAACGTATCTGAACACGAAGTGTGTGGGTAAAACTATAGCAAGGCTCCATTCTATTTGGATTTTTCGTGATAACAAAAAATCGAAAAGAAATCTGTGGTACAATTGCGTGTTATGCAGGAAGAAAATTTTCGAAAGTGCTAAGGTCTCCAAGAGACATAAAAAAACAACCATTTATGTGGTTCTTCCTTTCTTGGGTGATTCCTTTTTTTATGTCTCTATCTCTAACGGTCCAGGCACATTATAAAGTACGAGGGATAACTTCAGAATCACTCCTTTATTCTCTATGTAGAGGCAGACTAACATAGACAGACTTGGGGTTTCCAAAATAATACACAACAGTACCGCAACCCGCGGTACTAAGAAACTAAAGGTCGCAATGAATCCTTCAGGCAGAGTACCCGTAAACCTCGGCTCTGAGCTAATTCTCGAAGTCGTGCAGCCACCTCGGCTAAATACCAATACACGCTCTATCAGTTAAACACCGCTATCACCTTCCATCAAGCTTGCCTCGACTCTCTCCCGTATCGCTACTCCAGTCTTGGGCTTTTGCCAACTCAGCGTGTGCCCTTTAAATAGATCAAACACCTGCGCCGAACTCCGGCTGGCATGTACAGCGCTGCTACCAGAAATTTGCATCTGAGCAACACGCGAACCCTACACATTTCAGTGGCGTAGTTAGCATCATTTCCAATAAAAATAAACAAATCATAAGTGTATTGGAAATCTCATGCTAAACTTTGCTATGCTCGTCAGTTATCTTTCGAAATACAAGGTGGCCATAAAAAAAATTTGCCAATATATGGATCTCTAGCGGCTTCTCCGTTCAACCGATCCAGATGAGATTTCAGATATAGTTATTCAGATGAATAAGCTCGGGAATCTGTGAACGGCAACAAAGTTGCACTCACGGTTACGGTTATAGGTATAGAAACACGAAATTTTCGAATGGCAGCGCCCAGTTTTTCCCGTCGAAAAATGCTGAGCGCATGCGAAAACCCTAAATAGCGTTGGAACGGTACGTGTATAAAAAAATGATGGAACCATGTGGAAAATGTGTAATACAAATAAAAGTTTTCTTTTGTCAGATCTGTTTTGTCATCAGTGATTGGTGTCTTGCCTCTGTCACATGCAAATTTCCTATGTGCGCCCCGATCGTGTTTTTGTAGGCCGTTCGCAGTACTGTTTTTTGAGCGTGCATAACGCGTCCGTTTTGTGATACACGTACCATTCAAACGCTATTTAAGGTTTTCGCATGCGCCGAGTATTTTGCGATGGGGAAAAGTGGGCGCTGCCATTCGAAAATTTCGAGTTTCTGTACCTATAACCGTAACCGTGAGTGCCACTTTGTTGCGGTTCACAGACTCCTGAGCTCATACCTATGAATAACTATATCCGAAATCTCATCTCGATCGGTTGAACGGAACAGACGCTAGAGATCCCTATATCGGCAAAGTTTTATGACACACCCTGTATTTTGCATTGACGAGATAAGTTGGACGTCAAACTAATCTAGAGCTACATACGATTCTTTAATATTTTTCGGGACAATTCATTTCTCAGTTGTGGGAAAACTTTTAAATGGATGTAAAAACTTATTTTCATCTGAATTTTTTTTTAAATTTTATTTTGATATTGCATGTTCGTATAATATTTTTATATAACCATAATTATATAATAAACTTACGTATGATACAGTGGAACAAATATATTCGATATTTTTTATAATATAACTCATTGTAACAACATGCGACGGGTGTTATTTCGTTCTAGAAGATCTGTATTCCCTTTTAAGAGGAAAAATACGTTTTTTTAATATGAATTGTCGCGCTCATCAGTTATAGACTCTAGTAGGCCTAAAACGTACGTTGAAAGATGTTATACCATTCTAATAACCATTTTGCAATTTGTTTTTTAACAAGTTTTTTTTCAATTAAATAACAATCGACATAAAATTACAGAATACTTACTTACTTACACACACACACACACACACATATATATATACCCAACAAACACAAGACTGACGGCAACTTGACGGGCCGGTTCTGGAGGCGCCGGTAGAACGATAGGCTCGAGGAAAATGATCCGTACCGTTGCCGGGTGATTTACGAATCTCCGACGGGGAATCCCGTATTGTGTACCCTTTTGAGGGCCGGTGATGGTTGGATGGGAATCGACCCGAAACCGCTTTCCCTCTACGTCCCGGAATCGATAATCCGATTCGTAACCACAAGTAACAGAAATCTGCATCAGAATTATGGATTTGAAAGGGAAGGCGAAGATTAAATTAAACAGACTTTTTATAAATATTTATTTCACTTTTGTGAAACTTGTTTTGCACGAAAAATTCACATAATTTTCCTTGTATGAAAAGATTGTATTATATCAGAAGTATACGGCTGACATAATATAATCTTTCGGTTATACTATGTGATATATGCATAATATATATCATCTATATATTTAATTTGCTAAGCCGACTTTTTGGGTAGTCCGTGAGAGAAAACTACTGCATCAATTTACTTCATTTTGGTCTTAAACGAAAGACTGTAATCTGTAGATTTGTTAAATTTGGTTTTTGTGACAGCAATTTCTATTAATTAGCGGTAATTTACAATTTACAATTGATTTTTACGCATGCTCAGTGGCATGTTTAAATCTGTCTTTAGAAACTCACTGTTTCCGCGCACGCTCAGTGACATGCTTTAATGATAAACACGTTTATTCCGAGAAGTCTCTCTAGATGTATCTCTGCCTTATTTATATTTATGATAATTATATTTGTGAAATACAACAGTAAACCTCATGGAAATTGTTTATTTCATGCTGTTTAATTAGCGATAATTTACAATTTTAAAAAATTGCTTTCTGCACATGCTCAGTGACATTTTTAAATCTGTCTTTAGAAACTCACTAAGCACGAATCCACTTAATCACAATTTGTTTCTGCGCATTATTATGATTTTCAACATTTGACAATGATGTGTTGAATATAATTTGTGTATTAGTACATTCATTTACTATCTAGCAGTCATGTTTTGACAGACATCAACTATTGTTAGATTATATTAATTTATTTTTGGCTTTTATATAGAAATGAAATAAACATCCACTTACAAATGGATAATTTTTTCGATCAAGAATTTATGCATAAGAGAGCAAAGAGTAGTACCTGCCTAAATTTGTTTTTCCTTTTGATTAAGACGGACTTTTCGGCAGACTCTCTTGGATGCCAAATCGGGTATCTATCGGGGCTTCATTTCAAACCCTGGTTCTCTTCGATTTCCCTGGCAACCCTACCAGGAGATGCTTATCGCCATTATCAATTTCGGTAGGCGCTTCATTTCCTTTTTCGGTAGACCACTGGGTTACACTTATTTGGACTACACTTATTTTTCGGTGATGGTGTTCGTGGCGTTGCACTTGGAGTCATTTTTTTACATAAAAATGACCATTTTCGTTTATTTTCAGCGCTTTTTTTTTTCTTTTTTTTGGGGGGAGGGGGGTACGTGTACTGATTTTGCAATGAATAACACTACCGTTTTTATTTATTAGAATATGGATATATCCATAGCATAAAATAAAATACTTCGAGCATCGAGTGACAGTTCTCTTTTAAACGAAATTGAGTCCGAATGGATTTTAATAAGTGTTTAACAGATTAAACACTAAAAACATATCATACCTTTTTATACCTCTATACCAGTGGTGGCCAAACTTTTGATCACTACGGGCGACCTTTAATTTAAATTATAGGCTGAGGTCTACCAACATCGTATGTGTTGAGTGATCATAAGAAAATTAGTAATTTAAAGCCAAAAATTAGTTTAAATTTAAAATAATCATAGATATTACTAATTATATTCAATATCAAGTTATTTTAATAAGAGATAAAAGGTGTTCTTCTTAAAAAGTAATTAGTTTATAAATAAAACAATATGCTTTTATTTTCTTATTAATGCGAACAATATTATTGTAAATTAATCTTAACTATTATTTTTATTTCATATTAGAGGACGCGCTGGAAACATGACATTGCATATTTTCGGCAAGCTTTTCATACTGTGGTTCCTATGTACTTATAGCTATTCGTAAACATACTACCAAATGGTAATCTGTTAAACGGGAGCGATGTTTTGTTTTGATTGCATTCATGGTAGAAAGTACACCGTACGTCAGTGTGTAATAGTAGTTCCCCGAAATCAGATTCACGTTCCTCTAGCAATGCTCTGAATCTGCGTCTTTGCAAACTTCTTCCACGAATAGAATTAACTATTTAAAATGCGAAATTCATCACATCTGAATTCAATATTTTTGAGCACAATGCCTGCTGTTGGATAATGAAATGGTAGTTTGTTAGACTTGGAATATCATCATCACTTTTACAAAGAGTAATAAATCCATTTTGATTCCCAACCAATTACATATCAGGCAGGCGGGCGACTGGGAATAGTTACGCGGTCTACCAGTCGACCGCGGTCGTCCCTTTGGCCACCCCTGCTCTATACAGTCAAGATATTGTTATTAAAATATTGATTTACATTGAATTATATTCGTCATTTTTAACAGTATTTATTCGCATACTTTATACCTAGTGATGTATAGAACAATATAGAATGATTCGAGGAAATAAAATAAAAATATTGTTGACTGCAAATAAATTTCACATAGCTGACCAACGTAGATGTAAAGTTCTAACACCCATTGATATGAACCGTATTCATATTTTCCGAAAACGCTTCATAAAAAAAAAAAAAATGTCATCAGAGATTAAATTAGAAAGTGTGTGTTTGTACGTATGTAAATGTTGAGAGTATTTTAGTAGCTTTTAATGTGCTAGTAAATAGATAGTGTACTAATTATTTTCTTCATACAAGTATTCTGCGTATATCTTGTTTGTGATGCAAGTCTTCACCTTCACAGCTGCACTTGTTTAATGAAAATAAAAATGCTTTTTAGGATAATTTCATGTTTCAGTTTGAATAACGATTTTGCAGTCATATAATATTTTCTAAATTATTTAAAGTTAGAAGAAAAAAAAATATTTTTCTCGTTGTTGATTATTTTTCATAAACAGATAAAAACATTCAGATTCAGATCAATATTTTATTTTTTTCAAAAAATTACTAATAGCTTCGCAGAAGTAAAATTTAAATGCAACCTGTTCCATTCAATCATGACTGGTAAACAAGAAATGCACTTTCTTATTCGTGCCAAACATCGGCATCTATTTAGTGCTTAGTTCTAATGTATCACTGTCACCGAGTACAATGAGGTAGGATACTTAGTAGGGATACTTAATTTTCGTATTTACGAAATACATGCGAATAAATGCGAAAATATTTTTTTACTACTTTTAGGCGAAAATTCGGTAATAAAAGGCTTTTAAGCGATATTAGTTAATAATAGTAATAATTTATTGAGATAATTACTCAACTAAGACCATCCACGGTCTTTAACGGAGAGACCTCACTGTCCGTCAGATTTGATCCGAATTTCACCCGGGCAGTTTGCTCGTATACTGGAATCGAACTTAAAAATCTAACAGTAAAATCAACCGAACAGCATGCTTTCTCGACAAACTGTTCTGTTTGTCATAAGTTCGTTATCCACTCAGGGTCAGATTCTTTGTTCTGGAATGTTAAAACGGAGCAAGCAACTCTTTCTGATAGCGCGTCCACATCCATGCTCTCCTCCAGAATTCTGCGGGGAAACCAGTGATTTATGGGCAGCGGCCTGCAGAGCAGTCCTGCACTGATCTTGTGTCGGAGCGGTCTTTGCCGAGAGGATCAAAGAAAACGAAGGGACCTTGGGGGCGGAATGGGGGATGAGAGTGAAATGAACCCTACCCGACGGGTAGGGTTACCGTCACTAATGTGATGACAGGAATTGGGGGTACTTCCCTGCAGTGCAATGTGAATGTACCATGGGAAGTCGTTTTCTTTCTCCCCTCCCCCCCTCTTGTGAGGACACTGTTTGCAGGTGGCAAGAGGAAAGAGAGAGAGCTTTACTCAGAAGAGTGGGGAATAATTTCTTCCCCCTCATCTAAAAACAGATGGTGAATGCTCGAATGCTGTCCCTCGCTCGACAGTACGTCAGGGGCAAAGGTTGAAAAATTTGTCTAACTGAAAGTAAAAATAAAAACATGACCGCGAAACCTCATCCTAAAACTGTTCGAACGCAGGTAAATATCGAGAAAGGGAAGTCTCTGATCCCAAAAAAAAATCCGCCGCTTCAAAGATCCATTGCATCGAAACTAGGAATGTATTCTGGCACTGTAAGTAAAATCATTCATAATGATTTGAAGTTAAAAAATATGTTTAAAACTAAAGTTCATCTGCTTTTGGCAAAGCATATTGTTGAAAGGAAAACAAATTGTAGAAAATTATATGTAAAACACTTAGCTGCTGAAAAATGGAAATTTGTGGTAACACTCGATGTGGCATGGGCATATTTAAGTGACAGTAATAAAAAAAGTTCAATTTTATTTTGCTCAACTGACGGAAATGACCGTACGAAATGACTTTGTCAGTGTACAGAAAAGTTCCGAAAGGGATTCTTGATAGTTGCACGATTTTGTTACAACGGCAAATTAAAAATCAAAAAAGTCTCACGTAAAGCCAAAATTAATTCACGCTACTATCAGCAGAATATTTTAGAACCAATTTTTGAAGAAGAAATTTCAGCCTTATATGGAAAGGAAATTGATAAAGTTGCGCTTCATATGATCAAAGCCTCAAGTCACACGTCTAAATCAACTGTAGCTTATTTAGTAAAGAAAGAATCAGAACCAGGAATAAAGTGTATCCCATTTAATGAAATACCTGTAAAATAACCTGACGCTTCTCCAATGGACTTTTACGATTTCGGTTTATTAAAACGAGACTTACAAAACGGCACCCAAGAACACTGAACGGACTTTGGAAAATGGTCCAAGAGGAATGGGGTGAAATTGACATGACAATATTAAGAAAAAGTTTACTTTCATGGAAAATTCGAGCTAGAACTATTGTAAAGAACCATGGCTATCAGATAGAAGCAAATCGCCGAAAAAAAAATACGACATTTATACATAAAAATTAAATTTCAAAATCGTTTCCATAAAGTGCGAACGACCTTCTGTACATCTAAACACCTAATATCAATACAACATTTTGATACCAATATCTTGACTTAAAAAAGAAAAATTGCGAAATCACTGATAAAAAATAAACATGTAAAGAACGTAATTTGTTTTTTTAATGATTTTTTTCTTGAAACGGTCGCAAATGTGCTTAATATATATTAAGAACAATGATGCTACAATTTACACTGGCAGATAATTTAGAAAATTTTGATAGATAGATGTTTACATCTTCGGTAGTCATTAATTTCCTTTTCACGTAAATATTTCCTCTCTTCCTATTTATTTCAGGCATTCTGTAGTTTCCCTTGCTATCTATAGCTAGTCCCCAGTACACATGTATTCATTCCACAATGAGAAAATTTAATTCTAAGTTTCTTAAAAATTATTAGGCCAGTGGCATCCATTAAATCGTTTCAAGGGGTTCAGAGAGCCATCCATTAAAAGCTTTCAACGAGAAGTTACAAGAAATTTCAAAGCCTCAGGAAAAAAAAAATCTTTATAATTTTTTATTTACTTAATCTTTATCTAATATGTATTTTTAACGCTTTAAGCTGATAGTCTACATAAAATGATTTTTTCCCGCAAGAAAAGTAGTATTTCACATTATTGAAATTCTGAATTTAGTCTATATTCTGGCTAATTTAGTCTATAAAATTGATTTAACTTTTCGTGTATTTTAAGCCGTAGCTGAAAATACTTTGATGCAAGCTGAAAAATCAGACTATAAGTATTTTTTTTAAAGCATAAACATTTTGATCACAAGAAAGCTGAAAGTTAAAAAAAAATATTTCCAGAAAATAAAAATAAAAATTAATAAAAGAAAAGTGTCTACGGACTCAAAAAGACTTCTATTCCAGAAGAGTTTTTTTCAGTCCCAGCCCCCAAAAATACTGTTTTAAATTTTTCGATGTCCGTGTAAATTACTACACATATAAATATAAGTTCAGCGATCTAGGGACAAAATACGTTTGGCGAGCGTGCGATCATGACGTACACAGATTGGCGATTTTCCGTCTTGGCGAAACTTTGGCGCACGTTATTTATACCAATTATATTTCGACACAGTTGCTCAGTTCTCTACTTCGAGGTTGGACATTTGCGGCCATGCCGGGACTTAGAAGCGAACACCTCCGTAGTATGAAATTCGTGGACGTGGAGAAATCTTTTTCATTTTTTCATTGATCCTTTCCCACTTCTACTCACAGAATGTATGGGCGTCTCTTTGAGACAGCTATCAGTTGAGCAGGACTTTGTCTGCTTGTGTAGGTGTTCTCCAGACCTCGCACGTCCTGTTGCGAGGAACAATGTGAACAATGATTCGTCGGACCAAATGCCGTTTTTCGACATATTATTCGACCAGGAGTTTCGCTCATGGCAGCATTGTGGACGATATTTTGTATTGGGATCTATTACAAGTGGCTTGGAAAAAGATACTGTTCTGTAAATTCTTTGTTTGGGAAGTTCCCTTCTACCGCCAATGGTTGATGCCGGAACATGCAAATGCATATTGAGATCTTCGGTCTTTTTAGTTGCAGTTGTTTTGTTTCTTCATGTCACAATCCGATTTAATACTTCGTCCGTCTCTTTCACTCAGCTCTCCCTTCTGTCCACCATTCTCTTTGGCACAGGATGTATTTCCGTGCACTCTGTAATCTATCATGACTTTCGATACCATAGCTCGAAAAACACCCATTAGCCTGGGGGATTGCAGTAACAGATACTCCAATTTAAACGCGCTTCAACAATTTGCTTTTTCGCAAGGTCTACAAGGTTTGGCATTTTACGCTGTTCCCCCCAAAAGCACGATATCCTTAGTTTCATTACTGCTACCTGACAGTAGAATAATACATATACTATATTATATAAAAAAATACAGGTGACAAAGCTTGTTTTTTAGGAATACGGAGCGCATTCATAAACACTGCTAATATTAATAAGTGTTTCCATTATTTTGATAACCACCTGTGTATATATATATATATATATATATATATATATATATATATATATATATATATATTCTGCTCAGTTACAAATATAAAAAAATAAACTATGCAATATATTTCTTAAAAAACATGAGTTTTCTTTAAAGGGAATGCGAACAAATTTGCAGTAGATATTTCCCGTTTCGTAAAATATTATCTCTACCGGGAGCACTCCCTCGGCGTAAGCTAAGAAGAAACATTTCCTCTACTTTACAATCCATTGAACAAGCCCCATAAATTCTTAAGCGAAATTAATATCCACGAGAGAAAATTTATTTAGAAACGCTTCAGTCCCTTTAATATGTATGACTCTAATAACCGTAGCCGTACGAAAAAACGCATCCATTCTACACGGCATCGCGTGTCTTTGGATGGCGTTCAAGTCGAATCGAGCCCATTTGGAACAAAAGCGTTGCCTCGCGTTTTCTTTCACGCCGCACAGTATGATTTTAAAGTATCTGAGGTACCATCTGAGGTAAGGTTGCCTCTCTTCTGCTCCCGAGCTGTCTGTTTACTCTCTTTCTTTATTCTGATCTTTATTTGTCAAATATCTATATGAAAAGGCCCCTATAGCGACTCCTTTTTCAAGGGATTGATCCAAGTAAAGCCTTTGCTTTCAGAGTAGTGATTTTTTAATGTCACTGTTACTGTTAGCTATGCTATTAGTATAATGAATTTAATTGTATTTATTCTGTTTCACATTAAAAAGGAATTATGTTTAAATAAGAATATTCAGAATTCACTTACTGTATTTTCATTTCTCTCATAAATATACATTATTGTTGAAGTGTGTGGATGAAAACCCGTCTGTGACGCGACATTCTCAGAACGCGGTTTCCATAGGACGCATTACGAATGAATCTGATGAACACTCAATATAACGTGGTAGCTTAACCTTTAGCTTACGGAACATTGCAACCATGGAGCAAATGGAAACACAGAAGCAGACTTACTAAGGATACTGTGTTATTGGACAATATTACCTAAGTTAACTTAGACATTTATTA
This sequence comes from Dolomedes plantarius, assembly GCA_907164885.2. NCBI lineage: Eukaryota > Metazoa > Arthropoda > Arachnida > Araneae > Dolomedidae > Dolomedes > Dolomedes plantarius. The sequence continues at coordinate 128,076,904 of OU015490.1, read as the reverse complement.
TAACTAAGAGTTATTATTATTTAATATTATTATTATTACTCTAGCTTTTATTTATTATTTTTTATTTTTTGGAACGAAGTTCTTTTACGCGGCTTAGAACAGAGTGAATTGGCAGGAATCGTCACGTAGCGAAAAAGCGTTATGCCCACTTCATAAGAGCTTTTTCTCAAGGACTCTGTGGCTGAATAGTTATCACATCGGACTGCAGTCCGATGCTCTGCAGTACTGCAGAGGTCCCCGGTTCAAATCCCCGCACAAGCGCTACCGGTAATTTTAAAACCCTTCACTGCACACTGTATAGAATTTTATACATAAGTTATTTTTCCCCTTTATACAGGGTGTCCCAAAACGACCGCATAAACTCTGCACAGCTAGATTCCTCGTTGGGAGTACATAAAAACTGCCCAAAGAAGCGTTCCTGTACGATCCATAGTTTACGAGAAAAATACGAAAAACAAAGTATGACGTCACTGCCGGTGCAAGAAAAAAACACTTTATTGGACATATCAACAACAATATTTGTATATCTTTCCAGACGATAATGTTTAAAACGTTCGCCGCGCATATCGTGTCATGAATACGCGCGCGCCATGGAATGACGTTAAGCCGCAGTTGAACTAGTATTTAAAAGGCTGCATCTTGCAGCTACCGGTAGTCTTCTTATGGTGGCCATGTACTCCGTTGGTGACTACTGCAAGATGTACTTGATGTACGGCCGATGTAATGGAAATGCCTTACGAACTGCTAAGGAGTATTTCAGTCGATATCCGTCACTCGTGATGGGGTACTCAACCATCACAAGAGCCATATGTGGTCCCAGGCCAATCCGCATGCAATCCGGCCGCAGAAACATCAGGAACGTTGGTTTCTTAATGAGTGGGTCGGCATACTCGGGGATTGCCTGCTTTGACTATATCTGTTGCCTGAACGGCTCTCGGGACAGTCGTACTTGGTGTTTCTCAATGAGGTCTTAACCGAGTTCCTCGATGACATACCATTAGCGGCAATACAGGGACTTTGGTTCCAGTATGATGGGGCTCCGGCGCATTTCTGTGCTCCTGTACGTGGTTGGCTGGATATGGAATACCCCGGCCACTGGACCGGACGTGGGGTTCGGTTCTATGACCGCCACGTTTGCCAGATCTTACACCGTTGGATTTTTTCCTATGGGGCCATCTCAAGGAACTAGTGTATCGAGACGTAGTGACAACACAAATGGACTTAGTTGCTCGTTTGCATGCTGCTTGTACTTCGGTGGACCCTGCGATGCTGCAACGTGTGATGACAGCCATTCCACGGCGTACTCAATCCTGCCTCGACATGCATGGACACTTTGAACATCTGCTTTAAATTGTGCATGCTGTTGATATGTTCAATAAAGTGTTTTTTCTTGCACTGGCAGTGACGTCATACTTTGTTTTTCGTATTTTTCTCGTAAACTATGGATCGTACAGGAACGCTTCTTTGGGCAGTTTTTATGTACTCCCAACGAGGAATCTAGCTGTGCAGAGTTTATGCGGTCTTTTTGGGACACCCTGTATTCAAAAGCAATATTTTTTATCCACTTGTGTATGACTGACTGTTTATATTTTTAATTCTAGCAGCGGCACTTGACATAAAAATCATTCGCCAGTGTGTACGAACTCACAGCACCACAGCACACACAGTATTAAATAAAATATAGAAAAACTAAAGAGATGACACCTAAAACTGCGGACACAGAGGATTAAACGAAATCATAAATTTACTGATTAAAAGAGTCAAGGAGTCAACTTATCAGTATCTATCGCAGATATTCAATGAACAGCATTCCTTGATGTGTAAAGCATTCATCACACTGACATACAGTGCGGGATGGGAAACATTTGGATTCAGTAAAGGTGATCAGCCAGACGGTCGTCCCCGGTTTCCAGCAGAAATGCTGCAACAACACTTTGGTATTTTGACCAGAGTATTCTTCCAGCTTCCATCCTTGATGACTTCCAACTGCCTCATGAAGTCATTATTTGCATTGCATTTTTAATGCATCTCGTTGTAGAAGAAATATATTTTGCATTCTATGAAGATTGTATTTTATATGTGCCTATCATAAGCTAAACAATCCTCGTTTCCAGTTCTACCTCAGTGTGAAGGAATCCACTGTAGAACAATAATTGATTCTTTATACAAAAGACAACATTTTACAGGCAGTAATAGTTTTTGAAATGTGGCCGTTGAGGATGATAACAGAAATGAGTTTATAAATCCGTAATTTCTAACTTTTTCCGAACTGCTTTGTCTCAGTATCTGCCACATTTGTACAATTTCTAAGTATTCCGTTTCACGACTTACTTTCCCTCGAAACAACAATTTAAAAAGCCCTCTTCCAGTTATAGATATGTCTACTCGTTGTTTTACCCGGCATCCATCCTTTAAAAACGCTCTGGAGCTTAGAACTTGCACAAATCGGTAATCACGTCAATCTGTTCCAAACACGACCATTTGTTAAATTGACAAAAGATTATCGCGTTACAGATTTAAAATTTCTAGGACATGGGGTTTTTGCCTTGCAATTTTGCTCAGCGGAATGTGTCATGTAACCTCCTCCCTCCTTCCCTCACACAACTTTGTAACGAATTAAATTTTCCACATGTATAACTTAGTAAGGATAATAGAGGTCAAAACTTAGATATTTGAAGGAATTAACGGTAAAATTAATATTTTAGCTTTTCTGCTTTTTCGAATTAAAATACGAATGCGATGCTATTAAAATTTCCTATTAAATTCGCCGAAAGGAACAAAAGAACTATCAAACAGAAAAAAAAGAAGATCATTTATTTTTAGAGTCAGAGAACCAAAATAATTTACGAATGGATTCGATTTCAGATTTAATACTCTACATTCACGAAAGGTAATTTGAAAAAGTTTACAAGAAATCAAAGACGTTACTACAAATTATTAATGGCACATTCTATGATTATCTTATTTTGTTTCTTCCAAAGATTATTTTTAACCCAAATATAGGAATTGAGGTCCAAAGAATTCGATCCATGTTACATATCAATAAAATAAAAATAAACATCAGTAAAAATAAATGACTGAACGAAATGAATATACAGGGTGATTTTTTTTTTAAACTGACAGTACTCAGAGCCATCTGTAGCGCGATCTATCAGTCGGAATTCCACCAAATTTGATAGAGGGACTAAGGACGACAAGGGAAAGTATTTCCGAGAAACAAAATTAGTTCCAGAAGTCGCCAATGGGGTAAGATATGGCGCTCTTGTTGTCGGCATACCGGACAATTTGCATAAAAGGCAAGTAAAAATCAAATTACAAATTCACGACTACATAGTCGACAGCAGTGCCAATATTTTGGGCTATAAAGTGCGGAATCTGTTGCGCCTTCGCTTTACAGAAGAAAGAGTCATCGGTCGCTTTTTTTTCCAATTGCATGGCCACCTCTCTCCCAGGTCCTTACCCATGTGAGATCTTTCTGTGGGTTTATTTAAAGTCTAAGGTGTATCTTGGTGAGTCTCGAACTTTGCGGCCATAAAGGACAACATATCCCGGACTTTGATGAACATTCCTGGTGGCATGTTACGCTTGGCTGTCGAGAACGTAGTGTTCAGGATGCAATGTGTCGTCTACCAGGACTGTGGTCACATTGAAGGAGGAATAAGTGGATTTGCTCCATAAGGCAATGGTGGACTTTCAAATTGGCTAAAATCGACCAAAAATTCGAATTTTCGATTTTAGTGAATAATGGAAGAATATATCATTAGGAATAAGGAGCAAACAGAATTTTTTTTTATTCCGATCATTTTATCATTATTTATTGGTATTTTAAAATAGTAAACAAACTGACCACACCCCTTTTAAATGGCAACTCAAATGTAAACAAACCTTCTTTTCGTATGTTTTTATTTTAAACCCCATGATTTTCTAATTTTATTTAGCGTCGAATATAAGCGAGTACTTAACTGCATCTATGACTGTGTTTCACCCATTAGTTTGTTTACATGTGACAGCTAGTTTTCACGTGTAAGAGATCATTTCTAGTTCACAATGAGCTTACTTTTGCTCGAATTATCTTTGCTCGAATTATCTCTGAGATTTTTATCTTTGATTTTTACTTTTGAAGTTAAATTTATATATTTTACTTTTGCAATTATTGCTGTCGATAATAGTTTGCAATGCACAGCATTAGTTCACGTTGGCGAAAGCCGAAAGGGCGGCCTAGCAAACGAAGGGAAGCTGCAGCTGCGAATTCAATGAAGCGTTTCTGTAGTGATACGGATGGAAAAAAGTCTTCAATAACTATTGAAAACACTGTTAGTGAGAGCTGTGCACTAGCAGATTATACACTGCTGGCCACTGTAAATGCAACACCCTGAAGGAAACATGCAAATAACATGAAATTTACAACATGCATTAGCGGAGGTGAGATATGCAAATGATTAGAATTTCAGCGCAGACGCACATCACGGACCTGCACAGATGGACCGGCGTGTTCAATCGCACCCACCTCAGCTCACCACTTCCCGTGATGACAGGCAAATTGTGCGCATGACAGTGACGGATCGCTCAGTCACATCACCAACCATAGCACAGCACATGCAGTCTGTAACGCATCATCCAGTGTCTGCGCGTACCATTCGACGCCGTTTACAGCAGAGTGGTCTGTCCGCAAGACGTCCATTGCTTTGTCTACCCTTGACGCAGAACCACAGACGTCTCCGCCGCCAATGGTGCGATGACAGAAGAATGTGGACGGCAGAATGGAATGAAATTGTCTTTACTGACGTGTCACGCTTCTATCTGCAACACCACGATGGCCGCATTCGAGTCTGGAGACACCGTGAAGAGAGGATGCTGAACAGCTGCGTTATGCACCGCCACACTGGTCCTGCACCGGGTATTATGGTATGGGGCGGTATTGGATATCACTCTCGCACACCTATAGTACGCATTGCCGGTACTTTAAATAGCCAGCGCTACATCTCCGAGGTGTTGGAGCCAGTTGTCCTTCTTTACCTTCAGGGCTTGCCCACAGCCATATTTCAACAGGATAATGCGCGACCACACGTGGCAACTTTGGCAACGTGTGGAAGCTGCTTGGTCTGCTGTACCCCAAGAACTCATCCAAAGTCTCTTTGAATCAATGCCGAGACGTGTGGCAGCGGTGATCTCCAACAATGGCGGCTACTCTGGCTACTGATTTTGGCAGGAACCACACTTCACAGAAGTCTATAAATTTAATCATTTGATAATTGGTCAACATGTTATCTACAAAATAAATTTTGTTGTGATATCTCTTGTCTTTCTTGGTGTTCCAATTTGGGTGGCCAGCAGTGTACATTAATGGATAAGTATTCGTGGTCTGCTTTACTAAGCACAGTCCCATGCAGTGAATGCAGGGGTACTATCAACTGTTTGAATGTTTCATCTGGACAGTCGTATGGATTTTCCAAAAGCTTAGAACTGTTTTGCTCCGAATGTGGACACATTTATGCTAAAAATTTCTCAAGTTCTAGAGAAATATCTATTAGTAAATTTAGCATAAATAAAAATATTGTGAATGCATTTCTTGTCATTGGGAAAGGCCATGCTGCCCTTGAAAAATTTTCCATGATTCTGGGAATGCGAGGGATGGATAAAAAACATTTGCTAAATGTTTAGAGGATTTGTCAGAGAGCAATAAATCCGCAAAAGATGAGATTCTGCTAAAAACTCAAGAAATGGTGCGTAAAGCCCATTTTGAAGAGCAGTCAACTGTAGACGAGGACGCCATCTTAGATATAACTGTGTCATACGATGGCACCTGGCAAAAAAGAGGACATACCTCTTTATATGGCATTGGCGCAGTTACTGACGTAGCTACAGGATTTGTTGTGAACTGCGAAATTCTTTCTAAATACTGCCCTGATTGAGTGTCAGGTGCTCGTGATCTACAGGGTAAAAGTGTAGAATTTACAATTTGGCAAATTGGCCGCAAACCAAACTATCAAAAAAATTTTGACGGTTCCTCAGGAAGCATGGAGATGTGTGCAGCACTTATTTTGTGGAAACGCTCCATTATGAAAAATAAAATGCGCTATACAACAGTGCTTTCTTATGGAGATGCAAAAACTTATCAGCATCTTTTGCAAGCAAATATGTATGGGGCAGAAAAACCGATTACCAAAGAAGAATGTGTCCATCACATATCTAAAAGATTGGGAACTGCCTTGAGAAATAAAGTTAAAGAGTGGCGAGTAAAAGGCTTCACAATTAGTGGTCGTAAACGAGGTAATTTAAAACATGAAACTATAATAAAACTCCAAAACTTTTATAGAAAAGCCATAAAAGATAATGCACCGATTGTGAAAAAGATGTAAACCTCAGTATTCGTCACATTATTTCACTGCATGTCAACGGATAGAAAACCAAATCATGCAAAGTGTCCTACTGGCGTCTCCTCATGGTGTTTTTATCAATGAGCAATAGCTCTTGGTGAAACTACAAGAAGCCATGATATGATGAAAACCCCTTTGGCTGAGAATGTGGTTGCAAAGATTTTACCAGTGTACCAAAGGTTGGCATCTGATGATCTTCTGCAACGTTGCATCTCTGCAAAAACACAGAATGCAAATGAGACGTTGCATATCGTTATTTGGAATAAGTGCCCCAAAGAAGTTTTCGTGTCCAAAAAACGATTAGAACTGGCAGTGACTTCAGCTGTCGGTGAATACAATCTTGGGTGCATAGAATCCCTTAAAATTTTGTACAAAAATGTACAAAATGTGGACTCAATAGTCATCGCTAAAAGGAGAAATAGCCGCAGAAACCATCAAAAATTTCAGCGATCTTTAGAATTAAAGCCTGCATTTTCAAAAAGATTAAAACAAAATGCTTTAAATTCTAAAAAAGAGAAGCATGAAGGTACCACTTATGGTCCTGGTTTATTTTAATTGTAGACTTGTGGATTAGGCCTCTGGGGAAAACCACAATAAAAAAAAGTGCCTTTGAGTTTTACCCCATTTTGGTGGTGAGAAAATACTCATTTTAAATAAATTTAATATTTTTTATTTGATAAATATGACCTTTTTCATTATTTGGTATGAAATTATAAAAGTCTAATCTTTTATAAGTCGCAGCATTCATTTTTTGACCTGATACGGTAAAGCATTGTTACTAAGGTATCTGGTTCAATAACGACTGATTTTGTTTTGCCAAAATATTATTTTCTTACAATTCTCACTTATTTAATTTGTAATGGGCATCCATATATATCTAAGGTGAGTAATATTCACTTGTTATACAGAATTTAAAAATTAATATACCACAAACCACAATTAAAAAAAGTGCCTATGAGTCTTACCTCATTTGTGTGGTGAGGAAAGAGACTATTTTCAATAAATTTAATATTTTTTATTTCATAAATATGAACTTTTTTATAATTTGGTATGAAATTATAAAAGTCTAATCTTTTATAAGTCGCAGCATTCATGTTTTGACCAGATAAAGTAAAGCGTTGTTACGAAGGTATCTGGTTCAATAACGACTGATTTTTTTTTGCCAAAATATTATTTTCTTACAGTTCTAGCTTATTTAATTTTTAATGTGCCTCCATATATATATCTAAGGTAAGTAATATTCACTTCTTATACAGTATTTAAAAACTAATATTTTATGATTCATGTCAATAATAACTTAAAATGCTGTTTACTCAGAAGTAAAATTTTCATATATTACATAAGTTTAAAATGCTCCAAGCGAATTGAAAATAGATCATTCTCTTTGAAATTCCAGAATTTTTTCCCTCAGAGTATATAAAATAAAAGTTAGTTAAAACAGATATGTTTTGAAGCATATAATATGTTAGTTATGCACTTTAATTAACCACTATTGCTGTTTATTCTGCGAAATATGGGTATTACCACAATTATTATTTTTTTTCTCTTTATTTTCTATGAATGCTTACGACAACAACCAAGTTTTGTTGTAAGGTTTAAAAGGTATACTAAAAAAGTTTCCTATCATATTTTATGCAAAATTTATACGCCTGGAGCATTTTTAATTAAACTAATTTTGAAACAATTAATAATTATTAACTCCAAAACTAATTTATATTTTACCTTGAAATTTTAGAAATATTTATATAACTGTACTGCTAATAACATAATCAATTTTCAAGGAAATTCATTTAAAAGGAAAAAGGTTAGCTTTGAAAGTCCACTGTCGCCATAAAGCGGTGTTGCAGTGAAATTTCTTTGTTATTCATTTGTCTGCTTATAACTTTTTTGGTATTCATCCCTTATCTTTATAGCCCGAAATACTGGCGCTGCTGTCGACTACATAGTCGTGACTTGGTATTTTGATCTTTTACTTGCCTTTTATGCAAATACTCGGGCTCGCTGACAACAGCGCCATATCTTCCCCTATCGGCGACTTTTGGAACTAATTCTTTTTTTCACGGAAACACTTATATGTCGTCCTTAGTCCCTCTATCAATTTTGGTGGAATTCGGACTGATAGATCGAGCTACAGATGGCTCTCAGTAGTGTCAGTTTTAAAAAAATCACCCTGTACATATAAAAATTTAGAAACCATGTGCTCAAAACATAACATTGAAAGAAACATTTGGAAATGTTTATGATCATGAAATTTGAGCCCCTCCATTTTCGCATTATATTTATATTGGTCCTCATAAGGATATGACAGTCACACTTTTCCAAATGAACCCCATTTTAATTATATTTTGTTACATGTGCTTAGTGTTGCATTTACCGGAACTCATTTCAGTACACGAGCTGAATAAAACTTGTTACCTACCATCCATTTATTTTACGCTTTCATTTTTTGTAAACATTTAGCTTTCACTGTAGAGCGACGTATGTGTCAATATTTGTAAGGCTAGGTGAAAATTAAGTCATGGAATACTTCAAAAACGTATTGTGAATAATTTCCTCTGAAGTTCTTCAAAATATTTCGATACTTTTCAAATGTTTCTAAAAGATTAAATTTAATAGAGTTATATATTGCTCTAATTTAACGTTTTCATTGAGTTGCACTCCTCCAACATCAGCGGAAAATTTATTAAATCATTTTCCGAGATTCAATTTTTAAATAAGTTTTCCTACGTCTTTTGTGAATTTAGCTTTTAAAACTCCACCGATGCCTTCAAAGAAATTGGAACATTTTTGAATAATTCTGGGGAATTTCTTTGGCGGCATGCCCGCGCAAATAGATTTCGGGCCACGAAGCGTTGAAATTTTTAACAGCTTCTTACGCAATAAAAGATCGCCAACATTTCCGAATTTTTCCAAAGTTTGATATCTTTTTACATTATTTGCGCTACTCGATTGTTTAATTCTTTAACTCAGCTTAGAAAAGAGCCCGGGAATGGAACTTTTTTAAAGATTTAATGACCACCGCTTTAGAGATAATCTATCAAGCTTAGGAGACTGCGATGAAAAATTCAGTGAGATATTTTGAGAATTTCCATTCCTGTGATTTATTTATCACCTACAAAACAAAGTTATTTTTCACAAGCGTACAGTTAAGTAAACTGTGTTGGCCTACAAATTAGTTTGCAATGTATTCAAAAGCGATACAGTTCTTTGAAAAAGTTGAATGAGTTATTTCGAGAATTTTCATTCCTGTGATTTATTTCTCACTTCCGAAACAAAGTTATTTTTCCCAAGCATACAGTAAATAGCTTTTGTCCACATATTACATGGTTTAAAATATATTAAAAAATGATACAGTCCCTCCTTTGTACTCAGGGATATATAACAAGAAAATCTTACAGTATTTTTAAATGGATATATCAAAAATGTCATTCTGCGAAATTTCTGACAGTTTCTTTATTATGTTTTCATTCATTGGTATTCAGGATTTTTGAATGGGAATAAAAATTCTGCAAATATTTTCAATGGAATCAAATTTAGTCTACAAATAAATAATTTATCCCCCCGCTCCCCAAAATCAAATAAATAAATAAAATTCGTCTTTTTTTATATTTAAATAATTTGTTTTCAAGATCCAGGCACGTTTAAAAAAAATTTCATGCACTATAGAGAATTAAGTAAAATTTTATAAACTCCTAATACAAATTATTTTGGAACCTTTCCTAGGAACATAATAGAAAAAAAATGTAAATTCAGCTGTCGGTCAAAAATACAGGGTGGTCATAAAAAACTTTGCCAATATTTAGACCTCTAGTGGCCGTTCCGTTCAACTGATCGAGATGATATTTCAGATATAGTTATTCAGAGGTATGAGCTCGGGATTCAGTGACTGGCAACAAAGTGGCACTCACGGTTACGGTTATAGGTAGAGAAACTCGAAATGTTCAAATGGCAACGCCCACTTTTACCCGGCGCAAAATGCTCGGCGCATGAGAAAACCCTAAAGAGAGTTGGAACGGTACGTGTATCACAAAAAAAGGACATGTTATGCACGCACAAAAAACAGCTCTGCGAACGGCCAACAAAAACACGTTCGGGACGCACGGAGAAAATTGGCATATGACAGAGGCAAGACATCAGTCACCGATTACAATACAGATAGGACAAAAGAAAACTTTTATTTGGATTAAACATTTTCCACAAGGGTGCTATCACAGGCCGTTCGCAGAGCTGTTTGTTATGCGTGCATAACGCGTCCGTTTTCTGTGATACACATATCGTTCCAACGCTATTTAGGCTTTTCGCATGCGGTGAGCATTTTGCGACTGTAAAAAGTGGGCGTTGCCATTTGAAAATTTCGAGTTTCTGTACCTACAACCATAACCGTGAGCGTCACTTGGGTGCCGTTCACAGAATCCTGATCTCATACCTCTGAATAACTATATCTGAAATCTCATCTCTATCGGTTGAACGGAACAGGTGCTAGAGATCGATATATCGTCAAAGTTTTTTTATGTCCACCCTTTATATCATAAATTAAAGGTGTTTTAAATCGCAAATATTTATAAAACAAATATTTTAATGTATTTTCTTTATACATAATTGTCTTCATAGATTGATGCTAAATCATGTCCCAAAAAATTGCGTCACAGGCATCCTAAGTACAAACGAAATGTATTTATAATTCTTATTATTATTTCTATTCTTATTCCTATTAATATTTTATTGTTTAAGAAACAAATGCAATCTTGCGTACCGAGAAAATATAATAAAATATCGTGCATTCTCGAAAGAGGTGTTTTGGGAGAAGATGAGTAACTGAAATATAAGCATTCAAAAAGAAATGGAACACACCGAAATTTGACTAAAATTTTCGATGTCTAGAAAATACTGTCAGAAATTCTGGATCGTTAAGCACCCGGTCAAATGTTTATCGTCCGAGCCAAAATAGAAAAAAAAAATGTCCCTGTTGTTAGCAATATGAACTAAGAATTGCTTTAAAGGTCCATTAATTACTTGCCTTTCCGAAGTTTGACGTCATACTTTGCATTTCCTTTTTAAGCCGGTTCAAGTTAAAGCGTTTCAATTCATAACTAAGCCGAATCACTGACGCAGGTTTCTTTTGATTACGTCATGGTTGGCAAACTGCCGTACGTCATATAATTGAACATAAAAGTCTCTAGTAGATGGCGTATTTCGTAGAAGTTACAACCCGATATTTGAATATCAGCTTTTGGCACGTGTATATAAGCCGTGGACACTTTAAGGAAATAATGAAAGATGTGAAGAGAAGATATGAGATGAGTATCGGTGAGATACTTGAAATTATCAGGTAGTGTCAAGCTGCTCTGTCATCAATGCGTTTATTAAGAAGTCGGTGTCTGATCTGATAAGATAACAAGATGTTGTATTAAGCCGGCTGAAAGTAAGGTATTTTATATTTCTTTAACATTTAAATCTCTTTTGATAGTCCATCACAGTATAGGAAATAGACTGTTTGTTTAAGAGATTGATTCAATGTAAAATCCCAGCGTGCATTACTAATGTTACTAGTGAAGAGTGAAGATATTGACATTGTTGTTGTTTTTTGTCACCGTAATTATTTTAATTTGGTTATTATGATTATGAACTATGATTATGAAGTATTTAATTGTGGCTAGTACATTGTTTGGCCCAAAGGATTAATGATTACTCATGTGTATGATCACAAATCAATTTATTAATTATCAACACTATTTATACAATTCACATTACTCATTATTGACTTCCTATCATTACTCTTTTAACATGTTAATACAATACATATTCACACTATATATACAAAACCACAAATATTCGGTGACATATATCTATGACAACATGCAATATTAATTGCGGCTACTATCATTCTCCTAATCTAACTGAGCATCGGCACAAGATCACCAAATAAACAAAATCCCGTACCTAATACTTGCAAGGATCGGGGGAATATGAAGGGACGATGGGTGGCTTGCGGCGGTCATCTGTGGCACAAGGACTCTACACTCGGGGCGATGGTGGCTGGTGGCAATCATCTATGCATACGGGGCTCCGGTACTTTACAACCTCTTGGTAGCGGGCACTCGCTCGATGAAGGGGTGCGGCATGGGAGAGTTCTGGGCTCCTGGACAGGTATCTCCTTCTAGGGCTAAGCTATCGGCTGGTCGTCAGATCGACTTCGCTCCTGGGGTCATTAGGCGGGCGCATTTAGTTTGGGTCGGCGCGGAAGGCTTTCGGCTCAAGTGATCCTTCAATCGGCGGGCATACATTCATTGGCACGTGAGGGCTTACACCTCTATCTTCTTTTTTCGTCTGCGGCCCTTTCCGTCTTTCTTGACTCCGACTTCTCCTCAGCGGATTCTAAACTTCATCTGCTCATTGCTTTTCCACTCTATATCTCTCTTTCTCTTTTCTGATTATTCTCTGCCATCTCTATCTTTTACTTAACTCCCCCACTTCATTCTAGGCTTTCCATTGGTAGCCACCTCCTGACCAATGGGTAAATATGGATACCCTTTATTGGTTCCACCTCTTTTTTATATAATACTACCTCCTCCACTCGAAATTGAAGGGGGCGTCAGTCGTTGCACCCTTCTGGAGAATTCTCACACCCATACATTCACACGCTTCTATTCCGACCCCCTACCGATCTCCTAACGCATTGAAGCTCGTAAAGTCTTAACTCATCCTTCACTAACATCAAATTTCGGACCCCTTCGTTTCCTCTTTCTGCCTGTCCAGATCATTAACTGCAGCTGGCCGCCGCTCCTTGCCATCAATTTTTCGACCGTTCCCCTTTTACATGTCAATTCTCGTCTCCCTTTCTGACATAAGCAGATCGTAAACTGCATCTGTACACCATTTATCCTCTGTTTGGAATATATCTTCTCCTCCTATTCTTTGTGCCCAACTTTGCACCTGTTTAACTTTCCAAAACTGTCGCCTACACTGCGACATTTTTAAATAATTTTAACTAGTTTTTCAAGTGACTAAATACTTTTATGTTATTGTTAAAAGGCTTGTCATCTATCCATTATTTTGAGCATCTTTAATGGTTTTAACGTATACCTTTTTTAACAAACATAACAAACATAAACAACTGCACAGTTTTTACTCTGCTATTCAAATATATATAATAGAAGGATTATCAGATTTGTTGACGTGCATGTTTTACATGTATGCTAACACCTATTCCTAGAAAGTGCGTTGGCCTCTCTAGGAAAGTTCAAAATTATATTCTAAAACAGTGGTTCCCAACTTTGGGTACGCGTACCAGTACCGGTACTCGGACAAGCAGCTACCTGTACGCGAATGATTTTACAATTGAAAAGAAAAATCTATTAAAAATCTGTATTACAAAAAAAGAAAAGAAATGACTATAATAACTAATAATCCATACGTTTTAATATTTTAGTTTGGAATTTCTTATCCATTGTTTGTGTTGTAATACTTTATTGGGATTTACCTAATTTCAAAAGATGACGCCTACACCTGAATGTGTTATCTATGACCGCCGCATAAAAATTTCGCACTCGCCTACGAATTATAACTGTGTCTGTAACTGTGTTTGCGAATTATAACTATGTCTGAGAAGTTTCTTGCCAAGTAGTAAAATTTTTAGTGCCATTTACGACCACATATTTATGTGAAAAAGGATTTTCTGCAATGACTGCGATGAAAACCAAATAGAGCTTTGCTGGACATTGAATCGGATCTTCGCCTTAAACTGACAAATATTGAGCCCGATATTACATCTTTAGTTAATAATAAACAGGCCCAACCTTCTCACTAATTATATATTTTTGAAAGTGATTATTATATTTTATGTATATGTTTAGCAATAAAAATATATCCCAAGTTGCTTGTCTTTATTACAAATGATCTCCATTGCATTTTATTCCCCATTTCAAAACTTTTGGTCTACCGGTACGTCATCAAATTGTTTACAACGTACAGGTACGGTACTATAAAAAAGTTGGGAACCCCTGTTCTAAAAAATAACCAGTAAGTCCGTAGGCTCGCTGAATTAAAATTGTAAGTGTCCCAGGAATCGGACAATGTTGTTGTTTTTGAGGAATTTTAACATGTTCGTGCCCTTTTCTTATATTGTTACTTATTGCCTTACTTTCGCTTCATTTGTTTTCTTGTACATGTCTGCACTTCCACCTTCATGTATGTCCACCTTCATGGTAGACCCTGTTGACTCTTCCAGGTGACTTGCAATTATATTCTTAAAAAGAAATATCTTCAATTGCTGTGAGTACCTGTCGATCCTTCCAGGTCTCTCTTGAGTCATTTGTGATTGAGAAGGATTTATAAAATTAATAGACTCTGTCGAGACTTCCAGAGGTCTAATACCGTAAAAAGAAAACCAGTGATTGAAGCAGATTAAAGAAGACGATTTCACTGAGCGACCTTATTAAGGAAGACCTTGCTGAGAACCAAGTGCGAACCTAAGACAAGACCCCCTGCCAGATAGATGACAGCGAGCCCTAATCCTGATCCAGCTACCACGCTCTGAACAGAAGTCAACAATCAACTACTTGAAGCAGAAGCCAAGAGCCCCCCTGCCTGCGAGGTGTTTACGAACCCGAGTCCTGATCCAGCTATAAGCACAACGAGTGAGTTCAAATCAAATCTTTGATCAGTTCAGATCCCAATTATAATTGAGTTTTGATAGTGCATGAAATAATAAGTATAGAGTATAATCTTGCAAGGAGTTTATATTAAGTTAGGTTATTTTTTCGCTCCCTTAATCTAAAAAAGCAATTTAGTAAGCATCTGTTTATCTTAAATTTAAAAAAAATTCTGCTAATATAGTATACAGTATCATAAGTATAATATTGATTTTGATTGATTGAGTGTGTAAATATATAATATGTAAATAAATAAGTTTTATTTTGTTATTTTAAATTTGAGTCAGATTTCTTCTTTTAGTTTGTTATTGAGAATTTATTTGTTTAGGTTGCCCAGGTCATGATTTGTTCGTATGCCAATTTAATGTCCAGAATCTAGGGTTGAATTCAAAAAAATATTTATACACAACGCACCCAACTACCTATTTTTCAAAACATAAAATAGTACTAACCACTTAATATACGAATTCACGCCCAATTAAATAAATCTCGGACAGGCATCACGACACTGACCATCATGGGTGTTCCCCACATAGCACTCCCACGGCTTCATGCCCCTGAGTCGTAAAGGGCGGCAGGCACGACACCTCCCTTCCCCCCGAGATGGTGGTTGCAGCTGCACTATGCCAACACGCATCAGACAATTATCTGCCTGGTGTTCTTTACGTCGAATATTAAATTTTCTAAATTTCACAATAATAATAAAAATAACCACAAATTACACAAATCACAATAATAGTAAAAATAAACACTCGTAGCACTAAACACAATCATAATTAAAAGTATTTAGAGCTACATATCCAAAACCATCAATCACTATAGCTTGGTTTGGAGCGCTACGGTCAATTTTTGTTACACGAGGGGAAATTAGACCGGGACATACTGCTTAAAGCTAATTCCGAACGGCTACAAACGTCCATGCCAAGAGTGGAATTCGAACCCACAGAATTTGGTACCGAATGCCAGTGCCCTAGCCATTCGGCCATCATCCGGCCAATCCTTATAGATATAAAGATAAAACAGAATAAGAATAATCGAAATATACATCTTACCATACGGGATACTAAATAAAACGGATATATCACATATACTAAATAATATCGACACTTGTTACAATACTGCAATTAAGAAAGGGAAAAAACACAGTTAAAACACTACCGTAAGAAGGTATTTTAATATTGCTTTGTAACGGATTTTAAGTTTTTTCCTGTGCTAACCGATCATTTTTAGAAGCAGCCCAAATCGAACAATTGTGAAACATTGGTACATCCTTTCCTTACGTAGTAATGTATTGCGCTAACCCGGATCTTTAATTATCATCGTGATATTAAAATTAAAATGTGTCACAGAGTTGCCCCGTCGAGAGGGGCTACATTGTGACATCTGTGTTTTCGCATTGAAATCGAAGAGGAAAAATTACTTGACACAAAGTTAGACAGTAAAACGCTTATCAAAAGCCTGATACACAATTATATATACCTACTAGCTGAAAACCCGCACTTAACTACGGAGTACATTCAAATTAAATACAACGGTCTATGTATGCAATTAATGCGAAATATATATATATATATATATATATATATATATTTATTTATTTATAATAAATACGACGATCAATGTATACAATTGATGTAAAATATATATATATATATATATATATATTTATAAAAAAATCGTAAGGGATATTTTTATAGACAAAATAATGTAGAAGAAAATATTCAAATTAAATGTAATAGGACATACTAAAGAATATAGTACAGTTAATATAGAATAGTTTGAGGAACATAATATCTTTTATGGTATTTTAATATTTTTTTTGGATAATGTCCAATCGTCTGCCGCATTAGCAAGAAAAAAAATATTTTTTGTCTATTTAGTTGTTATGCACGTGGAGATAAATTTATTTAAAGTACACGAAAAAAATCCCGTGATCAGCATTTAATAAATTAAATTCTAAAAATTAATCTTTAAAAATTCACCAAAAATCAGAAAATGAAGGTAAAGATTCGAAAAAGATCTTATTTTAAAGGAATTTTTGTGATCTTTCTCGTGATATAAATTTTATAACCCTCAAATTTTTATTTTAAATGCAAACTTAAAAAGCGTTACAAAAACAGCGTAAAAATTTAATTTGAAAAAATCTAAGAAGAATATTTTAAAAATCTTTCTTAGTGCACCCCTACACCATAAGAAGGATCGCCATGCAAAATTTCAGCCCTTTAGGTCCAGCTGTTTGGTCTGTGCGTTGTATGTCAGTGAGTCAGTCAGTTACGGAACTGTTTTATATATATATATATATAGATTACAAATATTGGATAGCTTCATCTATATCGTTGACATTAAAAAGACCTCGAGTGCCCAGGGCAGCCATAATTTCTTTGAGAAGATGAGGAAATTCGTGTTTCGGCCCATTCTGATGCTTCGGGTAGTTATTTTTCCAGATAATCAATGCTTCTTCCTCTCCAGTGGTATTTTAGAGGACGGAAAAATGCAACATCGAGCGGCTGGAAGAGGTGGGTCGACTAGTGGGTTAATTTGTGACAGTGCCAATGTGTCACAAAGTAACCCCGTCACCTTTCGATATATAGGTTATGTTCTCATATCTCTTGGAAATATCACTACACAAAAGCTATATTGCTCCACAATCTAACCAACATATTGACAACAAAAAATAATTACCTGTAGTAGTTTGTTGTATAATGGGTTAACCTTCATCTAACAAAGTTTCCGAAGTTTGAGTCAATAGCTTGACAACAGGTTTGAACAATAAACTGGTAAGCGAAGACAAATGGCATGCAGAACCTTCGATCACTGGCCACTAGGTGTCTCTGTATGTCGGTCAAGCTGTTTGCGCTGTTTTTTTTGCCTACCCGGTATCACGGGCGCGGCGCAAGATTCGAAATACGAAAAAAATACTGTGTGTTACAAAAGTTACCCCTGCAGTCACAAAGTAACCACGTCTTAGACTATCTATAAAGAAAATACATGTAAAGAGTTCCAAAATAATTTCACCACCGCAGTTAGAAAGTTCAGTTATAGTAAGTCCTCAAATGAAAGTCGCGATAAAGCATCTGCCACTCCTGGACAGTGAGCAATGGAGATATCACAAAGTTTCCGCACCTTGTGCAGTATTCTTTTAAATTTTTGGAAGGCACCTTCATGTGCATCAGTCCTGGAAATGTTGTCGGGCACTCTTTTCTTGGTCAGCTAAGTTAAGGCATGAACTAGTTTAGAATAGTTCTTAATGTAGTCTCTATAAGCCCCTATAAGGATTCACAGTTCAAACAGAGTTCTCAGCTGCGTTTTCGTTTTGGGGAAACTCAATTTTGAGATTACCTCGAGTTTTCTTGGATCTGGTTGGTGCCTCCCAGACCCAATCAAATGTCCCCACAATTTATGTTTGCACAAGCAAAATTACACATGTTAACCCGCCAGGAGGAGCGCAGACAACACTAACGCGAGAACGCGCGTCGGGTCAAAGAGGCCCGGTCAATCAATTTTGCACTTTTTATCATTAAAAATAGATTTTAATTAGGTTTTAAACATTATGAATGAAAATAAATAGAAATAATAAAATTTTATACGAGAATTTCAGAAAAAAAATTTGACTTCCCATTTATTAGCATAATTTACATACAGTAAAAGCATGTCGGTTGCAGACATTTTTTTCACATTTGGCACAAATGGTTTTTGATTTTCTATCTATGATTTCAGCCAAAGTAGTTTTTTTAGCATCTCGATCTCTTTGAAAATTGCTGGCTATGCTATCAGCGTAGATATTTGTGCAATTTACAACGTTGCGCAAAATTGTATCATCAATTAAAATCTGCCAAGAATCTAGTAGAGGAGACAGATTTTTGGCTATACGAACATTTCCTGGAAGCTTGGTAAAAATATTGCAAGATGGGGCTTTTATATTTTGTCGGAATTTTTGCTTATTCCATTTTGTGTGTCCATCTTTACGAATGAAATATTCTTGGGGGGGAATCGTCTTCATCTCTGGAATCAGTTTCTTCTTCAGATGACGATTGTTGGTCACTATGTTGTTCATTGTCATCTATTTCTTCAGATTCTTCATCTAAAAACTTCTCATCCATTGAAACTTCGGCCAATATAGCCCGTAGGCGCTTTGTCTCTTCCTCGAAAATCAAATATAGCGACATGACAGTAAATAAATCCTCTATGGTGTTGCGACAAACCTATAACACCAGCACCGGCGCCGGGCCTGAGAGGACCGAGGAACCAGTTTTCGACCAGAAGAGGGGTAGAAAAATGTTTGAAATTCCAGAATCTGAAAGAATGAGACTTAAGGGGCAGCTACACAAGGAATTGCTCATTTAAAAAAAACAGGGGTGTTTTTATGGTCATTCCATATTGCGGTCGGGCCTTAGAGGCCCGACGCGCGTTCTCGCGGATTAATATTCTCAATAAATCCCAGTTCTGCTACGTTTCCTAGAATCGTGTCTAGGTGCTCCAAATAGTTTTAATTTCATTATCCACTTTCGGTTTTAAATTCTCGGGTATGTGATAAATGTACGGTTTCTTCTTCCTTTTTAACAATTCTGCATTTATTATCTTGTTTGTCGTAAACAGTCCGCAGGCAGTTTCTCACCCTCATTATTTCCTGACTCAGCGCCAAGACATGCAATGCGAGATTCCAGCTTAGTGCTCTCTTGACTATTTTCACACCAGGATAATTGACCGCTGTCCCCCTTTCCTTCGGCGGACATCGTTCGTGTCTGAACAAAAGGTTCTGAGTCTCTTGCTTCCCCATCTTCGACGCAGCTGTACTCAGGGCTATAAACAGTATTGTTGGCATTCACAAGCTTATTTGATAAGTACTTGGGGGTAGCAAACAAGAAACATTTAACTTATCAGTCTCGGCAACAATCACTGCTACAGGACGAAAGATACGATTTACAGGACTGCTTGCATGTAAAATAATTGGAATCCTGCAGATTTTCGCTTGAATTTCCCTCTAAAAGTCGAGGTTAAAATTACCTTCTCATATCCATTCGTTTCCAAATTTAGCACGTACGACGAATACAAGATAGGAATTTGAGTTCCACTATCCCTTGTGACTTTTGATTGTATTAATAAGAAATCTACCCTCGTTAACATTTTGCCAAGTTTCTGAATTTAGGTTGACAATTTGAGCCCTTATCATCTCTAGTTCTTTTTGATATTCACTTTCTTCTCATCTTCTTCTACCATCTTCTCATCTTCTCCTATCATATACCGAAGTAATTAGAAACTGTTTTACAAATTCTGCATCATTTTTGTAGTCCTCCGAGTTAGAATTAAGCTTTTCAGTCATTGTTAAATCAGGGCTCCACAATCTTCTGCTCCACATTCTTCGGCAACTACTCTTAAAACATCTTTTTTAAGCCCTTTGATAGCAAACATTTTATGATTATCTTAGATGATCCTCCAGACAGAAATCGTCAAAACTCCTTACCTTCACTGATGAATCGACAGGTTATCCATTAAACTTTAAGTCTGCAAGTTAAGAAGTTATTTTCCAGGTCCATATGATGTCGTCTGTGCCATTCCTAATTTTGTTGCGTTTAAGCTGCGTTTAAGATCTCAGGCTCGTAGAGTGGGTCGACGATGTCACAGAGAATCATGGAAGAAGAATGTTTCAGGACTGACATCATCCACCCCTAGCAAGCGGCTTTGGACAAAAGTGAGGAAATGTATCAGTTTATATTCAGACCAGCCACTAAAATGCATCGTTTTAAATGGCGTTACTCTCTCTACCGAACAGGAAATAGGTAACGCCATCGGTAACGCTTTTAGTTCTGTGTCTAGTGTTCCTCAGTTTCGAGCACTTTAAGTTGCGACACAAACTGCGTGCCGAGTCTAGACAACGAATTGGCAGATGTAGCTGCAAAAACTGGCAGTGTTAACTTACACAAACAGTTACTCATGTGCGACATTAAACAGGCCGTTAAGAAAATAGTACTGTACAAATACCAAGAAAACTGGAATTTGCAAATAATTAACAAGATTTATAACATCAAGCCAAACATCTAACTCTGGCCATCTGTCATAAAGAGGAAGAGTGACGTTGTTCTGACGCACTGGACATTCTCGTCTCACTCGTGTACATCTGCTTTTAGGAGAGAGTGCTCCGAAGTATCCAGCTTGCAAGTGCCCTTTGACAATCCTTCATATTTTAACTTCATGTAAACGTTTTAAAAAATTTTACATAAGATTTTTTAACTGTTAATCCTCATCTTTATCTCTTTTTATTGGCGAACATCCGCATCCTGCGCTGTTCACATTCCTACGTCATATCGGTTTTTATCCTAATTTAATTTTATGTAAAACTGTTTTTATTATTTTTATACTTCCATATTTTATACTTTATATATGTGATTATCAGGTCTTTTTCCATATTTTGACTGATTTTATCAGTATATTTCATATGTATATATATTTATCATCGTTTTAATTTATTGTAGCTTTAAAATGCTGACATGTTTTTTTCCGGGTTTTACCATGTATTTGGAACAGCATGTACTGTTTGGCACTTGCACCAATAAATCTCAAACAACGATCCAGTTCATGCGACACCTATGACTGCTGTTGAGCGGTAGATACCATCCTCTTCACAGCCCCTAGGTGGCAAAATTTTGTGCCAGATGGTGCGTCTGTTCTGCAGGTGTGAAATTCGGCATATTTTTTGTGGTTACCTATCGGAAGCCCGAATTCCCGTAAGCCCGAATCCTGAATTTGCAGCTGCAGTTGACAGGTGGTAAATATACATAATTATAAGTATAAATTTTGGTAATTCTAAACTTGTATAACTTATTTACATACCTACATACAATAAGGATCACAAATATTTTAATTTTCAGGCTCTTTTAAGTCATAAGTTTGGAACCAACATAGTAACTTCGATGCCCGCACTGCGTATCATATTAAAAGTTGACATCATGCCTTAAACAGTGCAGTTGGAAAATCGCATGTTAATATTTATGAATTCATAAATCAAGTAAAAATCCAACATGAGAATTCTAATAATCAAATGACATTATTGGATGCAGGCAATAAACCACCTAGAGTGAAAAAAACATTTGAAAAGTAATGAAAAATGTAAAGTGACTATATTAACTAAGAAATAACACTGCAAGCATTTATATCTGCTGTTGGTTATTGTTTTGTATAATATTGTTTTGTATTATTTATTATATTAATAAACCATGCTTTAATTTTAGTGTTAACCGTTAAAGCACCTTTTTTCAGAAATATATTTGTTTTGTTTTTAATATTCGGAATTCGGGCATTCGGTGAATTCCAGTTAATTCGGAATTCGGGCTTTCGGTGAGTCACCACTTTTTGTAGGTGTTTGTATTATTTTGTTCCCCATCTGTACATAGATCAACAAACATCCAAATTATGGGTTATTACTCCGTGTTACATCGTTTTTCTTTAAACTTTTCTCAAATACTTACATATCTATATTACATTTTCGATTTTATAGGGTGAATTTCTAATACTTCTTTTAATAGATTTTTATCCAGCTTCCGATATTGAGTTTTACCGAGAGGGGAAACATCGTTTTAATCGAATCAAGATACTGCATAGCTTTTGTTAGGACATTTTTACGATTTTGAAATCAAGGGCTTTCATTTCTGAGTTAATTACAGTAACCTGGTGTATGGACAGAAAATGAGCTCAATCGCAAATTGGTGGATTACCCGGATAGTAGTGAAGGAGGAGAGATTGGAAAGAATCATGCGTGAATTAAAAGAAAAGTGGTCAAACAGATAAAAGAAACTGATCTGTAATGACTCAAATCTATTTCGTTTTATTATAGAAACTATTCATGCAGGGGGAAACAGATAAAAGTATTTCAGTGGCCTCGTGATTTCTAATTATCAGAGTTTTTCCAAAACAGGGAAATTTTTTTTTTAAATTATCTTCATATCCCTTACTTTGGGGACTGAATACATTTTAAATTCTATGCTATCTAATTTTTTTTTCGTACATCTATTGTTAAGATATTTCTGGAGAGATTCATTAAATTAAATTTTCAAACATTTTTAATTGAAAGCTTATGAGGCCATTTCGGTTTTGTATGAGCAAAACTTTTTTCGATTCTACAGATATGTAACGTTATTTTCCTTTGGTTAAACATTTTTAATAAAAGTTTTAATCAAAGATTAACTCTATTGAGTGTCTTACGATAGACAAAAATATTTCGTTGCGACTGTGCCATCGACGTATTCATTTTTCAAAGTGCAATTTTCAAAACTATTTCTATGTAATATTCTAAATTACACGCGCACACAACATTTACAATAAGAACCTACGAATAACAGCTATTCTGGTAAATTGATCAATAACAGTAGCATTACTTACAAACTTGTAGAATTCAAAACTTTTGTGTCACAAGATGGATTGCAATAAGAAACTGTTTAAAACATATAGTTAATTCAATGTATTTTATTGCTATTAATTTTTCTTTTTTTGACTGAATACTTTGTTTAGATTTGGGAAAATAATGTATTTTTTTTAATTGTAAATACATCATTATATACACAACGATAAAGAAATGGACTGACATAAACTCCATTTTAAAAAATGTACACTAAGCTTTTAAATATAAGGCACCCCATCCTAAACCAAATATGAGTGGATTTAGGTCAAATCCCTATTGAGCCTCAAGTGACTGTCATCTATTGAAGGAGTTTCTGGCCGGCCAGTGGTTAGTCGAGGACGATGACAGGAAGGTGGGGTTACAGCAGGAGAGGGTTTTTAGAAACAGCTATGGCGCATCACTAAGGCTGCTGTGTACTAACCCAACTGGATTCGCTCACCGCAGTGTTAACATGTGGAGAAAATTTGTCCAAGGATTGCCGACTTGGATTAAATATATATATTTTTAAATGGTGCTCCATAATAGAGAAAGAAATTTTACACCTTCGGGCATTTTTCGTTTTTTTTTTAAAGCGTACATAATATTTTGAAATTAAAATTATTCAGGGGGAAAATCTCGTATAATGTGATTTAAACGCTCATAAATTCCTTTGAGGGACGCAATTTATAAAATGAATCCTGTTGCAAGGTGTAGAAAAGTTAGAGCTATCTGTGAATACCATTTTCATTTGATTATCAGAATTTAGGTAATTCTCAATGGTAGACGAATTTTCTCCATATACCCCAGTCAAAATAGACCCGATTTTGACGAATGGCTAAAAAAAATATGAAAGTTTTGAAATTTGGTGGAGATGTTTGTTTAGGCATGCTAATGAACATACTAAAAGTCCCCACCGATCAGACTTGAGCTTTCGCCGCCATCTTGGAAAATGTGTACACTTTTTTGGTTTTTGGAAATATCTTTAAAAATATTGATTTTATAAAAAATAATTAAATACAAAAATTAAAGAGCATTAAATTATGAACAAAAATAATTCATAACAATTTTTATATGTCTAACAGGAACAAAGATAATTCACTTTGAAAAGAGTGCACTATTGCACCTGGGACGCGCAAGCGCGGTTCCCCATCGCGGTGGGGGGAAATACCCGCGCATTTGCATACCATAATTAGCCAAATTAGTTTTACACTAAATGGGAAGGTTTTTTGTATTTTTTCGAATAACTGGGGATTACCTTTACGTAAAAAAAGCTTATTTCAAAAATTAAAAAACATTAAATTATGTGCAAAAACGATTTAATACATTTTTGTCGTAAACCTAACAGGAACGAAGATATTGACTATAAAATGCGAGTTGATAATGGAGGCAGCTTCTACACAAAACATATATTATATTTTTTTATAATTCTAATACGAACAAAGATAATTGACTTTGGAAAGAGCGCACTATCACACCAGGGACGCGCATGCGTGGGTGCCCATCGCGATGGCTGGAAGACACGCGCATTTGCATACTGTAAGGCGCCAAATCGGTCTTACCCTAGTATTTTCCTAGCCAGTTATTAGTTAGTCACCGTTCCGTGTGCGTCTGTGAACAACGGCTGATACGGAACTATGTTTTATATGTAAAAAATTAATGTCAAATGATGATTTCGTGAATTTAGGAGAAAAGGGGATCGTCGTTTTAAAGAGAGCTAGTGTCCAAAGAAAAGACAATAAGCATGAACAGTTGGAACATTTAAAATCTGTTTCGATTCATTCGTTGTGTCGGAGAAATTACACCAGACCAGGAAGTATAAAAGTTGATTTAAAAAGAAATGCAGAAATCGCGTCAACATCCCAAAGTGAAGAGCGCGCGATAAGTTTACGATCTTTGTTACCTCAGTTCGATTTTCGAACAAAATGTCTCTTTTGTAAGGCAGTGATAGACGAAGAATTCAAAGCAAGACAAAAGAAAAAACCAACTGACAGGCGAAGAACTATATACGAAGTTAGGAGTCTCGAAATGAAAAACAAAGTTCTTGAAGCTGCAGAGAATAGACATGACCAGTGGGGAGAGGAAGTTCAGTGTCGTATAATAAACGTTGCTGATTTAGTTGCAGCTGATGCGATTTATCACCAAGATTGCTTCATGACTTTTTTTCTACACACTGCACCAATCAGAAAGAGAGGGCGGCCTGAGTCGGATTACGTCTCATCAGTTGTAGACGAAATATCCTTCTTCCTTGATAATAATGACGACTGTCAATTATCACTACCCGAACTCAAATCTCAAATTACAGGGCTAGTTCCAGACGACATCACTTTGAGAAATAAGTTGAAACAAAAATACGGGGATGGGATTATTTTTGTTCAAACTCCAAAAATGTTACTGTCATATGATTACTTAATACTGGAATGAAAGTCTTATCAGACTCTTGATACGACAAAAGTATACGAAATGATCACGAGGAGCGTCTACGAATAGTACAAACTGCTGCAGCCATAATAAAAGAAGATATCCAGACACCAGTTTATGACAATCATTGCTACCCTCCAAGTGATAACTTTTTCAGAGATGTGAACAAGGGTATTCCAGAAAGCCTAAAATCTTTTTTGGAGCACTTGAGTATTAAAAAAAAAGACTGCTAGGGCGGAAAAAAAGTCACATCATAGCTCACGTCATTATATCAGCGCTAAGGCCACGATCATTTATGTCTCTTCAGCTCAATGGTCTTGCTTTATTTTTGTACAAAAAGTTCTGTTCCAAGAATTTAATAACAATGCTCTTGAATCTGGGATTTTCTTCTTCTTACTATGAAGCCCAAACACTTGAGATGTCAGACATAAATAATCCGCAACCCCAAATGCGCGAGGGATCATTCTGCCAATTCGTATTTCACAATGCAGATTTCAATGTGTCGATAACCGATGGCCTGAATACGTTTCATAGCATGGGGGGGGGCATTGCTTGTTTTACTCCAGAGTCAGCAGTGGAACCCGGGACGAAGATAAAAAAATTAACCGAACTTACATCCGCATCGACAGTAGGCAAAATGGGAATCATTCCTCTGGAAACGTTTGAAAATTTTCGAGGGCCTGGGTTAAAAACAATTACTATCGAAGATTTGAATGTCTTAAATCCTTTAGCGGAGGATTTACCACTGCCTAAGCCATCTGATATCTCCTGGATGTCTAAGTGGTTAGGTCTTCCACAGATACCTGAATTGAATTCCATTGTATAACCAGAAATCAGCCTTGTGAAAAGACCAAAGTAATACCCCTTCCTTTTGTTAATTCACCACCAAGCAAGTATGACACCATTTTCACTGTGCTGAAATATGCTGCCCAGCAGTGTGTTAAATTGCACCAAAAGTCTTGCATACTCACGTTTGACCAACCACTGTATATTAAAGCTCGAGAGATAGTCTCAGCAGCATCCAACCCATTATTATCAAGTTGTATTGTGAGGCTTGGTGGATTCCATCTTTTAATGTCATTCTTAGGCTGCATTGGGTATATAATGGCTGGAAGTGGGTTAAAAGAAATACTCACTTTGATTTATGCACCTACGTCAGTAGAAAAATATTGCCTGGCCATGCATACGCTAGGGCCGTCCGAGCTCATTTATTGACCCAAACAGCTTTAGCAAATATATTTTTTGACGGCATGGACATATCGGATTTGGAATGTAAAAACCTCCGTGAGTTGTTTCGAGATTTTGCTACTGAACCACCATCGCAAGAAACCTTAAACACACGCAATCAAATACGAGCCATCGAAATTAAAATAAGGAAGACTTCGGAGCACCTGAAAAAGAAACGCCCAACTGCCTGTGGGGCTGGAAGCGTCAAGAGAAAATTCTTGTGCCCATCACAAACAACTATGGATGCAGTAGCTCCCGATTCACTTTTAAACATGGTATTTTGCAACTGTAAGACTGACTGTGGAGTAAGATGCGGATGTCGGAAAGCAGGCATCAACTGCACAACGGCCTGCAATAATTGCAATGGTGTATGTCAGAATGGCATCAGACCTGTTGATGATGACGATCGAATGAAAGAAGTTGATGAATGGGCCGATGCTAACGGATCCATAGACGAGCTATACATGCCTGACGAAGGGGAGAGTCCCGTACCGAAAAGAACACGTAAATCCTGAAGTTTGTAAGCTTTAAGAATTATTCGCAATAGAAATCTGATAGTGAATACCCCCAAGTTTACTACATTCATGTAAAAAATTAATAATGATTAATTATCTACATAGCCAAAAACATTAAAGTCTATTTTCTTGTTTTTAAAGAATGCCGAAATGTGGGAGAGGTTAGAAATTCAAAGAAGAGCGCCTGCAACGAGACTTTAAAGCTACCTCCATTATCAACATGCATTTTATAGTCAATATCTTCGTTCCTGTTAGGTTTACGACAAAAATGTATAAAATCGTTTTTGTACATAATTTAATGTTTTTTAATTTTTGAAATAAACTTTTTTTACGTAAAGTTAATATTTCCCTAGTTATTTGAAAAAATACAAAAAACCTTCCCATTTAGTGTAAAACTAATTTGGCTAATTATGGTATGCACATGCGCGGGTATTTCCCCCCACCGCGATGGGGAACCCCGCTTGCGCGTCCCAGGTGCAATAGTGCGCTCTTTTCAAAGTCAATTATCTTTGTTCCTGTTAGACATATAAAAAATGTTATGAATTATTTTTGTTCATAATTTAATGCTCTTTAATTTTTGTATTTAATTATTTTTTATAAAATCAATATTTTTAAAGTTATTTCCAAAAAACCAAAAAAGTGTACACGTTTTCCAAGATGGCGGCGAAAGCTCAAGTCTGATCGGTGGGGACTTTTAGTATGTTCATTAGCATGCCTAAACAAACATCTCCACCAATTTTCAAAACTTTCATATTTTTTTTAGCCATAAAACCTATTTTGACTGGGCTAATATGTTAACATTGAGGTGAGCGAATACAATAGGGTTAGTACTTAGTGAGTACAGATCATTTTTTGTTGACACACATTTAGTGGCAGTTGTTTTCATGATGCAATGATAAAGAAATGATATTCTATGTTAGTAAGTGAACGCAGCAGTTCATTCGCTTAAAATGAGCCTTTTCTACAATACTAAAGTGAAAATCTGCAATCAAAGGGTAATTCAGAAAACGCTACGTCGGCCACCGCGTTTTAGCTTATACGGAGGATGTTTAACCCTCAAACCGGCCCACCGGTCATTCTGACCAGCAGCGGTGGAAATAAGAGGTGGGGCAGGAGTGGCGAGAGGCGTGAACGCTTGGCTGGCTTTGACATCCTCAGTCAGTTCCTGGACATCAGGGATAGCACATCAGGGTTTCACAAATGCTCGCTATCTGCCAGTAAGTTGCAATTTTGTAAAAATATGGCGGTCAAAATGACCGGTAGACCTGTTATTGCCACTGAGCAATAACAGGTCTACCGATCCTGATAGAGATGGTCCTGATAGGGATTTCAGTGTTCTGTGCGATTTTTAAAGTATCCTGTGAAGCCTTGACATCACTCTTCTCTACCTCAATCGCTGGCAGGCTAATTTTTCGAGCAATCATGTCAGAGAAACATTGTGCAAGTCTTTTAAGAGCCCTACGATTTGATGATGTAGATATCAGATCAAAATAAATTAAATAAATTGAATAAATAATTGTAGATGATTTTACCCCTCACTATTCATCACTAATATAAATCAAACAACCCTCAGCATAATATCAACATGCAGTTCCATCGTTATAACGCAAAAATAACAGCTTTTTAGGTTTGGGGGTCAATTCGACCGATTGTCCTGATAGTGGCGACAAATTCATGGGCCGGTTTGAGGGTTAAAGCAACTACTGACTTCCGGTCACGACGACAGAAGTCCTGCTCGACATCGAGCAATCACTGGCTCCAACATTAGTCCGCATCCAAGCCCTTGTGTCCATCACGGAAAAGGTCATCATCCTATGTCAAGTTCAGCTAAAGTCACCATTCACTCGCGTCCTAATATCAGAGCCTCCAAGAGCCAATAACTATCAACTTCAATTTCGAACTTTTAATTCCGGAACTAATTTTCAGTTACTACGCAGCCACTACCTGCCATCTACTTCACTCTTCACTTTTATTAAACTTCAAGGTAACAAATATTACAGTTGTCCTGTACCAATTGTGCAGGCAACCAAAAACAACTGTACAATCTGTACAGCAAATACAGAAAAACCTACACGATTTGTGTAGAATAATCTAACAGAAGATATGTACACTTTTGTATAAGCAACATAAAGGGTAAAATTTTCAGTCATTTACTACAAAAACTTAACTTAAAGGGTAAAATTTTCAGTTATTTACTACGTAGGGTAACCGTTTTCCCTTCGAGGAAGTGACGTTGACATGAGAAGCATTCGAGTATCGAATCAGTTTTTCGTTCGTTGAATGCATTAATATATTAAAATCCGGAATTTCAAAGGTGTGTGGGGGGGGGCGAGGATATTGAGTCCCTGCGTGCCTTAGAAAATTTATCTCCTGACCTACTTAATATGACTCTGTTCAAAAGTTTTTTAAGAAAAACAAGAAACAAAAAACCGCACCGGGTCACCGTCATTTTTAAAAAATACCGGTTACAGCGAGGTAGATGTTTGCTATTCATTACACTAGGAGCGGAATTGCCTGCATGTGACTGAACTCCACTAATGTTGCTGATAAGGAATCCAATAATAGTTTCATATTTCTTCCGAACATGACAGCAAAGATCGAATCTTTCGTAAAATACGCTATTACTCGCCACCCATTTCCTAATCTCAGATAAAATCTGCCTCAGAATAATTTAGCTAATAAAGCAGAAAGTGCCTCTAATTGGATGCCACAAGTTGCCTGGCCGCAGAAAAAGGATTGTTTCATGTTACACATTCCGGGCTTTATACGAATTTTAATGGGAGGTGTGCTATAAAACTGCGGGCCTTTTTTTTAAAGAACACAATTTTATAGTTTTCAAGTATTCTGTCTGAGATTCGTCTCAGTGTTATGAATAAGTTAAAACGATATACTTCTTAAATACTTAACCCTCAAACCGGCCCATGAATTTGCTGCCACTATCAGGACTATCGGTCAAATTGACCCCCAAGCCTAAAAACTTCTCTACCTGCCTTCTCTACCTGCCAGTGATTGAGGAAGAGAAGAGTGATGTCAAGGCTTCACAGGATACTTTAAAAATCGCACAGAACAATGAAATCCTTATCAGGACCATCCCTATCAGGACCGGTAGGCCTGTTATTGCTCAGTGGCAATAACAGGTCTACCGGTCATTTTGATCGCCATACTTTTACAAAATTGGAAATTACTAGCAAATGGCGAGCATTTGTGAAACCCTGATCTGCTCTCCCTGATGTCCAGGAACTGACTGAGCATGTCAAAGCCAGCCAAGCGTTCACGCCTCTCCCAACTCCTGCCCCACCCCTTAGTTTCACCGCTGCCGGTCATAATGACCGGTGGGCCAGTTTGAGGGTTAAAAGCCGCGTCTAGATCTTTGCGGGCCCAAGGCATACAAATGATAGTTGGGACCCATCTTCATAAAAATGAGAATGAAGGTGACATTAGTTCAAAAAAAAAATCACAAATTTTGAACTTCTGGTAATTTATATAATTAGTCTGAGATAACAAAAATACATAAAAAGAAAAAAAACCCATAGTGAATTTTAAAAAATTTAAAACTTTAGTTTTCTAATTTTGACGTCAATAAACTAAAAAATATCCTCGTAACAAAGATTTTCTAGAATATACTTTTCCCCGTACTGTATTGCCCCTGCGTTAAGCTTTTGTTCGGAAAGAGTACTGCGTCCATCATTTTTGACTAGTTTCGGTACGGAAAGTGAACACTCTCCTTTGGCATTCATCGTAGGGCATGTAAAAATCAATAATTTGATAATTCCAACGTTGGAAAATGGGAATATAATTTTGTTTTCGATTACAGAATTCAATTTTTCAGAACCAGTGACTCCATTCTCGATGACAAATTGAGAAAATGAAAAACCTAGAAACGGGACCTAGACATGGGACCTAGACACGGGAAAATTTTCTCTAGTGGTAAATGTGGGCCTGAAAAGAGGAATCACGGATTCCGTCCTTCATTTCGGATCATTGAATGAAAGATGGTCGTTCGACAAGTCAGTGCAAATACCGGGAGATTGCACCACTGCACCGAACGGTTGGCACTCTCAAATATAGCTGCCTCAAAGACAAAGCGTTAACAGAACAATTGTAAACAGATATTCCGCTTAACCCTTTAAGGGGCACCGTTTGCACAGTGCAAACGCTTAAATCTAGTCTTTTTTCCTTTGCATTCCATACACTTAAATGAGCAGACAAAATGGTTAGTACTGCCATCTATTATCAGTTTAAAGAAGTAGACACATTTTGAAACATTTAATTGGAAAAATTTCAAGATTATTTAGGTTAAAAGAATCGGGGAAAATTTTTCAGCATGTGGTTGCCCCTGAAAGGTGGTTGCCCCTGAAAGGGTATATCTGTGATCGACAGGCATTTCAGTCGATCAACTCTTGTTACTGAGCATACATTATATTTTGCAATTTTTTTGTTTTAGAAACTTTACACCTTTTATTGAACTTTATAAAATACAGCACCAAATTGTTTTCTATGCCTGTTTCGGGTTTGGTTTTACTTGTACACGGTATGGTTGGCGCAGCCCGGTAGACCTTGCGCCCAGTAGACCTTGCGCCTAGAAACTCAAATTAACCAATCAAGGAACCCTAATAATTAATTACATAACTCTATAGTGTTTAAACCCTCCGAACTGAGGATAGAGGAATACTCTTTGCTATATTCTCCTTCAAAATTTCGGACAGTTTTTACTAATTTTTTTTTTTACATAATTCCCTTAATTTATGCCTAGAACATTATTCTTTTACTATGATTTTTCTTATATATGAACGAAATTTATAAGACCTCACGTAATACATTACTTTTATTCTTTTAGTTAAAAGATAATTTTATTATAGCATTCATTTTAAAAATATGCTACTCATTTACTTACAGCTATAAAAAGAAAATCAAAATTTTAACCGAATGATAAGAAATGCTTGCGGTCAAAGAAGTAGCTATAAAGGAAATATAATTACGTACAGCTTTATATTTGAAAAAAAAATCGCATCCTCTGCAATATCAGAAAAACATCTGCAAACTAAACAGGTTTTAGTTTTTTACCTGAGAGGGACATCCAAAACGGGAAATTAAGAAAGAGGAAAAAGGTAATTATAAATCCTTTTATTTTTCTGCATGAGATGAAACATTTTCTTTCATCAGCTGATCGATTTTCTCCTTACATGAGTTACCACGAAGCAAAGAAATAACTTTTAACCTTTTTTTTCGTCCCTGAATATCTTATTCTTCTGACATTCATTTTTAAAAGATAACTTAAGATCACAAATGCCAAAGATAAACCACTTCTCTGAATGGAAATAAATGTCGGTAAATACTGGAGTGGCAGACGTGTTTATAAAATGACATGTCTCCCAACCTTGTGGCATCGACATAGAATTATACTAAAAAAAGTTAGATAATATCAGTTGAACGCTATTTAAAATCAATAAATTAAATTAAAGTCAGTCTTTTAAATTCTGATCAGAGACATCTAGAAATCTCCACCTTTTCAGCCAATTGCATGAAATGTGTTAGAGTCTAGGGTCCGTTTCGTCATAAATGTTTACCCTCCTAATTGATAATAATATTTTGAACGATTCGATAACACGCATAATCTATAGAATTAATGTGGAAGGTAAAGACCGAATTTTAAAAAATATGGTTAGTTCAGTAATTATCTCCTACGACATTAAAAAAAAATCAATCGAAAGCTTCAAAGCATTTTTGGATGCAAGTACATTTTTAAGGTACGGGTTAAACACATAATTTAAAAGCCACATTATAGGGTTAGAAATGTTCAGACTGTATGTACAGTCCAACCCCGTTATAACGAACCCAGTATATAACGAACTCCCGGATATAACGAACGAAAATTTTGGTCCTGCCTTTTTCCTATTGCCTTTAATGCTAATTTATCCTTTTATAGCGTACCTCCGAAATCTTAAGGATATAAGTTCGGCTATAACAAACATTTTTTTCATTCGACAACTGATTTTTTTTTATTTTAAACTTTTTAAGAATGTTGAAGATACAACGAATGTTGAAGAAGCAAAGAATGAGATGAAGATTTGGGGATAGAAAATCAGAAAATTTCATCATTCTCAGATTTTGGACTGGAATTGTTCGAAACGTGATGAAGTTATTACATGTGAAAATCCGACTGATGAACATATTGTGGAAGAAATTAAAATGAATCATTCTGAAATCGAAGATTCTATTCTGATGCTGATGAAGAGGAACACATAAATGACGAAATCCCCACCATTTCAGATGCTACAGCAGCGATGAGTCTAATTAATAAGTTTTTGTCTACAAAACAGTGTTGGAGTCATTTGATGTATTGGACAACGAAATTCATAAAATGTTTTTGAAATCGGCATCACGTCAGCAGAAGATTACCGATTATTTTTGTACCAAAACAGTGAGCAACAATTAAAGGTAAAACCAATTTATTTTCATTTGTCTTCATTTTTAGTTAATTTAATTAGTATTGTGTCAGTTTAATGTAATCGATTTTAGTCAATTTAATTCATTAAGGATCATTTTTAATAGATTTTATCATTCTTTCAATACACCATTATTGAATACATATAGCAACTAATGAGTTATACATATTGTGAACTCTAACATTTTTCTTAACTGTTCGGATATACCAAACCACCGGATATAGCGAACAAAACCTTTGGCCGCTTCAAGTTCGTTATAACGGGGTTCGACTGTATTTTGACGAACGTATTCTTAACATTATCTGTATCGAGGTTGTCCTCTTTTCGTCCGGGGTTATTTAAAATGCGCGGTTCTTTATTAGTTTAGTATCAACAGAATATTTTTGCAGAATTTTATGAAAAAGTGGCAAATTCTATTTCTGCTTATAGGAGCGTACGTAGTATTTGTGACTTGGCTTCCAACAAACAGAAACTGTATAGTGAAATGATCGACATTCTAAAAAGGTTTGCCAAGAATTTTACCCCAAAAAAAAGATAAAAAGGTATTGGTCACATGGATCAAAATCTACAAATTGTCATAAATTGCTGTTTATTGGTAAGATTTCTGAGTAAAAAGAAATATTTTTTGTTTGTTACCAAGTTTTTATTAACTCACTTTCTTGTTTGTGTGTTTGTCCAGTACAAATCTTGCAATCGATTTTTAACTAACTTCCCGACTAGCTAGACATCTGAAACTTTTAGAATAGCCCAGAACACGCTGACAATGCATTCTTTTAATACTTTTAGTCATCTTTAAGCAGATTTGAATTCATTTTCAGTTAATTTTGTTTTGTATGGAAAGTTAGTTCGGAAAAAATCCGCAAGCTGGCGCTTCGATCGAATTCAATACTTGCACTTTTGCGTAGCGGAATTGAATTGAATTCATTTTTAGTCGATTTTGTTTTGTATGGAAAGTTAGTTCGGAAAAAACCGCAAGGCGGCGCTTCGATCGAATTCAATGCTTGCACTTTTTTGTAATGGAATTGAATTGAATTCATTTTCAGTTAATTTTGTTTAGTACGGAAAGTGAGTTCGGAAAAAATCCGCAAGGCGGCGCTTCGATCGAATTCAACGATTGCACTCTTGCGTAACGGAATTGAATTGAATTAGTTTTCAGTTAATTTTGTTTTGTATGGAAAGTGAGTTCGGAAAAAATCCGCAAGGCGGCGCTTCGATCGATTTCAATACTTTCACTTTAGCGTAACGGAACTGAATTGAATTCATTTTCAGTTAATTTTGTTTGGTATTGAAAGTGAGTTCGGAAAAAATCCGCAAGACGGCGCGTCGATCGAATTCAATACTTACACTTTTGCGTAACGGCGTTTGACGATTTTGAAAACAGAATACATGTGAATTTAGTTCGTTTACAAAAATATTGTGCGAAAAATTTTTAAAAAAATTATAAAAGTTAGTCTATATATATAAAAGAGCTTGTCTGTTTGTTTGTCCGCTATAGAAACATAGACTGTTTCACCCACCGGGACCAAATTCGGCACAGTTAATGTTTAAAACCCGAGAAACTTAAATCAGGAAAAACGAAATTTGGGGCTCAATTAGTTTTTTTAAATTAATTTTTTAATGATTTTTGTGCCCCCAAGCTCACCTCTTAAATGTGGATACAGTCCCTTCACCATAGCCAGTCTAATTCGATACGCGGGGGAAAAGAGGTTTATTCTGAAGGGGTGATCTGGGGTGGTTTGAGAGTTGGTTTGGGGGAGACGGGGGGGGGCGAAGTGATTATTTTATTTTTCTTAGTGGAGTCGTGAGAGCCGCTGCTTTAGACAATTTTAGACAATGGCGTTCAAACTAATGGAACTTAATAAAATTTGGGGAAAAAAGGAAAAAAAAAGAAAAATTAAGTTTGTTCCATGGCCAGTTTTTGGAGGCCTTCTGTTGATCTAAATATATTAATTGTTTGAGGATCATAAAATGAAAGAAGTTTAAGAGTTCTACAGGTTTTGCCCTAAGTTCGCGAAGCAGAATTAACATACGATATGTATTTGAATTACTTATTCCGTGAAATCATATAAGATAAATCTTTTAGAGTTTTGGAGTTTTTTTAAGCAGTGGGAGGAAAAGCTCTTTAAACAGAGAAACATATCGATACATAACTTCCATACCGAACTATTAATCCATTTGTTATATTAAGGCATAAGAAAATTAATGAAATTATTTTTAAAGAATGATTGCCCGGGTAGATATATAGATATAAAATTTTTCATGCTTTCCATCAAAAAAATACTGGGTATATCATTTTAGTAGAAACGCGCTAAGCGCATTCTGTATGGCCAAAATGAACATGAAGAGCGGGGGGGGGGGGGGGGGGGGGGTGCAGCCCAGTATTTTTTTCATGGAATGCATATGAAAAATTTTATATCTATATATCTACCCGGACAACGCCGGGCAATAATGCTAGTAATTTATAAGTCTGTGGATAGTGGAAACGACTAAAAAGTGATTAAAATTAAATAAAAGAAAGTGAAAAAGAAAAATTAAGTGAAGGTTTGTGCATTTAGTTTATATAATTCAACAGAAAATTTAAAAATCGTGGTATATAAAAAGTTCTTTTTATCTTGTAATTCTTTTATAATAGGGTTCCTTTGAGCAGAAATGGTGTTTCTTTCGAAAAGTTTAAAATGATAAGCATTATTTTCCATGAATCTCTGTTGATTTATGTTACTGAAAGTCTTTATTTCAGATTGAATCCGGGTGACGAACTTCGCCTACGGCTTATGTATAGTTTTCAAAAATGTATCCCTATGTGTATGTCCATCTCAGAAATCGGCTATGCATGAATTTCACCTTCGCTGCACGCTTTCAAGTAACCGCGTTTGGCACACCCTGTCGCGACACCGCTATCGAATCGTGACCGTTACTCCCCACTGAATCCGCGTCTCTCTCTGCCTATACGAGCGTTAATAGGCACATTCTTGACCGTTAGCTGCTAAATAAATGTTCCGTGGCGTTTCGCCATTTACAGTATATTAAAATTAAGCAGTTATCGTACATCTTTTCAGACAAAAACAATGGAAAAAAGTTGGGGAAAAATAATTTCATATCGGTAGGAAGGTGTAATGCTGGATGTGCGTTTATAAATTCTATAACTGGAGAATTCAATTTCATTTGTGTGTGAGTATTATTAACCATAAAACTATTTTAAGGGGACCATGGATCTTCAAACCTAACTTTTTTTGTTTTGAAGAGATTTGCTTGAAATTTGAATATGTGATTAGTACCATAGATATGTAAATGTGGTTAAAATTTAATGATGAAATATTAATAATTTATGAATTATGAATTATTAATTATATCAAAAATTGGCCTAATTAAAAATGTTCCATGCGCATTTCTTCCGCATATAATATGGTAATTTTTATTTACAGGATACCTTATAGAACTAACAATGAAACTTATTGCTTATTTTAAGCATTCATTAAATATAGTCAAGAGAAAAATAATAATAGTAAAAACACCCTTTTTATTAGGCAAAATATCTATAAATCATCTTTTCAAGTACAAAATTTAGAAATTCTGAGCTGCGAAGCATAATTACTTTCAATAAGATTTATTTAAGTATATAAAACTTAAATTTCAAAGCTATACGATAATTAAAAATGCGCATGGAGCAGTTTGAATATCCGTATGACATGAAAATTTGTATTTTGAGAAAAACACATTTAAAGTTATTGCTATTAGTTACCACATAATATCTAAATTACATACGAATGCCTATAACTAGGAAAGTAATCACAGAAATTAAAAATTCTTTTTGCAACACATTCCTACTTGTCCGTAGTTTCACAATTCAATAAAATTTTTAAAAAATCGAATTTTTGGACAAATATCAGAATTTTGAAAGTCCACTGTCCCCTTAAGCCTTAATAAAGTATCTAATACATTTTTCTTAAAACTGCAGACCCCTCAGTTTTGCTCGATATTGTAAGAAGCATTCGAGAGAATTCGGGGATGTAGACGAAGGGAGTCGTAGATCCTTTTCTGTTCGACTTCGCTGCAGCTGAAAGTTGCTAAACAAAGAAAATGACTGATTTTTTTCAGTTTATATAATCAAGTATGAAATTTCTGAAATTCGCGCCTTCATGCAGCGGAAGAAGTGGTTCGCTCAATGCATCCGGGTTCGCCTCTGCCACGGCTCGATCCTTCGAAGGAATCGTCGTTGTTGTAACTTCACCAAGAAGAAATGTAATCCAAGAAGAAATATTTATATCCAAGAGAATTCAATAAATAATATTCAAGAGATTCGAGCGTCAGGCTTTAATCACGTTCAAGAGTACAACACCGACTGACTATACACATTCTTCGCGCGGACCGCGAAGCAACCAGGTGGCGCTACTAGTACGCCAAAAACAAATACAATGTACTATATAATTTCAATTTCCAACATCTTGCCCCCCGATGAACGGGAGGTTCATCAAACATTTTAAAACAATTTTACATGCATAAATCAGGGATATCAAATAATCATATATATCAAGTAATCACATAAAGAATCATTTTAAACATGAAATCAAGTAATTCAATTATAAAATATTAGAAAATACACAAAACACAATTAACCAAGTAACTTCAAATTATATCATCTAGAAAACTATAATGAATTAATACAAAGAGAAATTTCAATTTAACCATACCTCCAACAGCCAACACAGTCCGTAAATAAAAGCACAACGCTCAAATTTTTTCTTTTTTTTGGCATAAATGTATGAAGAAAATATTTACATTATATACAGTATTCAATTTAGTTTAAAATATGTTCATATATACAGTTTAATTTTAATCGTTTAACTCAAGATTATATAATAATTGTACAGGTCGTTTTACTATACCTGTTTCTGTTTTTATGCTACAAGATCTTATTTTGCCTTCTCTACCAGGAAATACATCAACAATCCTTCCCAGTTTCCAAAAGTTTCTGGGCAAATGGTCTTGATGAATCAAAACAATATCATCGATTTTAAATTCGCGAATCTTATTTTTACTTACCAAATGTGTAGATCTTAAATTAACTAAATAATCTTTTTTCCACCTATTCCAAAATGATTGCATTAAC
Organism: Dolomedes plantarius; assembly: GCA_907164885.2. Taxonomy (NCBI): domain Eukaryota; kingdom Metazoa; phylum Arthropoda; class Arachnida; order Araneae; family Dolomedidae; genus Dolomedes; species Dolomedes plantarius. Next base: position 128,037,792 of record OU015490.1, on the reverse strand, counting down.
CTTTCTCTATAATTAAATGTTTTAACTAATAATTTCCTGGTAGAGAACTGACCTTCACAATGTAATTTTACTGCTGGTAGATTCGTAACTCTTCGACCTAAAAGAAAATGAGCCGGAGTTAAAGGAATCGGCTCGTCACTAGTGGTGTAAACATAAGTGAGTGGTCTGGAGTTTAATACACCTTCAATTTCCGTAATGACAGTCTCCAGCTGCTCTCGTGTCAACGATGATTTTCCAAGAGTTTTTCTTAGGGCAACTTTTACAGAACGGATCAGTCTCTCGTAAAATCCGCCCCACCACGACGCCTTTTCAACAATATAGTTCCACGTAATTCCATGTGTACAATAGAAGTCTTTCACCTTAGCATCACTGATTGTTGACCACCAATATTTCAGCTCGAGTTCAGCACGCTTAAAGGTACGTGCATTGTCGGAGTATACTGTAGAACACAGTCCACGTCGTGCGACAAATCGCCGAAAAGCTAACAGAAAAGTTTCTGTTGTTAAGTTTCTAACTAATTCCAAATGCACAGATCTCGTAACCGCACAAGTAAAAAGTAGAATGTATTGTTTATCAGCACTGTCCCTGAAATATATGGGACCACCGAAATCCATTCCAACCACTGAGAAAGGTGGTGCTTGTTCGATGCGATTAGCAGGAAGAGGGGCAGTAATCTGTGTTCCAGGAACCGAGTTAAGTCTTTTACACACAGCACATTTTTTAAGTTGATTTTTTATGGCTTGTCTACCTTTCGTCAGCCAAAATTTTTCTCGTAACTGTACGATAGTATTCGACACTCCGGCGTGGAAAACTTTTTCATGAGCGTCCCAAATCAATAGTTCAGCAAACCTGTCCTTGGAAGGTATTATTATAGGATGTTTAGTATAAAACTCCAGATTAGACTTTTGCAATCGTCCTTTTACTACTATCAGATCATCATCAGAAAGCATAGGGTTCAAGTCAAGAATTCTCGATTCCCTAGGGACTTGTTTTCCTTCTTTAAGACATTTCAGTTCATCAAAATAATATTTTCGTTGGATTTGTCGAATCCACATTTTCTCTGCTTCTTCCAATTCTTCTGCTGATAACTCATCAAACTTTCGATCTTCCTTCTTATTTTTAACGTTAGAAATAAATCTTTTTACCCATGCTGTTATACGACAAACCTTTTTTATAGAATTGTACTTTTCCAAATCCAAGATAAATTCCACTTTAGTGGTGTATTCGATAGCACAATGCAGACTTAGTTCAGGTTTTGATTTTTGTTCTTCTGCAACATTATTCACTTCTTTTTTAGTAACAGCACAATCACTTCTAGGCCACTTATCTTCAGGCAATGAAAAGTATTCAGGACCATGCCACCATTTCCAAGATCTCTGTAAGTCTCTAACACTACAACCTCTAGTTAAAAGATCAGCAGGATTACTCTTACCCTCACAATGTCTCCAATCTATAGGATTCGTAAACTGTTGAATTTCCATTACCCTATTACAAACAAAAGGTTTCCATTTCTTAGCAGACCCTTTTATCCAACTCAAAACTATTTTTGAATCAGTCCAAAGAAATATAGTCTGAAACGAGAAAATATTCTTCAAATAACTAACAATCCGCGAAGCAATTAAAGCTCCTATGAGTTCAAGTCTAGGCAACGTTAGCTTTTTCAAAGGACTAACTCTACATTTAGACAAGATAAATGAGGTCAATATCTCACCACTATCATTCTCGAATCGAAAATAAGCAAGTGCACCGTACGCTACAGGAGACGCATCACAAAACACATGTAGCTGCGCATTGGAACTCATTCCATGCATACAACCCGAAAAATAATATCTATCAATTCTTAACTCCTTCAATAGACGTATCTCCGAACACCAATCCTTCCACTTCACTATCATATCTTCCGGCAAATCATCGTCCCAGTTTAATCCTCTTTCCCATATTTCCTGCATAAGATGCTTAACTCTTAACACGAATGGAGAAACAAAACCCGCAGGATCGAATATTTTGGCCACTGTATGCAACACTGATCTCTTACACGCACCTAAGTCTTCTAAACCGTCCAATAAACTACCTACCTCTAAATCAAATTTATCCTCGACCACATTCCATACCAAACCTAACACCTTAAAACTATTATTTTCCCTATCATTACTAACATCACAAAGTCCATTTTCAACCCATAATTTTTTCAACTCTTTGGAGTTAGTATTCAATTTTCTCAAATTAAATCCAGCATCACCTAAAATAAACACAGCATCTGAGGACAAACTAAATGCTTTCGACACACTTTCAGCTCCATAAAACAAGTCATCAACATACAATGATGTATCCAACATCTCAACGCTCTCCTCTTTACTTTCTTTATATTGTATAATATGGTGTTTGATAGTAGCGGCCAAGATAAAAGGACTACATGTGACTCCGAAAGTCACTCTTTTCATTTCGTAGGGTACAATATTTTTCTCAATATCACAGTCGTCAAAATATAATAAGCGTAAGTAATTCTGGTCTCCGTTCTTTACCTTTATTTGCAAAAATGCACCTTGAATGTCCGCAGAGAAAGCTATTTTGTTTTCACGAAATTGTAATATAATGTCCAAAATATTAGGATTCAAGTTTGGCCCTGGCAACAAACAATCATTCAAAGATGGGCCATTTAATTTTGAAGAAGCATCGTAAACAATACGTAATTTTGTAGTATCCCGATGAGATCATATCACCGGTCTATGTGGCATATAGTATGAATCATCTAGAGCTAAATCCTCACATTTTTCAATTATTCCTGTTTTTAATTGTTCCTTTATAACTGAGTTGTAATTATCAAATAATTGCCTATCTTGATTAAATTTATTTGCTAGGTTATAAAATCTCCTTTTTGCGACCACAAAATTGTTTTCTAATTCTTCTTTTGATTCATTCCACAACAACGGTGCTTCATAACGCCCTTCAGTAAACTTTAAGCTATTTTGAAAATCCTGCAAAACGCGGCATTCGTCAGAGCTCTCGTTTGTTTCAACAATTCCCAGAGATTCTAAATCCCAAAAGTTTTTCAGATCGTGAGAGACATTCATGACAGCAACTCTGTTACAAGCTACAGATGTTGACCTCCGTAAATCGGCTTGACCCTGAACAGTGCAGCCGAATTTTGTTTGGGAAATAAACAAGCCTGGTTTGATTTTCTGAGTTTCGCCCTCAAATCTTTCCTATAAAAAGTTTCCTCCTAACAAGAGCTGAATCGGCAACTGTTGACAGCTATCAGCAAGTAAACAATTACGATCAGAAATAAATTTGTTTACTTCCGGGTCCTGTGAATTATAGCATGGCAATGTGGCGCCGGTTATGTTATCTGTCACTAAAGCTTCTACTTCGATGTTTTGTTTGGGATCTGTGAGACTGGATAACTTCAACAACACAACTTCAAACTCTTTTTCCCAAGCATTTCGCTGACCGAAGGAATAAATTAATAGCCTCTCTTTTCTAATCGGCTGTAAGTGAAGGGCATCTGCAATGTTTCTATCTAAGAATATTTTTTCTGAACCAGAATCACAAAGTATTCGAATAATTTTTGATTTGCCATTCGCGAAAGCTTAAACAGTACAAGTTTGTAAAAGAGTATTATTTAAATCTTGTTTAACTTTCTTTTCACACAATGAAGCTACTACAGTTTCGTTTTCAAGTGGAGAATTATCATTATTAATCGGAGGCTCATATTTAATTTTTATCAACAAGTTTTCTGGATTTTTCGATTTTGTACAAAATAACACATTATGAGCATTTGAATTGCAATTTTGACACTGTTCCAATTTAACCCTGCATTGAGAAGAAAGGTGCCTTCCAAAACACCGATAACACCTCCCTTCTTTTCTCAATTTAAAACGTTTTCTTTCATCAGATTCAGATTGACAATTTTTAGAATTATGTTCAGTAGATTTACAAAAAATGCAATACGTTTTGGAAAAAGGATTCAAGGCTGCCGCTGACGGAATACTATTTTTCACACGATAGTTACTTGACTTATGACTTGAATAATAGCGATCATTGTTATTATTACTTAAGATTTTAGTATTATGAATTCCTGTATGCCGTAGAGCGGCTTCTCTACATTCAATTTCTTTCTTTATAAATTTTACCAACTCTGTTATTTCATTATTCTTTTCAGGGTCACGTTTTCTATGATAATCAAGAACTAAATCATGAGGTAATAACTTTAATAATATCGGACTCAAGAGATGCCCATACGTAGCTGAACCTACGCCACACGAATCTAAATTTCTTATACAAATTTCAAGTTCATCACACAGTTTTCTTAAACTTTTAACTTTAGAAGAATGTTTAACACTTTCGATATTCAGAATTTTGTTTAGATTACATGATATGATATCGCTAGGCTTTCCAAATCGATCTTCTAATAAATTAATACAAGCAACATAATTTTCTAAATCCGGCTACTGTGTTATATGCAGGTCCCCTTTAAAAGCGATCTCAAATAGACAAATTTTTCTATTTTCGTTAGTGACTCATTCGAGTCAATAGCTGCCTTGAATGAATTAAAAAATTCAAGAAATTCACTTAATTCACCATTAAAAGGTTTTATTTGAAGCTTAGGTAGTTTAATTGCCGGTGCATTACTTTTGATTTTACCAACAGAAGAATTTTCAAGAACAGAAGTGTTTTCAGATACGGAAGCATCTTTAGAAAGTTCGGCAGCTTCACATTTTTTAAGCCGATTTTTAATTTTAAATTTGATACTAATTATTTTTTCTAAATACTCTTCGCAAAGTTTTGTTTCTTTTTCAAACTCTACAGGATCATCAATTGAATTTTCATTTTCGGAATCCAAATCTTTTAAGGAAATTTCTTTTCCCTTTAATTGTTCAAGACTTTCTGATAAAATATCAGTTATTCTTTCATCTATGTCAGCTTGTAAATATGATTCGATTTTTCCCATTAATTTAGTTGTTCCAGACCTAATTGTGGAACGTTTGCTTTTCAGCTTATCAATTTTTTCCATTTCAAGATGATTAAGAAATCGAAAGTCACTTAAATTTCAAAAGTCTAAATACCTTACCTTGAAGTTTCAATATTTAAAGGTACCCCAAATCCAGATCGCGGGGTTCGTCACCATGTTGTAACTTCACCAAGAAGAAATGTAATCCAAGAAGAAATATTTATATCCAAGAGAATTCAATAAATAATATCCAAGAGATTCGAGCGTCAGGCTTTAATCACGTTCAAGAGTACAACACCGACTGACTATACACATTCTTCGCGCGGACCGCGAAGCAACCAGGTGGCGCTACTAGTACGCCAAAAACAAATACAATGTACTATATAATTTCAATTTCCAGCAGTCGTTCGCCTGATGTGTACAGTTCATTTCTGAATCTTTAGTTTGGGATCGGAATCTGAGTATGGATTGGAGTCATTCTCTGTTCATTCGAACTCTTTCAAATCACTTCGACGAGGATTTCGGTTCGTTAATGTGGATGATCCACCGAATATGTTCGTCCAGATTGTATGTGTTTACGAATAGAAGATTTAAGCTGAGCTTCCACAAAGCGGTTCGCTCAAGGCAGGATTCATTCACCTGTAGGATCTTCCCGTCGTTAATTAGCGAGCTCCATTGTCCTGGGGACAATAATTGAATTAAACCTCAAATATTAATCTATATATTTAAGTTGCTAAGCCGACTTTTTGGTCAGTCCTTGAGAGTAAACTGCTGCATCAATTTACTTCATTTTGGTCTTAAACGAAAGATTGTAATCTGTAGATTTGTCAAATTTGATTTTTCTAACCGCAATTTCTATCAATTAGCGATAATTTACGATTAAAAAAATTGATTTTTGCACATGCTCAGTGGCATGTTTAAATCTGGCTTTAGAAACTCACTGTTTCTGCGCATGCTCAGTGACATGTTTTAATAATAAATACGTTTATTCCGAGCAGTCTCTCTAGATCTCTCTCTGCCATTTTTATTTTTATGATAATTATGTTTGTGAAAAATTAAACCTCATAGAAATTGTTTATTTCGCACTGCTTAATTAGCGATAATCTACAATTAAAAAAGTTGCTTTCTGCGCAGGCCCAGTGGCATTTTTAAATCTGGCTTTAGATACGCACTAAGCACGATGCCGCTTAAACACATTAATTTGTTTCTGAGCATTGAATTTCAACATTCTTAATGATGTATTGAGTATAGTTTGTGTATTAGTAAATTTATTTTCTATCTAGCCGTCGTGTTTTGACGGGTACCAACTAGTATTTTATAACTTTTAATATGTTTTCAAAAAACATGTTATATGCTTGGATGAAAACTCTTCCTGGTCGGTTCGATGAGGCGGTTTCAGTCTACCTTTTAATTCCCGTTTAACCCTTGACGGCATTTTCCCCTTTCCGTGTTTGTTAAACTATGATAACCATATCTCGTAAATACTTACCTGTGCATTCAAATTGGATCTCTCTTAAAGTAATACATGAAACACGTAGTTTTATGAAACGATTGTTATTTAATTTTATAAATTTCTGGGAAACACTTTAAATCAGTCATTTGAAATGTAATTTAAAGAAGCTATACTTTCAACTTCCATTGAGTCAAATGATGTATAATCTTTTATCATCAAATCAGAGGATAACGAAATAATGATATTATTTTAAAGCATTTGAAAGAAATCATTGTCGAAAAATCACTTAAACAAGTCAATATTTTTTTTTAACATTTTAAGCACCGTGGTACTTTATGAAAGAGAAAGTTCTTCAATTATTCTAAAGTTTTTCTTTTAAATTTTCTTTGAAAACAAAATAGATTTTCTTTTTTTATGCGATTCACTGTCCTTTTTCTTTATTCTCATGTAAAAACAAATTTTTCCTGGAGATTTCTATTTCCTAAATAAATTTTAATCCTTTCAAAACTTTACGAATCCTTTACGAAACCTTTACGACTTTACGAAACCTTTAGAGAAAACTGTTTTTTAGCCGACTCCTCTATGAGATGACTCGAACCAGTACTTACAAAATAAATAATTTTTTTTATATTGAAAAGAGATAACTTCAGAAAAATCAGGAGAAAAAAAGACACCCCACAATAATTTGTCCATTGTATTCCGAAAGAACTATTTTGCCATATGGAATGACGCTTAGTGCATTTGGCTGCAAAGCGGTCTTTCATTGATTTTTCTTTGAAAAGAAAACACGTAACAATGCTAATGACAGACAATAAAATGTATTTTCCGAATAAATAAATGGAATCTTTAGTGATTTCTTTCTTTAGGAAATTGCCTTGATTTATCCCCTCGATAACATTTTTGAAAATTAACGGGAGAACAGGTATTTTATAAATCAAAGACGACTTTAAATGAGATAGGAACGCTATTATTAGTGATTTAATGCTTAGAGTTGTGCAGTAAACTCCAAAAGGATAAGAACGTTGGTCAAAAAATGACATTTTATTGAACATCGAACCTGAACAACACCAGTGCATAACAACATGAAAAATGGAGACAAAAATAGAACATTCAAATTAGGTTGTGTTTTATTTATGTTATATCACATAAACAGTTACAGTTAAACAATGGGAAATTTGCATAAAAGTTTTTTTTCATATGCCGAGATAAAATTTCAGAAGCTATTGCTGGTAATCGCCCGAAAAAAAAAAATACAGAGCAAAACCCCTATTTCAAAATGCCTCAGGTAAAATGTTCCAAAATTTATTAGAGACTTTTTGTTTCAAAATATATGAATTTTGAAAGGAGGCTTGCAAAAATTTACACTTCTTTAGAAGAATATGTGTTACAGCTTACGTATAAAATGCTTAAAATACTTACGAAAATTTCCTTCAACTTAAATAGTTACATTTTTCGCAGCATTCAATATTTTGAGAATCTATGTCCATACACAAAACTAAACGAATTGACCTAAAAATAATCAAGCGGTAAAACGAAAGACTTCTTAAGATAAGCGATATTGTAGAGTAAAAAAAAAATGTTTTCTGAAAGTAAAAATTTCTGACATGACCTAGGCGGTACGCGCTGAAGTTTGTCAGAAAGTAATTTAAAATATTCTAATTGCTTTAAATGACATAGAGGGCATAAAATATTGTGGGTCATTATTTTTATTTCATAAAGAGAAATTTCCCACTAAACTTATTTTTAAAATGGCAAGATTCTGCATAGCTTTTGTGCTGATCATTCAGAAATAGCACCGAATAATGAATAAATATTTAAAATAAATAACATAAGATTCTACAGATAAGAAAGTTAAATGTATAATAATAAATTCATTTTTGTTTTTCGCATACAGTCGTTTTTATCTTTATCGTTTAGTCGTATTAGTCGTTTTTATATACAGTACCTGGTTTGTGACTTTACACTGTTCCCAAAGAGGAGCTCTATAAAACGAGTCATTTGTTTTAGTTACAGCTGATCGAGTTAAGTGGAAAAAATAACATTTCTTCTTAGATTACCTCACTGATTTTAAACGAGAATGCAAATGAGAGAAAAATAAGTAGAAATTATTTATCTGACCGTTGGGAGGTCAGAACCTAACTACATCATTGCTGTGATCTGACCTGATGTCGCCCTAACACAATTTTCAACTGAAAGCCCGCTTTTATCTTTCTGCTTCAATCACCTACGTAATTGCTTTAAAATAACGTTAAAGACATATTAGGGTTTTTTATTTGCTTTTCATCTTCAAAAGCAAATAGTAAAAAAAAACCTGCATGCGTAATATGAATTGAATATTTTGACGACTTTCTTTACGAAATTAAACATATTATCTCCCATTACGTTTTGAACACAATGAAGCTAAAAAATTCTTATAGGTTCTCCCGTTTGCACGTTCGGGAAACACATTCTACCATTAGTGATACATAAGAATTATATTTAGATGATAAAATATTATTGCACAAGAAAAAACATCTTTCCCGGAATCCACTCACAAAATGACGACGAGAAGTGCCAATCGAAAATAAAATGGCGATAAAATTAATACGTATTCATAACTCAGTTATCTATTTCTGCAACGGCAAAAAACACACCAAATGAGATCCATCATAATGAACTAGGCACAGAAGACAGAAGGTGACAAGCAAAAGTACCAAAACCTCGATTTCAGACATAAAATTGCGCCAAAACGATGTCTCAATATAAATAGAAATTTTGCAGCTAAGAAGCTGAAATAGTATCATTATAGGGAAAATTCAGGAAAGGGAAAATAAATCTGAAGCATTCCCAATCATAGTTCGGGCATAGCATAATTTGATCAAACCGTTTGCTCAAGCGGACAAATCAGTTCACTTGCCGAGTGGATCTTTTCATAGAGATGGGAAGAAATCCCGTTAAAAATTCGAAGAAATAACTGACTCTCGGCATTTCACGGATTATGAAAAGCATAACTCAAAATCGAGGGTCTTTTTTTTTAAATCTGAATATTTTTCAGTGAAATCCATATTTTTTTTTTTACTTTTGTACAAAATGCCGTCTCATTTTGCTAGCTTTAACTGAATGTCACTGAGGGAAACATTCAAAAACGTGTTTTATTATTCAATTAGACGCTACGCGACCAGCATGGTCGCTGTTAGTTTCATATTTGCTTTTGCAAAACAACTCAACTGAAAGTAACATGTAAGGAATGTTACCATTACCTGCCATCATAAATATACGTTGCTCAGGGGTAGTGGGAGCTCAGCCAAAAATTTATAATCATTGCTAAATTCACTATAAGTCTGATTTTAAAACATTGTAATTAAAAATGTGAATTTCCATTACTCCAGAACACAGTTAAAGATAAGACTGAGAAACCCAACACCAATGATTTTAAAAATGACATCCCTCTCTGTATGTACAATTTTTCAAAAGTAAGATATCTACACTTTATCATTACATCAAATAGGAAATTGTTGGGGGAAAATTTTTTTCACTTAAAAAATGGAATAAAAATTCAACAAGTACTAAAATATAGTGTGGATTACATCACATTCTGTATGTAATATTGTTCACAATTCAGATATCTCCACTTAATCCTATCGAATAATAAATTGTTGGGAAAATATCTTCACTTTTAAAATGGAGTAAAAATTCAGCAAGTACTAAACTCCTCAGGAGGTTTACATTTTTTAGGTGAACACGGGTGTCTCAATCCCGAGGTACCCCAGCGAACTATCTCTCCTTTTCCGTTTCCCCCCGCTTCTCCTCTTTTCTACTTTTTTCTTTCTTTTCTCCCTCGGTGTGATTCCTCTTCGGAGGCAAGGGATCAACATTAGAAGCTGTTTCCGCTGTTATTCTTCTAGCTTCTAATGGCTTGTATATCACCACACGTGTTTGCCGTGCGTGGAGACCCGTGTCTCTGGAAAAGAGAATTCTGGCAGTTGAGGGACAGATTTTGATATCCCAATACACTGCTTTGGCGCCCGCTTCAGGACACTTCTGAAGATGAGACACTCCAAAATCGTCGAGAGCAAAATGTGACAGCTGTGAGACGCATAACTATACGTCGGGATGGGAAGATGCTTCCTACGATGCACCTCATCTAGACATTTGACACGCCAGATCGTCCAAGTCACGTGAAGATGGCATGGGTCCGTAGTTCTGTGCGACCTATATTCCTAATCCGCTAAGATACTTTGAATGCCAACGCTTTGGACATTCGAAAGATTCCTGTCATGGATCCACTACCTGCACCCGTTGCGCAGAAGTTGGCCACGACAGCGAGAATTGCGAAGCATCCCATCGATGTGTGAATTGTCGAGGTGATCATGTTCCCTATTCCCGTCCTTAATGGTTAACAGGAAAGGAAATACAAACCTTGAAGGTAACTCTGAAAATATCTTTTCCAGAAACCGGGACACTGATAGAGTCCAAAACACCAAAGGTAGGTGAGTCATATTCAGCTGCGGTGAATAAAAGCTTTAAAAAATGCCAGTACACAGACAGAACCTGTAGTATTTTCTCCTATAAGAATGGCAGGCCAACCCACACAGCAGAATAAAGACTCGCAGCAGTTAACCACCTCTTCTCAAACAGATATCCTAAATTCATTCCGATATAAACCTAGAACTTCCACCATTAACCAACCTTCCGTTCATCTACAGTGTGAAGCAAAACAGCCTTCACCAACTCTTGCAGCAAAAAAATCAAATGTGAAACACCCCACGTCACTCTCTACTTCTCAATATGTTGATATGTATGATAAGACACCAAACAGTCGTGCTCTTATCATATGGACAACAACTCCCCGATTCCCCCTAACAAAAACAGGAAAAATGTATCTAATCCTAGGAAAGCTAAAGCTAGAAGCTCCTCTAGGAAAGCTAAATACCAAAGTTATATTTTAAAACATAACCAGCATGTCCCCAGGGGCGCCTCAGATACTGAATTAAAATTGTATGTGTCCGAGGACTCGGACAATGATGTTGTTTTTGAGGAGTCTCAACTCCTCCTTTTCTGTGTTGTTCGTACCTTTTCTTAATTTTTTTCTATTGTACTTTCGCTTCTTTTGTTTTGTTGTACCTGTCTGTACTTTCGCTTTTTATGTACGTTTTTTTAAGCACTCTATGTATCACTGCTTTTATGTATGGCATCTTTTCATGTGCCTATTTTTTATATATTTGACTACATATGCTGACTTTGTCGTTGTTCTTACCACTTATGGACATCATTCATACATTTTATATATCATATGGTTACACCTTTATATACCAGCGTATTCTTATCTTTTATATATCACTGCTTTTAAATCTCTAATAAATTATTGCATTTACACCTTGTATAACATCGATGTTGTTTTGTGTCTTATGTGGTTTGTTTTGACACCCGTTTGGATTAAACACCATCGGGTGCCGTGAATGTTTTTAACCTCCCCTTATACTCGACTTTTTTATGACTTCTTACCACTTCACACATTTCGCTGTTTTCATCATCATTTTTATGTTGCTGTTTTGACCATCATGTAAATACCACTTTCTACGCTGTGCACTTTTTCCCGTCATTTTGGTTTTATCCGGTAACCGGAAATTTTATGTAAATTTGTTTCTATCGTTGTTTTATACCATATTTTACCTGTAATTATAACTTTCTATGATTTGTAAATATTTTATAATCGCTTCTAATGCACTTTGGTCTGTTATTGTTAACTTATATAGATGCTTTTTCGGGCTTCATCGTGTGTTTGGAGCAGCTTGTCCTCTCTGGATCTTGCACCATAAAACCCAAAACAACCAACCAACCAACAAGTACTAAAATATAGTGGGAATTACATCATTCTCTGTATGTATTATTGTTCAGATATCTCCACTTAATAATACCAAATAATAAATTGTTGGAAAAATTTCTTCACTTTTAAAATGGAGTAGAAATTCAGCAAGTACTAAATTATAGTGTGGATTCCAACTACGCAATATGCACAGGTGCTATGCACAGTTAAGCCTTTCAAAAGTAGGAGATACTACAGTGACAGAATCAAAAGAACGGACTGTAGATAAACTGACATACAACTGTCCTCGACTAAACTGGACTTGACTTATTCCTTGACTAAACTTGACTTATCTGGATCTGATAAGTCTAAACATATTTTGTCAAAAGATCAGCGGTTGTAACAAATGTCGCCACTACACACACCGGTTTTAAATTACGGACGGTCGCTAATGTTTACATCCGGTAGTTGCAGCCGTTGCCATTCGGAGTGTAGAAATATCGTCGCTTTTTGCACCGCAGACCTACGCGTTTTATACATATAGATAGCGTATTACCTTCCCATGCAATGAATAGGTCGAAAATAGGCATTTACTAATCTGCAATCAGCAACACGTAGCAGAAAAAGTCGACATGGAGATTTTAAATGTGTGACGTCAGCTGATGTCTCGCCTCAAGCCAATTCAAGGCTGGTTGGTTGCTTTAGTTTTAGTTATTCAAGGCTCATTGGCCAACAGTTTTCCGAACTGCTTCAGACATCCGTGCTAGCAGTGAGCTCTGGATATGCTATTCGGCCATCACCCGGACGTTTATGATTTTACACATTTTGCAGAAATAGCTGAAAACATCATTAATTTTAATACAGTCTTTTTAAAGTCACGCGTTTGAAATCAACACCGATTCTTCTAAGACGGGTGATAAGCAACGTAATAAGCGATATTCTTAACAACGTATTTTTTATTTGTAAAGGCATCTGGCACGTCGTTAAAAATTCATAGTCTAAGCTAAAATATTGACCATGGGATTGATTTTTTCGTTAAAATGCTTATCATCAGAAAATGAGCGTTATTTTATGTATTCATGTAGTAGAAGGCAAATGCAAATTGTAGCAGCTCCTGCCAGACATTCCTTAGATATTTCCTTATTGTTCCAACAATAACAAAAACATGATGGGAATTATGTAAAAAATAAAATTCTCATTATTAAAATTCTCAAAATAAATATTTCTCTGCAAATTTTTTATTTTCTCTTTCGTTTATTTTCTATGTAACAAAGAAAAATAAGTATTTACTTTGATTTCATAAATAAGAAATAGTTTTTTTTTCATATTTAACTTTTCTAATTATTATATGCATCCTACTTATAATTAATTAAAAGAGAACTTTTATTCTTTTGCAACTGAAAAAAGTGTTTTCTTTAGTACTCTAATTATAAATTAAAAGACTCGAGTTAAAAAATTTCAGAGGAAAGATTTGAGTTCTAGTTTTTTTTAAAAATTCCAGCGTCATTAAAAAGTAATGTTTATTTCAAAAGAATGCTTATTTTAAACTAAAGTTATATATAATTATTTAATGAGACATTTTTAATGTATAGTTAAAAATTGTTAGTTTACGTCCAATAAGCATCTATTACTTGATGCTAAAAGAGTAGTAACTGATATTTTAGAATACTGAACAGGGGTGGCCCAGATAAACAGTGCTAAGAGCCATTTCGGAATACTGGAGTGCCAAAAACAGAAAAAATAAGTTATACTGGATAGTAAAGAAATTTTAAGCGTCATTTTTTCTAATGTCTTCATTCCTCAATAATCATTTTCCAATGGTTGAAATAGATAAGATTCCCCAATTCTTAAATAGCTTTAATAGCTTTCATAATTATTTTTTCGCAGTCTGGCACATTTTGCACTTTGCAGTTAAATGTTAATTTAGCAACAGTGAACGTACTTTAATAACTTTATCCGCCAAAATGTAAATTACAATGATTCACAGTTTTAAGATGTACACAAAATGAAGGTTGTCCGACATGCGCTCAGTTTAAATTTAGGTATTTTGATTCTGGTACCAAAATTCTACCCCTGTTATAGAATATCTGCAAACATTACAGTTTCATGCATAAATTCTATTGGAAATTTATACAACAGTCTCTCATATCAGGAAAAAGAGGACATGTTTTCTTTAATACTAATAATAATTGTGTATACATTTTTAAAAAATTATAATGTAACAGCGTCATTGAAAAAGGTTGGACATATTTCATATAATCATATTTAATGAAATAATTACGATAAAAACAAATCTTTCGTTGTTAAATGGGCAGAATTTAAACTTTTCCTTACGAGGTGGGATATCATGTATCCCAAGAATACGGTCCCAAGAATGAATATATATATATGGCCGTTCTTACAAAGGAGGTATGAAATTTCCCGTTCTAAAGAGGGAATCGGAAAAATGGGCCCCGTAATCAAAAGGTTAATAGAATTTTACCTTAATAAGTTTCAATATGAGCATCGTTGGTTGCTCTACACATATCAAGTCGATAATTAATCTCTAACCAGGTGTTGCGGTGCATGTCTGGCGTCACTGTGGTAATTGCATAGACAATTCTTTCCCGTAAATGTGTCGAGTCCCGTAACTAAACAATGTTCTTGACGCAACCCCAGATTTGTACTCCGCTAACCACAACACATATTGATCTTTCTCCTGAACGGTCGACATTGCACTGATGGAAAGCCGAACGAAGACCTCTTCCACCTTGCATCGCTTCTGCGTAACGTTCTATGTCACAGTTGCGTACCAGTTACATTTAGAAATCTTCGACACTTGCCAAGTTGTTTGAAAAGAATATTATTGCGTTTGCTAAATTTCTTTTAGAATTATGATCTTTCGAAATGTGTCCAGCCTTTTTCGATGACCCTGTATTTTAGCTAAAATTAACTTATAAATGAATAAATAAAACTGTCATGTGAATCCGTCGGTACTCTACAAGTTGTGTAGATGTATAAGACAGCAGTCTTAGGAATTTATCCAATAGATTCTGTGCATAGTGAGAAATATATCTTCTGCTAATTATTTCATTCTCGGATGAAATACTGAATGAAAGACGTTCACCTATCACATGATATGACACGTGATATTGTGTGCTTTTCTTGGGTCATTCACAAACTTGATATTCATTGTCAGGAGCATCCGAATTTGACCACGAAGTAGTCGTCAATTTTCGATTATTCCGGGTTTTGGCTTGGTCAATGCATGAAATGTGTTACTGAGCTATCCAACCATTAGTGGAAGTTTCAAGTTTTTGAGGCGCATATCAAAAGAAAGTGACGCTAAGAACAGAGAGGTTACATTACCTCCGAAAATGGAAAATAAGTTCCTGAGAAAGAGGTCGTATGTTAACGTATTTTGAGGCAAAACAAAAAGCCCTGAAAACTTTTCACAAAGGGGAACACAGTAAAAGAGTATAAATGTATGCTTTTGATAGAGGCATTATAATTGTAAATATTTTCAAGTAACCCATTGACACGAAAACTAAGCTATATGTTTGATTCAATTCATATCAAAATTATAAGTTGTAGGATATTTTTTTCGATTCCTTGAGATATTTGTAAAAATGAGTACAATTTGGACTTCCTATTAAGAATTTCCTTAGAACAGTATTGATGATGAAACTAGCGAATCAGTGATCCTTCCTTTTGTCCTCAGAGATCCATGCCCCCTCAGGGGGTGTACCTTCTTTAGGTAAACACGGGTGTCGAAATCCCGAGGTACCCCAGCGAACTATCTCTCCTTTCCTTTTTCCTCTCCTCTCTTTCTTCTCCTTTTTCCTTTTTTTCCTCCCTCGTTGCCTTTTCGGAGGTGAGGGCTCCCCATCAGATGCTGTTTTCAGTCTGTTGTCTCTAGCATCTAATGGTGATTAAACCGCCCACGTGTTTGCCGTGCGTGGAGACCCGTGTCCCCGGAAAAGGGAATCCTAGTAGTTGAGGGTCAGATCTGGTCGCCTAATACACTCCTTTGGCCCCGCTTCGGGTAAACGGGAGGTACTCTGTGTTCCCCTGGGTATCAATCGGAAAATAGGTTAGACTTCTGTCACCTGGTCTGGGTTCAAGCTATCGGACTCCTGTGGTCAGTGTGCATATAGACCTGGCTAGCACTGGTGTAGGAATCTACATACCCTTGTTGGGCTCTATGGTGGGTGGTGCCGTCAGGTTCGATTATCCGGCCCCTTTTATGGATGTTTAAAACAAAATCCCACGGTGAGGGATAAGTCACCGACCTCAAGTCATTGTACCATATTGTTTACTGCCCGTTTCTTTGTAATCAAATGAAAAGAAGGTAATTTCAACAACGTTTCTCTTTTTATAATTTACAAATCATTGCAATCTTTAGTTAGCGAAGTAAAATCTATCAGAAAACGCTCATCTGGTGACCTCTTAGTTAAAGTTCCATCACCAAAACAGGCTTCTATTCTCCCTACTTGTACCTCTCTCGGTCAGTTTCCCGTTATCGTATCTGCACACAGTTACTTGAACACGTCACGTGGCATTATCTCCAATTCTGACTTTTTTGACACTCCGGAAGATGATATCTTGGAGAATCTTCGGGAACGAAAGGTAACAGCTGTAAGACGCATTACCATACATTGGGAGGGGATGGTGCTTCCGACGAAGTAATAAACCTGGCTTACGCCAAATGTAATAAACCTGGCTTATCTACGAAAGTAAAAGATCCAAAGTATTTTAAAAACTAATCTCCAAGCACCTCAAGACACGCTGGAGATCTATACCTAGGTATCTCCTGTACCAAGGAGATAGAATCTAATGAGATTCTATCTTTTGCTTCTCAACCTGCAGGGAGAGGTCACTAGGTCTCTCCTTCTTTTCCTTTGCCTTCATCTAGTACGTGACCTTCATCTGGGTGGGGTGAGTGGGGTGGTTGTTCCCTATCCAGAGATTTTGGCTTTTATCAGTTTTACTCTTGTCTTATTTTCATTGTTGTATTTAATTGCTGTCGCGATATTTAAACTGTATTATTTTGTATCGCTGCCATTTTCTCCTTTTATATGATTGTTTTTTTTTGCCTGTATTATATGACCGTTTTTATCAGCTGTACGTAAGTTCGTCCTTAATATCTGTTTTTTTTTACTGATTTTTTCAGTCTACATATGAGTGTTTTTTTCCTTCTTTGCTCTTATCATCCATTTATTTACCACTGTTATAAATCATTGTTTGTATAGCTTGCTCTTGCCATATTTACAGTTTGGATTTCTTTTCACTCATACTCTATAATTTTATAAAAGTATTTTTTATTACCTGTTTTATACGACTGTTTTAACACGTGCTATATTTGACTAGTTTTGTACTTGATATATGAGACTGTTTTATCGCCCGATAGTTATTTTATGGAGGACTTTTTATCATTTGTTATATATCACTGTGTTTAATCCCAGTTCTTTTAATTGCCTACTATATATGACCATTTTAACACCTATATATTACTGTTCATGTCATCGTCTACATTTCATCGTTTTTACCTTCTTTGATCTTGTCACCTTTTTTATACCTCTGTTCTTCGTTTTGTCATTTTCTCTTTGTCTACTTGGTCTTTTATGCATTTTTTTTCTTTTATTATCGAGTGTTTGGCTCAGCTTGTCCTTTCTGGACCTTGCGCCATTAAACCCCAAATAACTAACCAACCAACCAACCAGAGATCCATGCTTCCGAACCAATCACATACACGTTAACGTACAACATCTGTACGACCGTATGTTTGAATATATCGACCCTCATTAGCTGAGCTCAGTGTTAGCCTATGGAGAAAATGATTGTCGACTCGGATATCTTAAATTGTAACCTATCATTCCACCTGAGGAAGTGATGTGTGTTCAAATTGCAGTAGTTTTTTCCCCGAATAATTAAAATTTCATTGGTATTTCTTTTAAAGAATGAAAAAGGTACTGGAATGAAAAATGTCATACAATTTTGAATTCCGAAGCATTTTCTACCGTTCCATCGAGCTGAACAAATCCAATATGGCTCCATCCCAGCAGCCTTTAGAAGCATTTATTAAATTCAGAAATAATTATTGTGTGCTACAAAAAATCTTTGAAGCATACGACTCATTAATAGGACGGAGAAATCCTATTCGCAGAATTGTAGCCCCAAAAAGATTTCTGCACTGGCTGAATTCCAGAGGCTACGGAAATACTGGATAAATTGCTACAATAAATCATTTTTAAATGAAATGTTTTTATCACAATCTCAAGTACCAGAAGAACTATCACTGAAGTTCTTTGTTTGATTTGAAAGACACCATCGCATGAGTGATAGTAGAAAAGTCCTTTTTTCTCTTCTCTTATACACACCGTCTTAATAGACCCTTCCGTATTTGTTCAGAGATTCTTTTTCGCCGTCGAGAAAGAAAGAGACTTTTTTTCGTAATGTGGGTTAATTTACTGTTAGTGTCTCTAAAGTACTAAAGTAAAAATTATGTTAGCGGAAGATTATGCTCGCTTTATGACGCATTATTTTGCCTGGAGAGGAGGAACGCGCTATTTTGGGTTCATACAGCCCTTTAAATCCGTGGGTGCGATTTTTTTTAACTCCAACACATAATCACAGTTTTCATATGGCATTTTTGCGTCAATTTATTAAGACTTATTCACACTTCGAAAGCACCTAGGAGTCTAAATTATCAGAGGAGACGTTTCTATTTCCTTGGTTTAAAACATATCCTACAGATCTCTAGGGGTAAAGGAACAGAAACCACATATTTCAGCGATAATTATACTAGCAGGGACACCATTTTCATGCCTGCGCTTCAATTGCAGTACAGACATACTTTGATCACTAACTGAAATTTAGAACGATACAAATAAGAACTTAAATCTCTCCGGTGCTAGTTAGTTTAGCTTCATGCATTTAAAAAACTTCTGTATCAATATCGCTTTCTCCCTTCAGAGGAACAATAAACCATTTTTCATTATATTCCAATTCCCTTTTATTTTCTTTACATGATATCTGGAAAACTGATTTTGGTTTATAGAAATACTAGCTGAAAACCCGTACTTCGCTACGTAGTACATTCAAATTAAATACAACGGTCAATGCATGCAATTAATGCTAAATATATATATATATATATATATATATATATATATATAATAAATACAACGATCAATGTATGCAATTCATATAAAAAAACGGAAAAATATATTTATAAAAAATCGTAACGGATATTTTTATAGACAAAATAATGTAGAAGAAAATACTCCAATTAAATATAATAGAACATACTAAAGACTATAGTACAGCTAATATAGTACAGTTTGAGGGACATATCTTTTAGTGTATTTTAATATTTTTTAGGATAATGTCCAATCGACTGCCGCATTAGCAAGAAAGAAATATTTTTTGTCAATTTCATTGTTATGCACGTGACGCAAAATTAAAAGAAAAGAAACCACGAAGTCACCATGTAATAAATTAAATTCTAAAAATCAATATCTTTAAAATTTCACCAAAAATCAGAAAAGGGAGATAAAGATTTGCAAAAAATTTCATTTTAAAGGAATTTTTAGGATCTTTCTCGTGATATAAATTTTTATAACCCTCTTATTATTATTTTAAATTTAAACTTTAAAGAATTTTGCAAAAACAGCTTAAAAATTTAATTTAAAAAAATCTAAGAAGAAGTTTTCAAAAATCTTTCTTAGTGCACCCCTACACTGTAAGAAGAATCGCCATGCGCAATTTCAGCCCTTTAGGTCCAGCGGTTTGATCTGTGCGTCATATGTCAGTCAGTGAGTCAATCAGTTATGGAACTATTTTATATATATAGATTACTTGACAGAGATAAAACTTTTGGAATTACATTTCGCTCTTCTCTTTGGGTGTTTTTAAATGTAAGATTCTTCCCGAAAGACATATCTTTGTTTACCAATGCGGCAGACGTATACCGCCATAGTATAGGCCGTAGGCTGACTCCCTACGTAGGGACGACACAAATGGAGGCTTTTAGGGGCGCAACGCCGGTACTCAATCCGAGCACCCTCAGCAACGAAAACCAGCGTGCTGTACCACAGGACCGCCACAAGCCCGCCCGAAAGACATCGTAAATAGTACAAAATTGCCGTGAAAATAAGAATTATTTTTAGAATTTCCTGAACTCAAATTCAAGGGTGTGCGCACATCTTTAACAATTGTTCATTATCCTATAATAAGTTATCAAATGAAAGGCGAAATTTGAAAAAGAATAAGCTGTTTAAAGTTTGAATGATATTAAGCTCCAAACAAGAGGCTAGTGCCCGATATATCGTATAACAGATTGATGACTGCATCCTCCCTCAGGGGGTTTACCTTTTTCAGGTAAACACGGGTATCGCAATTCCGAGGTACCCCAGCGAACTGTGTATCCTTTATATTTTCCTCTCCCCTGTTTCTCCTGCCTTTTTCATTTTTTTCTCCCTCGTTGTGGTTTCGTCATCGATGTGAGAGCTCCCCGTCAGATGCTGTTGTCGTCCTGCTGCATCTTGCATTTGATGTCGAGTAATCTTCCCCTGTGTTTGCCGTGCGTGGAGACAACTGTCCCGAGAAATGGGGATCCTGCTAGTTGAGGGGTTTTATTCTTGGCCATAATGTGGGCATTGATAGGGTAACATTCCAACGCGCTACTTTGGCCGTTACTTCAGGTAAACGGGAGGTGCACGTTGGTCCCGTGTGTACCAATCGGCTAGTCAGTCAGAATTAGTCACTGGCCCAAGGCTAAGCAAAGGGTCGCTTTCTGGTCACAGGAGTGGCTGCACGCATATAGTTCCCGGTTAGTATTGGTGCAGTAATCGACGTTTCCATTTTGCTTACTTCCTTTTTGCGACGTTCCCTTGCCTTTATACACCATTAGCTTTTGTATATTATATTTTATAATGTTTAGATTTTTATCACTCTTTTATACCAATTTTACACGCATGCATGTATTTATTATGAAAATGTGTTGTTGTTTGAATCCGTCATCTCGGTCGTTGGTTCGAGCCTGGTGCTTTTACATATTCTCTTTATCGGCTCTAGTCTTGTGTTTGGCGCTTTTGGTCCTATTTTGGTCTTTTCGCCACCAAACCCCCTAACCAATTAACGACTGCATCTAGCGTGAAGATCAGCTCATAACAGACAGCCAACCCTTCTTTAACGCGATTCATTTGAACCGCGGTTTATGGAAACTGCGTTATAAGAACCTCAGAATGAGTACAAAAACATTCCTACTGCGCCATAAAAACAGCGCCATAGAAACCACGCCATTCCTACCATAGAAACCGCGCTGAGTGAAACTCTGTTAAAATTTATATGTATATATTTACTAAAAGTAAGTACATATATACATATAAACCAGGCTGATTCGTTCTATGTTATATGAACTGCATGTTTAGAGCACCCGTTAGGATGAATACGATTATGAAATGTTACTCATGCTATTGGGAGACTGCTTAAACTAACTGCATTCTTATAGAGAGTAATAACGTTATAACAGTGGAGTAGCGTCCAATAATGAGATGCATGTCTTCAATAACTATTACACAGGTCAACAGTGGTTTTGGTGCCGGTGTATTTGGAGCTGATTTCATATGAATTTGATGTCCTGAATTAAAATATGGCATTAGTTTTTGCCTAGGAACTCAAATTTCTAAGACATAACATTTTAGTGAAATATACGTTACACTATTTTAAGTTAAATCCATGGATCAAAATAAAAAACTAAACACGGAATTTTTTATTATTTTTATATATTTTTAAAATTATTAAACGAACATAAAAATCATAGAGAATATTGCAGTAGTACTTATCTAATTACAAAGACCAAGAAAGAGGAAAAAGTCATCCATGAAACCAACTAATCACTGAACACTTCGGAAACTTCTTTTTCGTGACATTCTTGAATGTATTTTGGAACAGTCCCTTTTAAAACTCCAGTAGTAATCTGCCATCATGTGCGTATCCCTTCTTTCTTGGTAGCGGTCCTCCATAGTTTTAATATCCTCGTTAAATCTTTCACTTTGTTCCTCACTGGCGTCTCCTAAATTTTCAGGAAAATGGTCTAAGTGGCTGTGTAAATAGTGCACCTTAATGCTCATGTTACACCCAAGGGATCTGAAATTGTTTAGCATCTCGTTTATCAGTTCAACATAATTTTCAGCTTTGCATTTAGCCAGAAAAATTTCCGACAACTGCAACAAATGAAGTGCAGGCTTTTTGCTCAGCCTCATTCGTGGAATTTACGAAGGCAGGATCCTTAATGAGTTGTCTTATTTGTTGGCCGTCAAATATTCCTGCTTTAATTTTTTCCGTACTCAGGCATTTTCCCCTATATATGAAAAGCATGATCCGTTGTTATCAAGAGCCTTTACAAACTGCTTCATTAGGCCCAGCTTGATATGCAGTGGAGCAAAGATGATTTTCTCTCGTCTAAATAAGGGGTTGTTAATGACATTCTTTTCCCCAACGTCCATATTTTCTTTCTTGGACCACTTTTTTTCTAACCCAGTGGTGTTTTTTGTCTGTGCTATCCCAGAGGCACACGAGGCAAGGATATTTGGTGTAGCCACTTTGCTGTCCAAGGAGTTTACCAATTTTAAGTCCACACAAATTACCCATTGATGTTCATGAATCTTCAAGACCAAAGCTATGGTGTCATATTCTTCTTTCATTTTCGTTGGGTGATCAATTGGTATTGAACCATCTTTGTTCCCATTGTGTAGAAGGATACCTTTCAAACTTCGCTTTGGGCTGTCAATCATCTGGAAAATATTCAGGAAGACTTATTTTTCCCAGGAGGACAAATCACTCATACTTGAATGTATTGAATAGAAAAAAAAGACATTGATAGATAAGTGGAAGTAAAACCTTTTTTATCTGGCTTTCGTTCATCCGGATAATCCATATCAGATTTGTAGACATTATTTTTATTTAATATTTCTCTCTATATTTCTACTTCTTATTTTTATTTTTAACTATGATAGCAAGAACGTAACTACAAGTACGCCAAATATTCGCCTTTTAGTTTAATTTAACGTACAGTTCCTGCATAGATTGTACAATTAATTATGGTAATAAAATGCTTTTGCTGAGTTTCAGAAAGCTTCACTAGACTTACCAATTGTTAAGAAATGATATGAAAAGTTATTTTTATATATTTTAATGTCTTGTAAATAATCCTATGTAATTTTGTTACAAAACAAAGTGAGTCTTCTTAGTTAAGAATTTTGTATTGCTTATTACCCTTATTATCCGGATTTTCGATTGTTCAGATTGCCTATGGTCTCAGTTAGTCCGAATTAACAAGGTTTTACTGTATCTAAAACAGTAGAGCTGATAGAGAAAAACTCATTTCATATTTAGATTCAGCGCCCCAAATATAGATAAAATCAGTTCTGAAATCCTAGACCCCCCCCCCAAAAAAAAAAAAATTCGTAGCCCTGTGTTATGAATGCAGTTCACCCTTCTGTCATTCGTACCGCGTTATAAGAAACCCGGGATGAGTTTCAATCCGATTCATTCTTCGGAAACCGCTTTTTAAGGAAACCGCGTTTTACGAGGGTTTAATGTATCTGTGTATTTCAGGCTGGAAATTTTACAGGCTGGAAATTGTAGGAAATAAAATCAGTTACATTGAATACCACTAGTAACATTGAAACGTGAAATGTACAGTTCCTACATGACAAGCACGAGTGTACTTATCAACGTATTATTAAGGTTATTTGCTTGCCAAGTTTGGTGAGATGGAGCTGTGAGCGCTGGTAACGTGTTAAAAGAAGATGTAGAAGAGAAACGAAAGAGAGCGGTCATGCTCTAACGTTGCTGAATAAATTGTTTGTTTTATAACTAATAAGCTTCCGTTTTTTACCTCTTACGTACACGCGAAACTGACGGTAAAATACAACCTCATGATAGTGGACATTTCCGACAAAGTTAAACTGAAGATAACAGTATGCATTTTCACCCCATCTTATGTTTGACGACTAAGGAAGTACTACATAAAACTCTACTTCATTTTGACTAGAAAAAACAACCCGATTCATTCATTATTGTCTTTTTTTACCCCAGACAATATTTTGCATTTTTTGTTTTCACGGTTGTTGACAAAAAGAAACGAATCAGTTTTCCTTCTTTAAGGCAATTTTAGTGGTCGTGAAAGAATAAAAATGACACTTTTTTTACACTTCTAGAAAATTTTAAAATATACCCCACAAATATTTAGATGTATTAGATTTTTTTCTTCTGAACTTCAAGTGATGACTTCACTTACTTCGAATTAATTTTTTAATATTAATTACGTAATTTGGAAAGATAACTTTCGCGTTTTTTTTAAGCTTGGAAATGAGCTCCAGATGTGAAACTTGCGTGAAAAGAGAACTGATAATAAACCATCTTTGACTATAACTCTGAGAAAAGAATTTTCTTTGTAATGAAATTAACAAACTTGTGCTTCTGTTATGTCTTTTGTTATTACGTAGAAGGGTAAGATACATTTCTTTTATCCTTTGACATACTTTTTTTTTTGCAAATGGAAGTTATCAGCGAAAATAGCCTGCGATCGCAGCATCTGACAGAGCCTGCTTTGGGTCATTCGGTTTTCCTAAATGGAGAGTAACAGACTTCTACAGAAATACATAAAGAAATAAAACTAAAAAAGAAATCTGTTGCTCGCATGCACAAATGAAATAGGAAATATTTATCGAAAATATCTGACGTGGCTTTGGTGAAAAATATTGCTTCGTAATATAAAAAAATGCGATTTATGGAACTTTCAGAGAATTGTGAGATAAAATTCTGGTCGGACCCATTTTCATAAAAGGCTAAACAAGGTAACACGTGTTTCATAAATAGAATTGAATGGTTAATCACATTTTCTGCTTTCAATTTCCGATAACGCGGTAAAATATTCGAATAAAGATTATGCGTGATAACTTTTTTGGCAACAGAAATTTTGCGTTTGTAAGTAACAGGGAAGGTAGATTTTAAGATTTAGGATATCAAATCTTATTCGATATAAAATAACAAATATAATCGTATTTATAATTACTTTTCTTAAAATATTTTATATAGAATTTCTAATAATTCTATTAAAGATGTTTTAGGATAAATTTTTTCCCCAAGAAAAATTTTATATTTTGTAAGCAACGTAAAGGTAGATTTTATGAATTAAGATGTCAGTATCTTATCTGATATTGAAATGACAAATATAATCGTATAAATAATTCTTTTTCCAAAAATATCCTAGATTGAAGTTTAAGCTAACAACATTTCACAAAGTAGGGAATTATTTATTCAGTTACAGATAATTGCCAATTTTCGATATTTGAAAGTGCAAAAGGAAATCCCGTCAATCTAAAATTAAGACCTCTCTCCTCGGCGAACTTCACAATTTAGAGCACCGAGAAAGCTAGAGGTGTTACATTTGTTAATTACGTTGAAAGAAAGTATTCCCATTTTAATGCTATTTATTGTTACTACCGTGTATCCGAAATATCTCTGTACAGCACGGTTCATTTTGCATTTCTTCGGTATATTTATGAAACCAGAATGTTTGTCTAAAAAATATTCTCACACCCAGACGAGGTAACCTTTAAATCAATAAATGTGAATAATATGACGTCATTCGTTTTTGTAATTTTTCCCGAGAATTCCGTAAAGGATATTAATTATTCATGCTTAGTTTTTTAACTTAAAATACATTAGAAATTCAAGAACTAACGAAGCAATAACTCGCTTTTATGTTCTCAAATAACTCCCATTCTATACTTTAGGTAAAATACATTATGTATTGAGTAAAGTTTGTTAAAAGAAAAAAGTTAATGAAAATCAGACAGTTTTTTGTGCATTATTCCAACTGAGATTTTATGCATGTTATCTTCCTTTATTTATGTTTTCATGAGCCTAGAAAACATATATATGAAATATTTTTTCTCTATATAATTTTATTTAGACTTTCTTAATAATAAAATAATAAATTTTTAAGTTTAAAAGAATTCTGGATTCTGGTGTTTACTGCACCGTATGAAAATAAAAATTCTTTACATTTTATCAATAATTTGAGGGAAACGGCTCAAGAATTATTAAACCCTTTCAACTGTAAACCTGAAATTGAATTGCTTCCAAGGAAAAAATTTATGATTGCTCTGCGAGTGATGCATTGTTGTTAGTCTCTTTTATTGAGAAGCTATTGTAATAAATGTTTATAGCCGAGTACCTATTTTGTTATTTTATTTGAAAATATATCAAGGACAACACTGAGGAATGCTTCCATTACATCTAACGTTTTCACATATGTTTTTGGTGTAGGGAAAGATGTTATTGATTATATTAAGTATTGTTGAAGAACACCAGAGGATTTCAACTAAACGCTATAGATGAAGTGCAACGGACGTTGACAATCAATATTTATAGAACGATGCTTTAAACGCAGCCTATGACGATATTGCTGTTGGAAAATAAGGTAGTAGGATTCGAATATATTTACAAAATTATTTTCGTTATCATGCTTCTTCAGAAAATAATATATTGTCTTTGTATATATTTTTTTCTTTAACACATGTAAAAATTTAATCTCAGCTATAATTTAGATGCAAATTATTGTTTTCAAACGGTTGGTTCGTTGGTGTAGTGTAACGGGGACTACTTTGCAGAACGGGAACGAATCTGGGCTGGACTTGCAACGTAATATTTGTTCCGAACACTAGCAAACACGCCTGCCTTCGTGGCTTTTGGTATCTATTTTCGAACAATAGTACTTAAAAACGAGGAAACAAGGCTAAAATATAATTATGAATGCACGCATGCATATGTGTATATTTGTCAATAGTTTAGAAGTTTCAAACAAAAATGTTTTAAATAGAAGTATAAAATAACTAATAAAATCCTCACTAATTATGAATTAATTTGGTTCAAATAATAAGTATCTCGAGAACTAAGCAGAGATCAGATATGTTAAGATGTTGTGATATATGATAAAAATGAGACGTTAGATGAGGTATGCATTCTTTCTGACTTTTTATAGTATTATATATAGTCAGAAAGAAATCTAATATATAAAAATGAATGTTTGTATCTCTGTAATTGTATAGAAATCCACAGTTTAGGAGCAACGATCGTAAAATTTTACATACAGGCGTCTTTAAAAACAGCCGAGGGTCTGAAGAACTTCAAAAATCGAAATTAATTACCGTTGATTTTTAATTAATAAAAAACCAAGAATTTTGAAACTAAATGTAAGCTGTTACACTTTGTGGAATCACCCCTCTGAATATGGCGTCCGCGTTAGGGTTAGCTGGCAAACAGCGAGCGAAAAGATAAAAAATAAATAAAATCAAAAAGTTTCAAGTTATATATTAAACCAGAATAATAAATGAAAATAATAATCTTTCAAGTCAGATTTTATACTCTAAAATAAATCGGATCCAACGGCATATTGACACTACCACACGCGATGGAAAATTCGAATCAACCACGCTAAGTGTCACGAGATCTTTTTTAATCGCTACTACAACCCCCCTCGCTTATGTCTTTGTGTCTATTGAAGAGTTGAAGACTAAGCTTCTATCCTGCTAACTTATTTCTGACTTAAAACTCCTCTCACTCCATAAATACATGTATATTCACCAACCCATAGCAACTTTCCAGTAAACTTAGTCAAATATTTTCCTCTTTACGCAACAAAGTAGCATGTCATTGTGGCGCATTCAGTAAAAGCGTTCATTTACCACGCTACACGCCGCGGGTTCAAATACGGATCGTTCACATTTTGCTAAACCTGTATTTTCAGCTTTTTTATAGAGGCTTTTTTATTTCACCTTTTATTTCATTATTTTTTAAATTATTATTATTATTATTATTATTATTTATTTATTATTTTTTAAATTATTTTTATTTTATTTTATAATTTTTAAACATTATTAATAATATGAAAAATAAATAAAAAAAAAATGTGTATAACATTTCGTATACTTTTTTTTCTATGTTATTTATACTGTGTTTAGTTTTTTAATGGATTTTGGTAGGTTTTTTATAAATTTATATATTTTATGTTTTACTTTTCAGGATTGTTTTGCTCCAATGATAAAGGCTAAATCTTTTCTATGTTATTTATACTGTATTTAGTTTTTAAATTGATTTTGGTTAACAAACATTCGACAATTTGACATTTTTACTTTTCAGCTTTACTTTTCAAAATTCTTTACTTTCCTAAAGACATTTTTCCTTTTCAGCTTTTAGTGGTTTATTATAAGTAATATATTTTATGCTTTACTTTTTAGGGTTTTTTTGCTCCAATGATGAAACGCTAAATCTAGCTGAATTCTGAAGAAATTATTGTAAATTTATGGTTTTTTATGTTGGGTTTTCTTTTTATTCATGCGTATAACATTTGACATGCTTTTTATTCTATGTTATTTATACTGTACTTAGTTTTTAAATTGATTTTGGTTAACAAACATTCTTAAAATCCCGGGCAACGCCGGATAAATTATCACCTGTGTAGGTAGATAATTTATAAATTTTAAAACTGTTACCACATGTATATTTACAGATCCACAAGAACTTTCCAATATTTTCAATTAATAAATAACCAACAACTTTTTCTCGATTCACAGGTGTTCAGTAGATGGCGCCACTATTTTAAACTTTTAGTATTCTAACCATAAGACAAAAAAATATATTTATTTAAAAATCGTAAGGGATATTTTTATAGACAAAATAATGTAGAAGAAAATATTGAAATTAAATCTAATAGGACATGCTAAAGAATATAGTACAGTTTGAGGAACATATCTTTTACTGTATTTTAATATTTTTTGGATAATGTCCAATCGTTTGCCGCATTAGCAAGAAAAAAAAAATTTTTTTTTGTCTATTTCGTTGTTACGTGACGATAAATTTATTTAAAGTACCAGATAAAGATCACATGATCAGCGTTTAATAAATTAAATTGTAAAGATTAATCTTTAAAAATTCACCAAAAATTAGAAAATGGAGGTAAAGATTCGAAAAGAATTTCATTTTAAAGGAATTTTTATGATCTTTTTCGTGATATAAATTTTACAACCGTCAAATTATTATTTTAAATGCAAACTTGAAAAAAGTTACAAAAACAGATTAAAAATTTAATTTAAAAAAATCTAAGAAATTTTTTTCAAAAATCTTTATTAGTGCACCCCTACATTATAAGAAGAATCGCCATGCAAAATTTCAGTCCTTTAGGTTCAGCGGTTTGGTCTGTACTTTGTATGTCAGTCAGTCAATCAGTCAGTTAGTCAGTTACGGAACTGTTTTATATATATAGATTTTTATTACTATTTTTATATCGTAACGTTTACTTCATGCGTACACATTATTTTCCTATGCTTATTTTTATTATCTTTATAATAAGCGTAATTTTTATGATTTTAAACAACAATCTTTTTTAACTGGCATTCAATTGGCTGTTAAAACTTTATATTTACACCCTATTTAAAAGAAGTAGGGTGTAAATTGTAGGGTGGAAAGTTGGTAAAATCAAAATTTTGTGCAATGTATTTAATTTCTCGATTAAAAGTAGTTTTTTTCTAAAAATTAATTTATTTCGCTTGAAAAGCTAAATATTTTATGCACGCGGTTTATATTATTATTACTATCTTTATATCGTAACGTTAACTTCATGCGCGAGCATTATTTTTTTATGCTTTTTTTATTATTATCTTTATAATAGCTTTATTTTCATATGGTTTTAAACAACTATCGTTTTTATTCATATTATGTTGGTTTTTTATTAATTAAAAATTAAGGGTAATTAATTTCGATTCCGGAAGTTCTTATTATCTTTATTTTCATATGCTTTTTCATTTACGAATTATTCAAATGTTGGTTAAAAAACTTTTGCGTAATTTATATATTTGTGTGTGTTTAATTATTGAAATTAATAAATTTATATTTCTGGAGAGGATGTTTCAGTTTTTAGTGGTACTATGATGAAAGGCTGAATATACCAAAATTCTGAGGAGTTTATTATGGAGAGAAAAGGAATTTAATATGTAGAGGATGTTTATAGGAGTTAAATGTGGAGAGGAGTTGAATGGTTTGCAGCCCTCAATCGAACACTTCATTTTTTAAGAGGCAACGCTGCAGTCATATCATTGTTCTATTGGAAATTTCTGCTGAACCTGTAATTGCAGCTTCTTTTTTTTACCCCAATGATGAAAGGTTAAGTCTAGCTGAATTCTGAGGAGTTTATTATAAATTTATAGATTTATAGATTTCGCAAGGATTTTTTCTGTTATTTATACTGTGCTTAGTTTTAAATTAATTTTGGTTAACAAACATTAGAGAATTTGACATTTTTACTTTTCAGATTTTAGTATTACAATGATGAAAGGCTGAAAATCTGAGACGTGTATAACATTTCACATATATTTTTTATGTTATTTATACTGTGTTAATTTTTAAATTGATTTTGGTTAACAACAAACATTCTTTAAATCCCGGGCATCGCCGGGTACTTCAGCTAGTAATATATAAAAGAGCTCCGTAACTGACTGACATACAATGCACAGACCAAACCGCTGGACCTAAAGGGCTGAAATGTTGCATGGCGATTCTTCTTATGGTGTAGGGGTGCACTAAGAAAGATTTTTGAAAAATTCTTCTTAGATTTTTCTAAATTAAATTTTTAAGCCGTTTTTGAAACTTTTTTTAAGTTTGCATTTAAAATTATAATTTGAGGCTTATAAAATTTATATCACGAGTAAGATCGTAAAAATACTTTCAAAATGAAATCTTTTTCGAATCTTTACCTCCATTTTCTGATTTTTGGTGAATTTTTAAAGATCGATTTTTAGAATTTAATTTATTAAATGCTGATCACGTGATTTCTTTTTCTGATACTTTAAATAAATTTATCGTCACGTGCATAACAACTAAATAGACAAAAAAAGTATTTTTTTCTTTCTAATGCAGCAGACGATTGGATATTATCCACAAAAAAAATAAATATCCCTTACGATTTTTTATAAATATATATATATATATATATATATATATATATATATATATATATATATATATATATATATATATATTAACATCAAATTGTATACATTGATCGTCGTATTTATTATAAATATATATATTTAATTTTTTTGCCATTAATTGCATACATTGACCATTGTATTTAATTTGAATGTACTCCTTAACGAAGTGTGGGTTTTCAGCTAGTTATATATATATATGTATATATATGTGTATATGTGTGTGTGTGTATGTGTATAAATAATTTAAAATAAAATAATATTACATTTATAAAATAATTTTAACTGTTAATATAATGTAAAATTATTTTGTAAATATGTGTGTTACGTATAGCTTTATACCGGAAATTATTCCATACAGATCAGGCAGCCTACAGCATTATAAAGGATCAGTAATAAAACAAAACAAAACAGCATATAGACTAGAAACCAACAATGAAAACTAGAAACATAAACTAGAAAAATATACACAATCAAAAAGTTCAGTCACAAAGTTCATACTGGTCCTTGCATCCCAATACAATTTGCTGATGTCTCCGTTTCTCTGGGAGATTCTGTCAAGTCCATGGCAAGTTAGGAGGTGATCTGAATTCATAAGGCCTATCCTGCAGATCGGGAAAACGTTGGTAGGAAATATACCGTGAGGTTCCATTACGGACCACTCAATAAATCCTCTCACCAGACGGAGCAATAACGCCCCTCGCCAGGTAAACGGGGCAATTTCTATGACCCGATGCCATCTAGTCTACGAAATGACGTTACAAGAGAAAGAAATCACACCCAGTCAACACCCTTGGGGGACGTTAAATAATAGTCGGCCGAGTCAGCTGTTCGAAGAGCCGCCATCGTGTCACCATCGATGAAACCAATCAGGGGAGAGAACACTGACGTCACAGCGGTCGCCCGACCAACCGGAGGCTATGTCCAGCCATATGGCTGGGAGCGCGAATTTCCGAACGAGGAGAGAAGAAAATCAAGAGATTTTAGATTTGGATCAGGTCTCATCCAGAGAACTCCATTTCTCAGAGGTCCTTGAGCGGTTGATCACTACACTCCATCCCAGAGGAATTTTATCTTCAAAGCAGAACTCTCTAGAGGCTTCGTGCCGACCCTTCTAAGTCATCGGACTGATAATTTATAGGAACCATTAGAGTTCCTGTAGATAAGAGAACATGTTGCATCTTTTGAGACCAGCACGGTGTATTATATTCGCATCCCGCGAAAGCGCTATTACAACTTTGGAAAAGTCTGACGAATTGTGTTTCGTTGCTGACTTCGTATTAGGTAAATTACGGGCTACTGTGAAGGCCAGTTCCCTCTATGTCTAGAGGATGTTTAACGACAATTGAAAATAGTTTGTACAACTCATCTAATCAAGACTCTAAATAAATGTGTTATTAATTCAGTAGACAGGACTCTGTATATCTTCTGTTATTCGCTACCCTCATTCCAACATATTACAATACTCATATTTTGTAAATATAATTTTATAGTGTTATTTGTTCCAAAATCCTAGTTGTATATCGGAATCTCTTCAACGCAAAATCTCCACAAACTACTCTATCTCAGTTGAATTACGCTTAAATTACAACATTGATTACATCAGCTGAATCAGTAATGAAATACTTCTAGGAAAAACAGCCCCAAAATCTTAAATCGGGGTCCCAAAAACTGAAAATTGGAAACTGAATACAGGGTTTCGTAAAGTCAAATACGGATCCTGACGTTTTTCACTAGCTTTCTGCTTCGCACCTCACTAGTTTCCCCAGTTATGTTGGTTTTTATACCGGCGGACGGCTCAAAAATGGTAGATCATGTAAAATGTGCCTACGTCTGTGACAGAGACGTTATAAGCTACACACTTCCCGACTGTTTTTCTGTCTTTTCAGCAGAGTTTGTCGCTGTATGCAAAGCTTTGAAATACATCCTCCGTCAGAATAGTAGACGTTATATCGTGTATACAGATTCAATCAGCGACCTTGGAGAATGGCGAAGTGTCCCACTCCCATTCATCTCCGGTGGTGCATCTCCGTCGTCGCCTCTGTCGGAGTTGTTTCGGTGTTTTTTTTTCTGCTGGGTGCCGCTCATGTCGGCATAAAAAGTAATGATCAGGCAAAAGGTGCGGCTAAAGGTGCCGTGTATCGTCTAAATCAGCATGTTCCAATCAGTGATCTGAAGTCCGCTGTCAAAAAGTCAGTTAGAGACGAGTGGCAAGTATATCGGGACCTTCAGGTTGGTAATAAGCTGCGACAGACCAAGCAATGGATTGGTTCTTGTCCGTCTGCTCGACTGCACCGTGCAGACGTCATTTTCACGCGTTTGAGAGTCGGGCATTCTCTTTTGACACATCGGCATTTGCTGATGGGCGAGAATGCGCCTCTCTGTGAATACTGTCAGTCTGCACTTTCGGTGTCACATATCTTGACGCATTGTCCTACGCCTCAATTCCAGTATAATAGCTTACGTATGCTGGGCCAGTTTGGTCGTATGCAGCGAATTCCAACATTAAAATTCTGGATGTTGTTCAAAACATGACTATTCGGCAAATCACTAACTCCCCATGGTATATTCGCAATGTTGACATTTATAGGGAGATAAATCTCCCCACTATTCAAAATTATCTTCAAAATCTTACTATTAACTTTCATAAATATTCAACAAATGAACTTATTAAAAATCTTGCCGATTACGACCCTGCTGACACAGCTACAGGCTCTGATTTTCCATTAAGCCCGGCAGCCCCGGGTCTAGGTGCCCCCGAATGTTAGGGCCCCCCAAATAATCCCCAAATAAGAAAAAAATTCCCAATTCAAATTTTTTTATATACATATCCTTTCAAATTTGATTGATTGGTTCATAATATATGTGTAGTTATATGTATAGTTCATCATATGTATGTTATAGTGTATATAAGGGATTAATAAGTTTTTGGTGGTTGCATTGTATTGGTGTTTTAAGAATGAAGTTAATATGTTGTATTGATTTTTATTATTTGATAATGTTCTAGGCTTCTACGCTTCAAATAGCCAATTCTTGATAGAATGGTACTTTCACAAGGATTCATAATTATTTTTTTGTGTGTCAACTTTGGAAACTTTACGCCCACATCAGTGTTATGGGGCCCCCCATCGCAAGTTGTGTCTATAGTCTAGAAATTTCTAAATCGGGCCCTGCCCAGCTAACTAGAAACGGCCCTGTGTCATTCTTGATCCTAAATTACTTTTAATTGTTTGTCCTGTTTATGCTCCTATTTGGTAGAATATAAGTACAGCGTAGTCAGAAATTTGTTTACTCTAAACAGAAACCGACTACAAATAGATCACCGAGAGGATTTAAAAATGCTGTCGATAATTTTATAAGATGTCTATATAAAACATTATAAAATTATTCAGTCATTATTTTAATTTTAAAGTTTGATATATTCAAAAACCTTTAGATATCAACAACAGTCTGCTAGCAAAATTTTAGTAATGAAGTTGAATGTCCTCTTTTATCACCTAGTTAAAGAAAAAGTCATGTTTAATGAACGCTTAACTGTCAAATGATGAATTAAAATAAGTGAAACATGGAGTGGCTTGCCTCTATATATATCCCTCTCGTGCTAAAGGTGAGACGAAAAGGATGACCAGAATCCAAAAAGAACACACAGCCATTATTAATCCCGGTTAATATTTATTCATGACCCTATCGTCCACTAAACGGACGCTATATGCTCGGTGGTTCATAAACAAAGAGAATACTGAACACTGATAGAAAATTTCATAATACAAAGCAATGCTGAAAATACAACAAAACACGGACGACTAACGCTCTATACACATGAAAAATACAACTAATTTCTGTTACAAAAAGTAACACAGATTCCACATCAGAATATGTATTTTTGACACGGAACTTTTTTCGACTTTATAAATTTACTACCAGAATTAAAATTTCCCCGATATGCTTTAAAAGTATGTAATTGCGATTGCTTCGGATTTATTCTGGAATAGAATTCTAAACGCATCATGTAAAAGATATTTTGAAAACGAGCAAAAAGTTTGGACGCAAAATTTCCGCTCTTAAAAGCAATGTTTTTGCGTCCTCTGTTCAGAGAAGCAAAAAGGAATACGAGTATGTTTCGAAAACTAGTTTATTGCCCGCATTATTTTAATTCGTATAATGTTTTGGGGGTCCAACGTAAGGCTACAGCTGAAATATTCCAGGAATGTTTTACCATTATTATTATTATTATTACACACTTCTAACCCCCATATTTTACGCGCTATTTCGAACTATCTATCGATCATCCGAAATGCTTAGAGGAATTCGGCAATGAGCTCGAATTCTTATAACCCGCTAAACGCATATTTGCCGATGCCTCGTTCTATTCTAATGAGAAGAATGCACCGGGTGGGTGGAAATCGTTAAAATTGTCAGGAATATTTCGTTCGAGGAGGTGCCATTAGAGATGATAAATCCAACTAACGTGAAGTGAGAGAGGGAAGGTCTTTATTCCGTATCAACAAGAATATAGTACTCCCATAAAACTTATTGGAGACTGTAAATCATGAACGCTTCACCTCCGCAACATTTCTTGTTGACGTATCTCAGAGGGAATATATATTGACGTGATGCCCCAGAAAATAAATTCATATATCGTGAATTTTATGTATGCTCGTACTCGTATTATTAAGTAAGTGTTCTATTCAGCTATTCTTGCTGCATTCTTGTTCATTTATTATACTCTTCTTTATAGGTCATGCAGTCAGGATAAGGTATCTGTCGGAAATGCAAATTTCACCGAATAGCGAAAAAACCTCGTTCAACATTAAATGACGATTTAAGAGTTGGAACGTCAGCTGATTCTAGTAACATTTGGCATGATGTCTACAAAAAAATAAATCATCCACGATATGTAGATTCCTTTATTGAGATGATTCTTTCCAGAGCGCCAAATGTGTGACAGTGCGTTTACATTGACAGCGCAGATGAACGAACTCCTAATCAATCAAGTTATTTTTTACGAATGCTCCCTGAAGTCTACTCCGTAAGATGCATTCAAACACTGGAAACTGATTACTGAGAGTATATTTTAAATGTTAAATTTCTGTAATAGTTTATGTTAACAAAATTTTTTTTCTACCCGAACTTTTAAAGTTGTTTTCTCGAAACCACAATTTTTCAAACACTGCTTTTGTGTCTCCTTTCAGTTTCAAGATCGATCGAGATGTTTTTCTTTCCTAATATTCCGAAGAAGATGCACTCCAGAGCTGCAAATCGAGTTTTTCGACTTTTTCCTGGGGTGCATCGCAAAAGCTTTTGTTCATATAATTAACACATTTACAATTAATTTATCTTATTGGATTCACGGATTTTAACTTGAGCTACAAGACTTATAAAACAGGGCAGGTTCAGGCGTTAAGGTCTGAAATTGATTGATTTTCAGTACAAGAGCTAAATGTTTGTCGCAAGATCCTGCATTTTCTGCTGAAGGATAAGGTGCTGAGATACTTTCCTTATCTGTTTCCAACCAAAATTTTCCCCAAAGATATATTTAAAAACTTTTGTAAAGTTCTGAGCTCTTCGATGGAGAGCTGATATTTCTAGGGGAAATGTCTTACCCCAGAATGGAAATAGAAATTATGTTTGTTGTCAAATCTAAATGAGTATGAATTGAGAATATTTTTATAAGCTTTTAAACGGCATTGTAAAGAACGCCTTTCGTACAAGATGAAAGGATCTTTCCTATTGAATTTCCTTTGTTAATATAGAAATACAATTATATTTCTTTCGCTGTTTTCTTTTAGTCGAATAACTCAATATATTTAGGCGCAGATTAGTTTGTCCAAAAATATACGAAGTTTTTTTTTAAACTCCCCAAAGATAACTTGTCATTATCAGATAAATAACGATATGCATGACATGCACTAAATGTCTCGTCTCTGTATTACGTGTAATGTCGCTTGTTACGTTCCAAACAATTTTCTGAGCCAGCGACATTCAATTTATCTGCGTTAATCTGCTACAATTGAACCACATTGAATCCTGTCGTATCCATCATCGTGGCAGTTAGGCATTCAATAAATATTGAATTAGGCGTATAGGTCTTGATTAGGTGCTGTTATTTCCTGATTTTTTTTCTCGATTTCTTTGAAAACGTCGTCACTTTCGAAATTAATAACTGACTTTTATGTTAATTTGGACCGCTATTGATTAAAAATATGTTACTGTTTCTTTTTTAATTTAACATGTTTTATAAACCTTTATCGCTATTTTAGATAGATAAATATACTGCATTTGAGTATGCTTAAAATTCTAAGCCTAAACTCATATTAAAATCAGGCCACGTCATCATAAAATGCTGTATGTTCTTTTAATTTAGAAAATAAATCAGTATCATTTCTTGCTAATAAGCTCGAAATGATATCAACTTTAGAAATATAGCTTACCTTCCACTGCAGTTAATCCATACACTGTAAATTTAAAGAACCAGACCACGCTCTTACAAATATTTGAAAGTATGCAATGCGATTATCAAAACTAGGACGAGTATAAAATAATATAATTTTATTTGTCAACCCCGTCGACATGAGAATTCATACGATTTAAGTTTCTTTATAGACATGTAATGTTTTGAAAGTCAGAATAGTTGTGTCAAATAATCACTTGTCTTGTCTGCATTTCATTCTTAATGTGATTACTCAATCTCCTACATTCACCTAGAAGAGAAATAAAATGTATCGATACTTTTCGCCTTATAGTAATCACATAATTGTTAATCCCTTTTTTAAGAGTAGGGGAAACTCTTGTACCTAGGGCCATCGTGTACCTAAGGCCACCATGCTTTATTTAAATAATTATTATTTTACAGTCTTTTTACTCATTGGAGTGAGTGACAACACTGTTTCAAATCATAACAGTTATTTTTAATGAAAGCAAAAAGAAGCTTAGTTAAATAGAAAAGAAAGACTTGATTTGATGATCAAAACTAAATTTTTTTCACTTCAATTTGAAGTCTTTATTTTGTGAAAGTAAGTGCAAACTTATGTTTTAATGTATAGCAGATAATTTTTGTGATCATTAAAGGAAAAAATGATATAAAAACAAAGTTTGGTTTCGGCAGGTCTTTGGCTATGGAAACCATTTTGCCAAAAACAACAACATCTTGTACCTAGGGCCATAATCTTGTCTTGTACCTACGGCCATGGCCTCTGGTAAAAAAGAGGAGGACGAAAACTTGGCAAGTGCATAATTCTCACTGATACCCCCGAGAAAAATGAAATTCAAGCACAAATTTTGATAAAGTAATTGTTAAAAAAAAGGTTACGAAATCTGTGTTTGAAACAGAAAAATTATGTGGGATCATTAAGAAGACAATGGAGAAAAAACATACAATGAACATTTCTTCCTTAAGACATTGTCTACAATTAACATTTCTTCCATACGAAGATTTTAGAAGTTGTGCATGAAAGAAATAATGCATACAAATTGTTCTTTTTATTGTAAACAACAATTTCAGTTTTTGGAAATAACTGGCCCTAGGTACAATAGTGGTATTGTACCTAGGGCCATTTGTAATTTTTTTTAAATTTCAATATCATTTAAAAAAATTTTTTCTACACTTGATGTGATTTTCATTTAAAGAGAATAAAGCACGTAATGTATACAAACTATTTTTATTATTGTAAGTTAGTTATAAGTAAAGATAATAGACGGCATTTGAAAATAGCCGGCCCTAGGTACAAGAGTTTCCCCTACTATCCAAGTGTTGGATATCTGAGCTTGAAAAATTGCTTTCTTTATTCTGGACACACAACAGGTGTTAACCAACATAATAGACTGCTTTTCAGTATCGTAAGGAATTCACTAAGGACGACCCTAATTGACGGTGAAAGCTCACCACACTAACTTCTATGCGATAGGGTTGCTTCATAACTTAAAAAGAATGGGTTCCCCAATAGGTGACGACTGGACTAGTTACCACTTAGATCTTGTATTAGTTAAAAATTAAATAAAAAGCAAAATGAATGTATAATAATGAAAATTCGGGATATAATTATTGAAAAAAAAAATTCTTAAAATCTTCTTGATGATGAATTGCAAATCAGTAGAATAGAAATACAGGAGGAAGATTGAGTGACTCCGTAGAACTAAAGATGGTTGGTTGGTTGGTTGGTTGGGGTTTAATGGCGCAAGGTTCAGACAGGACATTCTGCGCCAAACACATGTTAAAACCCGAAAAAAGCATATATATAAGTGAGCATTTTCAGACTATAAACAAAACCGATGATAAAAATATATGCACATGAAATAGGGATAAAAACAGTCAAAATATGGAAAAAAGCTATATAAAAACACACGTATATAAACTACAAAATTTTATTGGTTTTAAAATATGATAAAAATAGTAATACGCAAATGGTGATAAACCAGTCTGAAATAAAGCGCTTTCAAAAATTGAAATTAATATTTTAAGAGAAACTAAACGGTTCGAAAGCTTGCTTCATTGTATTTTGTGGTAAAGGTCGGGAACGTATTTCATGCTGACGTGACTATAGGGCAAAGCGTTTGTCTGCGACGTTAGCCAATTTACGCAGCCTAGTGTATGTGGGGTCTGAGATTCTAGACGCAGATAAGCGGGGGAATGGCACCAATTGTGACATTATGCAACAATGACTCGTTGTGCGTGATTGATAGAGGGTTTCGTTAGTGGACCACGAGGTTTAGCGGTGTTTTGCGGGTGGTCATCAGCTATTTGTAACATTACGTAAGAGGGGCGTTTTGGGTTAAAAAAGAGGTTAGCGAATGAGAGGTTTTTAAGTGTAGAGACTCAGCAAATGAAAAGATGTGAGTTTCTTGAATGGCTGAATACATGGATCCGGAGGCGGGAACGTTAAGAGAATTAAAAATTTGAGGTGAGTTTAAGAAATTTAAAAAAAAGTCAGTCATAGTCCAGGAGGCCACGTCCTGGGTCGGCTGAAGAAAATCTATCCCTGTTTGACTGCCCAAAGCCCGGTCGAATCTTCCCGGAGCTAGTACCTATTTAGGGTAGCAAAAATAAATAAAACGAAGGAGTTTTATAAGTAGAAACTCGGTGGATCCTTCCCGAGGAAGAAAGCCTATGTGGCGTAGAGACCGGTAGATTTTCCCGGATACAAGATAAAGACGTGCTGCTGAGAAAGAGACTAGAGTGCCCCATCATTTGAAAAGGAGACTACAGTGCCCCATCATTTGAAAAGAAGGGACTACAGTGCCCCATCATTCGACGTGAGTCTACAGTGCCGCATCAAATTGTACAGGAGAGCCTACAACTAGAGAGCTGATTCGACACCTAACCCCAGTGATTCCCTCAACTATAGGACGTCAGTGCTTTCTCTTTGTTTTTGTCTAGTTCAAAGAGATGCTTATGATGGTTAGTGCGGGTTTACGTGATTGAAAATATAGTATATTTTGTGATAGGAGATTTTAGAATTTTGTTTAGTTAGTGCTACGCTCCCTGAATCAAGATGTTAAATTAGATAGAACCCTACATCCTTTGCTGGGGATTTGATAATAAGCAAATCAACTAACATATCAACTGAATATGAGATAAAAATGTAAATATAGAAAAATAGTGTAAATAAATAAGTTTTTTTTTGTTTTTATCTTAAACCTTGAATTCAGTATTATTTATCTGCTGTGCGTCTAATTATGAGCAAAGTTGATCTAGTAGATCAAACGGGAATTAAATTTGTTCGGAAATTGCTAATCACGTCCAGAGCTTTGGGTTACAAAATAAATAATTTAAAACACAAAGCACCCAACTACCCCTTTATAAAATAAATAATTATTGTACTACCACAAAATAATCACGCCCTATAAAATAAATGGACGAGCAATACGACACAGTCATGCATAAAAAGTGATAAAATAGACCATAAATACGATGGTGGTTCAAAAAGTAAGGTAACGAGAGCTCTCACGGGTGCCCTTTTTCCCGATCGAATGAAATTCCATGTCTTGGTGCAACAGACGATCACAGCAATGAAATGCTGCCGGTAGATGGAGCTAGTAGTGCCGTAAAGCTCCGAAATTTGAGATAGAAGATAGAGGCGTTGACGGATACATGGTCAGCCATTGAAGTGCGAAGTGTAAAAAGATTTTTGTGTTTGAAAAAAGCTCCCCGGCACTAATTCATCGTCAACTAGGGGAAGTTTACGGACAAAGTGTCATGTCAAGAAAGCAGGTGTGGTTTTGGTGGAATGAATTCCATAGAGGAAGAACAGATATGCGAAACGAGCACAGGTCAGGGTGACCGACCACATCAATGACAGAGGATGACATGTGGATATCCTCCCTACAGCCCAAATCTCACACCAAGCGATTTCCATCTTTCGGGCCGTTGAAGAAGCACCTGGCAGGACGGCATTTCCAAACCGATGGCGAAGTTTAGGACGCCGTCGGTAAGTGGCTCAGAGACCAGATCCCGGATTTCTTCAACGCTGGTTTCGATAAATTGGTTTACAGATGGAAAAAAATACTTTGATGTCCATGGAGGCTATGTTGAAAATAATCTGTACCAAATGCCTTGATATGTTTGTGTATCTCTTGGATTTCGTGAATAAACCTTTTGGTTAAAAGACTTGTTACCTTACTTTTTGAACCACCTTCGTAATGGGTAATAACACTAGTTAAGAAAAATGACAAAAGAACCGTGATATAAAAGAAAAATTGATAATATTACTAAATTACAACAGACATGAAAACTCTGATATGAAATGAATTTTATAGTATGAAGAAATAAACGAGGATGAATAAAAGCTGCAACAGATTATATCAAAAGAAAAGCTGGTACAATACAATTAAAAAATAAAAATAAGATTGGAGTTAAGACTCCTCGAAAACAGCATCATTGTCCGAATCCTCAGAAACGTACAATTTTAATTCCGCATTCTCCGCGAGCCTGCGGACGTATTGGTAATTTTTAGTATGGAATTTGGGTCTTTCGCTTTCCTAAAGAAGAGAAACCCCCTGAAGGGGGCCGTAGAACTAAGAATTGTTTGCTTCTGTGTGTCATTTCTTGTTAGCTGTTATTTCAAAATTTAAAATCTTAATGTCATGATTTTTCAAACATTTCAATAAAAATCGGGAAAAACAATGCCCATTGATGTAGAATCTGTCAGTGGGCACTTCAAAAGTTTAACTAATGAACATTAAAATCAACTCTGATGCTGAAATGCATAACATTTATGAAGTTTATTTTAGATTTCAGGTGAATAATCCTCCACATTCGAAAGAAAGTTTGACTATCTGAAGGGTTTTGAAGATTTTGATTTGAAAATACAATTTTCTTATAAAATTGTGCCTAGTTGTTTATACACAAAGATTTGTATATTAAATGTTAATATACATATCTTTGTGTTTAACATTTAATATACATATCTTTTCTCTGTATTTGTATTTTTTTTTAAATGTGAGATCATATTTATTCTCAATTAAAGTGTGCATTTGAAACCATAATATTTAGCAGGAAGGGTGAATGTATTTTACATGAGTTATTTCATTTCTATGCAGAAAAGTATATAACAAATATATATTACCACATTATAAAACTTTCAGACCGTGTGCCTGGAGTTATTTTGTTTATAGCAACTAGGTAAGTATATTAACACATTATGAAGTTTACAAACCATGTAAGTTTAAATATAATTTATCGAATATAGCTGGTTTATACTTGTGAAAAACTTGTGTCTTAGAAAATAATCATCCATATTTCCGGAAATCTTAGTTGTTGCAATTTAAAAATATTGTAATTCTTTCTGAACTAGTTGTGTTGGATCATGGTATCTCTAGCAATTATAAATATTTATTACTGAAATCAATGTAATTAATTTTTTGTTTCATTAAGATAATTGTTAATATCTCTCCTATATTAAAGCTAAGATCTGAAACTTCCTTAATCAAATATTTTGTCTCAATTTAATCAAACTAAAAGTTGTAAAGGAAAACTTTTTGCCCTACGAAATTTTCAGGTTTTATACATTATAATATTCATATTTCCTGTAAATTTTATTTCACTGGTATATAGAAGCACCACCACTAAATCTCAGCATAAAATTCAGTTCAACATTTTTTTTAATTTGGAGGGTATTTGTTCCTCTGTTACTCCTGTGATGGAAACTGATTTAAAAAAATAGTGGATGCTCGATTAACATTTTAAATTTCTGATATCCTTACAACTTTCAGACAGCCTTTTATCACTTATGATATAAGTTTGTAAGATTTTATAACCAATATTTAGCTTTGTTTATATAAGACCCGCTTGGGATCTGGATTCTAGAACCCACTTTCGCACATGGGTTGTACGATTCACCAAAATCGACAATTTTAACTCGGAGAAGTGGGTTCACCGAACAACATTTTTTTTCTCTGTGTGCGCTTCTTGTGTCATCCTTGCTGTCCATGTCGCCGTCTTGAATTATTTCGTCGAGTTCTTA
Source organism: Dolomedes plantarius (assembly GCA_907164885.2). Lineage (NCBI taxonomy): Eukaryota > Metazoa > Arthropoda > Arachnida > Araneae > Dolomedidae > Dolomedes > Dolomedes plantarius. Next base: position 127,994,111 of record OU015490.1, on the reverse strand, counting down.
GTAAATAAATTCCATGGATACCGTTCGTGCGTCGCATCTCTGTGATCATCAATTCCTCTCCTCTCTGTGGGTGGGCTTTACATCCCCGATGTGTCAACGGCTCTCCTGAAATAGTTTTCATCCCGTCCCTCCGTGTTTAGACTACACCATGTTTGTGTTTCGTCTCCTATACATAGTTTAAGGGGTCATACGACTGTTAAACAGTCAAAAAAATCGATTTTTTAAAGAAAATACACATGAAAGACTAACCTTTTCTGAGTATTTTAAGACAATCCGCTTGAAAAAATTCTCATAATTACGGAAGTTATGAATAAAAACGTGCAGATGTTTACTGTAAACAGATTCAAAGGGCAATACTTCAAAGGGATGTATCTCAAAATGTGTTTTTTTTTCACATAACGCACTTGTTATCTCGAGAACTATTTCATATTTTTGCATGAAATTTTCAGAGATGGTACATATTATCATTTGCTTAAAACTGAATCTAAATTTGTTTACAGATCTCTAGAGAATGCATTTTTCATGCATAGATAAAATTTAATTTATTAAGAAAAAAATGCACTATTTTCAGTTTCATAGTAAAAATAGAAATATACCTTAAATATATACAAATTTAGGTTCAAATTAAAGTTTCGTTTCTGCGGTATGTGTTAAAAGCAGAAATTTTGTCTTAATCTCAATTTTTTTGGAGTATTTATGTGCGTTAACTTTGATATCACATTTATCCAAAGCAAACTGATTATTTTTTATGACTATCTAACACAAATTATTTTTAACTATCAAACAAAAAACAGGTATATATTCATAAAACAAACAATGTTCTATTAACGCAAAAAAAATTATGATTTTGAATGTTATACTTTTCAAGATATAGAATGTCGAAAGTAACACAATTTTTATACTTTTTCGACTTTTAACACTCGTTAAAGTTATTCGTGCGTGCAAAGTCAATTATATATATATATATATATAATCTTTAACCCAGAAAATATTAGTAACTGTTCTTTTTATATTTTCATGGGCTTTTGAACTTCGTTTCACGAGAAACCGTTGCTCTTCTCCTATTGTTTGTGTGAGCAGGATGAAGGAATATTTAGGCCGTGCGTGAGTATCGAGGCCGTTTTGTTTGCTAGTTTAGGACTAATGCCAGTTTTGTAGGTTAAGTTGTATAGTGTATAGTGAGAATATCGTTGTAATGCTGTGTATACATTTTTTAATGAGTATTATTCTTTGTCCTTAAGGAAAAAAGTTTTGTAAAGGTGGTTGTCAGAAAGTCTGTGTTTCGGTCTCTCCGAGTCCTGGTGTTGGAGCTGAAACCAGAGGAGAATATTTCTTTTGTTGTCTACCTTCTTCCAAGGGGAGTTACGTAGTAGCAAGCGCAACGTTATGGATGGGAGGTGCTACGTGTAAAATAAAAAATTTACTCTCAAATTTTTCTCCCTAGGCACAGTGGGAATGTTGTGACGATTTTGTTTGCTTTATATACACTGTTAGACAAAACAAACGACGCACCAGGAAGGAGTTTTCATAATTGGACGAAAATCGAGAGATATGTTGTAGATGTACTGAAAAACAAATTATTCCAATCTGAGAAAAATTGGAAGAATTATGCAAGAGAAAGACCTTCACAAAGTGAAAAGGTTAATGACGCGTTGATCCACCTTTGGTCCTTATGCAATCAGTTATTCGGCTTGGCATTGATTGATACAGGTGGCGGATGTCCTCCTGCGGGATATCGTGCCAAATTCTGTCCAACTGGCACGTTAGATAGTCAAAATCCCGAGCTGGTTGGAGGGACCTGTCCATAATGCTCCAAACGTGCTCAATGGGGGAGAGATACAGCAACCTTACTGGCCAAGATAGCGTTGGGCAAGCAAGAAGTCAAGCAGTAGAAACTCTCACCGTGTGTGGGCGGGCATTGTCTTGCTGAAATATAAGTATAGGAGGTGTGATATAAAGGGCAACATAACGGGGCGTAGAATATCATCGACGTACCGCTGTGCTATAAGGATGCCGCGGATGACAACCTAAGGGGTCCTTCTATGAAATGAAATGGCACCCCAGACCATCACTCCTTGTTGTCGACCCGTATGACGGAAGACAATCAGGTTGGCTTCTCCAGACACGTATTTGCTGGTCATCGGGGCTCAATTCGAAGCGGGACTCATTACTGATGACAATTCTACTCCAGTCAGTGACATTCCAGGTCGAATGTGCCGAATACCACTGCAAACGGGCTTGTCGGTGTACAGAGGTCAATGGCAGTCGGCGCAAGGGACTCGGTGACCTCAGGCCCCATTTGTCTGAGACGCCTATGAATGGTCCTTGCGGTATTTGAAGCACCAGTTGCACGTACGATAGATGATAATGATGAATCTGGGGCCTTGAGGGACGTTCTGACGTTTGCTCGGGCCTCACGTTCTGTCGTTTCTCTAGACCGACTGCTTAATTCTTGACGCTGTGTTCAGCCATGATTCACCCATTCCTGCCAACATCGTCTAATAGTAGCATCGCTCCTATCCAAATGTCGAGCGATTCGCCGATTAGACCAACCGGCTTCTTTGAGCCCAGCTACACGTCCTCTCTCAAATGCTGACATCTGCGCATATTGTTCGCGCACCTATATGCGAGGCATATTTATTGTGTACGTTAGTACGCGGAATGAAATTCGCAAAGAATTTATGACCTGGAATCGAAATTTCTCCTCTTTAGTATCCTGCCAGTTGCGCAGTTAAGATACGCTGCAGCGTCACGTGTTCATTCATTGGCAGCTAAACTCAAAAATTTTTCATTTTCCGTCGAAACCTGTATGCATATCAATATGTGTCCAATTTGCATTACCCCTTCTTAAAGCCGCGTTTTTTATTTTTTGTCTAAGAGTGTATATTTGAAAATGCCCCCCCCCGGTCCCTCTTCCTACCCATAACTCCCAATTTCCTTGTGTCATTGTGTGCTGATTGGGTGGAAAATGCTTATGCCATCTGTCTCGGACATCTGCCGCCGTCTTGGAGGGAGGGGGATTTAGGGAACTGGCTACCATCTTAAAGAGGCCGTAACTTCCGGTCCTTATGTCCCTATTTCTAGGGGTATGAGGTGTTGGCCTCCTTTTTTTGGTATGTTTTAAGTTTTGTTGGCATTTTTCCGGAGACACACTTTTTCTGGCAACCCTTACTTTATAACGACTGACCACAGTCAAATTTTAGAGCAGTTGGTTGTCCGCTGGGCAAAGCCAAAGGAAGACTGTACAGTGTATCGGTATGACCGGTAAATTTTTCTTGAAAACGACTTCAACGTAGTGTTTTGTTGCTGCGGTGTCCTTTGAAGAGCAGATTGCTTTTCTCGCTGAACCCATCCAAGATAAAAATACTGTCGCCGAAACATTTTCCACGTTTCAAAATTTACTCTGGAAACATTATCTTTTTTCCCTATTGAATATTTAGAAATTGAAAAGTTTTCATACCCTGAAGACCCATTATTCTGAAAAGTTATCTGAGCGCAGGGGTTATGAAACAATACTTTTGTTTCGGAAAATGAATCAAAACTAATTTTTTAATTTTGAAAAAAGTTAATTAAAATGTTTTTTTGTTTCAGTTACTCATATATTTTTCAAAAATCTTTAATAAGTTTGTGACTTTTCAGTGAGTCATTATGACAAAGTTAAAAATTTTGTGTTCCAGTCGCCTTCAATAAAAAATGTCTCTCACTCAACTTTTTCTAATGCCCAGTTTCGCTTACAATAAATTAAGTAAATAAGTGAGCTGTGAGCAAATTTCATTGGATAACAGGCGGTTCGTTCATTCTCCATAAAACATTCAACCTCAGAGCCGTTTCAGATTTCTCTTTAGCGATGACTCTCTCTTATACAAAAGATGACTCTCTCTTATACATCTCCACATCTTGGAGTTCCAGTCCCGTAAAATTGGAAACAAGATTAACAAAGGAAAGGCAGTTTTTTGTTTATTACAATTAAAGGCTGTTGTTACAATGTGGGGATAGTGGGGAAAGAGAATATATAAACCCCTTTAATATGTACTATGCGGTAAAAAACTGCGGGAAAAACAATCTTCACGATGTCTTGACTGCATCAAAAGAAGTTAAGGAGATCCCTGGGCTTAAAGTGCACGGTAATTTATCGGAAAAAACAGAGGAATTCCGGTCGATAATCCAATAATTGCACACTCGGAGCCTGTTTCAATCGCTTGAGTTATAAAAGTGAATACTTCACTTAGGACGATAAATGTAATAGTATTTGCAACGTTAAAAAAATTAAGAGGCCTCTTTAAGAATCAATAAATCTTTACAAACCAGTTTTTCAATCTCTGATTCCACTTGCAGATCTCTAGAGGGGACCCCACAATGCAATTTCATTGAGGAAATAGGTGGTTTTTTATGTTATTTCAGTTTGACATCAAGAGTGTCTTGCAAAAGTAAAATCGATTCCACCAGCTAATCATATTTATGTCCAAGTTTCGGGCAGATTATTTTATGTTCTTGTTAGAAGTTATGAAATACTTATAAAGAAATTCATAAATGCCAAAATAAGTGGTTTTACCCAGGCCTCAAAACTTTTCGCAATACGCCGGGCCATCATTTCAAAAATCAAATCCTTGATGAGGAAAAACGTGCAACGCTTGCAGTTCCAGACTACCATTATTCTGAACATTTAAATTAAAAGATTGTGTTATCATTGTATTATAATTTTATATAATCAAATTAAGCTTGTCAAAATAAAACTACCGCACTGAAATAAGTTGACAAACATATCAGTATAAAAACTTAAGAGGTGTTACCGGTAATAAATTTGTTGTAAAAAGACTTATTCTTCTGCAAACTGATTCAATATTTTATTATATGACAAATTTGCAGGGAATATCCCAATCCTTCACTTTTTCACTTTCTTTGTCACAGTGGCCTGTTTTTATCATATTTAATGTTGTTTTATTTGTAGTTATGTTTCTTTTGACTCCGTGATTGATCTTATCACCTTTTATACTCGACTGTGTTTAACTACACCTTTCATCATGTGTGACTTTTAATGACTTGTTACATATCGCTGTTTTTACACTGCTGGCCACTATAAATGCAACACCCTGAAGGAAACATGCAAATAACATGAAATTTACAACATGCATTAGCGGAGGTGAGATATGCAAATGATTAGAATTTCAGAGCAGACGCACATCACACGCGCCTGTGGCACCACTTCAAAGCGCTATTTAAGGCTTGGAGATTTCGACGATTTCAAGTTCGGCAATTGTGTTTTTCTTGCGGTTTTTTCAAAAAAACCGATCAATTATGCCTCGTCGAAAACAGCGATCATCTTTTGATCAAGTATCCGAGTTCGACAGAGGAAGGATAGTGGCCTACCGAGATTGTGGATTATCTTTCAGGGAAATGGGTAGTCGTGTTGGACGAAACCAAACAACTGTAATGCGGATATGTGATCGTTGGATGCAGGAGGGTACGACGGACCGGCGTGTTCGATCGCATCCACCTCAGCGCACCACTTCACGTGATGACAGGCAAATTGTGCGCATGGCAGTGACGGATCGCTCAGTCTCATCACGAACCATAGCACAGCACATGCAGTCTGTAACGCATCATCCAGTGTCTGCGCGTACCATTCGACGCCGTTTACAGCAGAGTGGTCTGTCCGCAAGACGTCCATTGCTTTGTCTACCCTTGACGCAGAACCACAGACGTCTCCGCCGCCAGTGGTGCGATGACAGAAGGATGTGGACGGCAGAATGGAATGCAATTGTCTTTACTGACGAGTCACGCTTCTGTCTGCAACACCACGATGGTCGCATTCGAATCTAGAGACACCGTGAAGAGAGGATGCTGAACAGCTGCGTTATGCACCGCCACACTGGTCCTGCACCGGGTATTATGGTATGGGGCGGTATTGGATATCACTCTCGCACACCTCTAGTACGTATCGCCGGTACTTTAACAGCCAGCGCTACATCTCCGAGGTGTTGGAGCCAGTTGTCCTTCCTTACCTTCAAGGCTTGCCCACAGCCATATTTCAATAGGATAATGCACGACCACACGTGGCACGCATTGTCCAACGGTTCTTCGTCAATCGCCAGATTGAATTGCTTCCCTGGCCGCCTCGCTCTCCGGATCTTTCGCCGATAGAAAACATGTGGTCCATGGTTGCTCTACGATTGACCCAGATTCCATCCCCAGCTGCCACAGCAGATCAACTTTGGCAACGCATGGAAGCTGCTTGGTCTGCTGTACCCCAAGAACTCATCCAAAGTCTCTTTGAATCAATGCCGAGGCGTGTGGCAGCGGTGATCTCCAACAATGACGGCTACTCTGGCTACTGATTTTGGCAGGAACCACACTTCACAGAAGTCTATAAATTTAATCATTTGATACTTGGTCAACATGCTATCTACAAAATAAATTTTGTTGTGATATCTCTGGTCTTTCTTGGTGTTGCAATTTGGGTGGCCAGCAGTGTAATTACTGCTCTTTTCACCTTTTACTGATTTTATCATTATTATGTATATTACCTTTGTGTCACCATTTATTTATATGACAGTATTGTCACTACTTTACCGTCATAGTTCCTGTTTTTATCACCTTTTAGCTGTCACTGTTTTATCATTTTTCACTTCTTACGGTTTTTATCAATTTAATATAAATGACTGTTTTTACCCGAATTGTTTTTGTCACTTTTTTAATGACTTTTATCTGTTTTGTTCAGTTGATACTTTTATATAAGGTTTTAACACGTGTTTGGCGCAGCATGTCCTCTCTGGACCTTACGCCATAAAACTCAAAACAACCAACCAACCCTGTTGGCAAAAAGGCCATATTGATTGAAAATGGTTTCAAGCATCATAGGCACAAATGTGATAAATAGTTCAAGACTGCATTCAACATTTTTACGAAACTACATCTAGGAAATTCATTTCAAAAGGTTGCACATAATTTTAAAGACTTCAGCCACTATTTGCCTTTCCACAGGCACACCCGTTGTGTGTGTGTGTATATATATATATATATATATATATATATATATATACTAGCTGAAAACCCACACTTCGCTACGGGCTACATTCAAATTATATACAATGGTCAATGTATGCAATTAATGCCAAAAAATAAATATATATATATATATATATATATATATATATATATATATATATATATATATAATAAATACGACAATCAATGTATACAATTGGTGTAAATATATATATATATATATATATATATATATATATATATATATATATATATGTAATAAATACGACAATCAATGTATACAATTGGTGTAAATATATATATATATATATATATATATATATATATATATATATATATATATATGTAATAAATACGACAATCAATGTATACAATTGGTGTAAATATATATATATATATATATATATATATATATATATAATCGTAAGATATATATTTATAGACGAAATAATGTAGAAGAAAATATTCTAATGAAATCTAATAGGACATACTAAAGAATATAGTACAGTTAACATAGTACAGTTTGAGGAACATATCTTTTACTGAATTTTAGCATTTTTTGGATTATGTTCAATCGTCTGCCGCATTAGAAAGAAGAAAAAAAAAATTTTTTTGTCTATTTCGTTTTTCTCACGTGACGATAAATTTATGCATGTACCAGAAAAAGAAATCACGTGATCAGCATTTAATAAATTAAATTCTAAAAATTAATCTTTAAAAACTCACCAAAAATCAGAAAATGGTGGTAAAGATTCGAAAACGATTTCACTTTAGAGGAATTTTTATGATCTCTCTCGTGATATAAATTTTATAACCCTTAAATTATTATTTTAAATGCAAACTTAAAAAAAGTTACTAAAACGGCTTAAAAATTTAATTTTAAAAACTCTAAGAATAATTTTTCAAAAATCTTTACTAGTGCACCCGTACACTATAAGAAGAATCGCCATGCGAAATTTCAGCCATTTAGGTCCACTGGTTTGGTGTGTGCGTTGTATGTCCGTCAGTTACGTAACTGTTATATATATATATATATATATTCATATACACACATATACATACGTATATAAATACCTTTATATATTATGTATACACAGATATATACGCATATATATACATATATACATACTTATATACATCCCCTCAGGGGGGGCGGGGTTGCCTTCTTTAGGTAAACAAGGGTGTAGTAATCCCGAGGTACCTCAGCTCACTGTCTCTCCTTTTCTCTCCCCTCTTTCTCCTGCTTTATCCTTTTTTTTTAATCTATCGTTCTGGTTTCGTCATCGATATGAGAGCTCCCCGTCAGATTTTGTTGTCGTCCTGTTGCATCGAGCATCTAATAGTGAGTAAACTGCCCGCGTGTTCGCCGTGCGCGGAGACCCGTGTCCCGCGAAAGGGGGATTCTTGTAGTTGGGAGGGGGTTTATACTTGACCATAATGTGGGCATTACTGGGGTAATTCCCCAACACATTGCTTTGGCTCTTGCTTCAGGTAAACGGGTGGTACACATTGGCCCCGTGTGTACGAATCGTCTGGTCGATTAGACCTTGTTCACTGGCCCAGGGCTAAGCAAACGGTCACTTTCTGGTCACAGGAATGACCGTTTACTGCGCGCGTATAGTTCCCGGCTAGCACTGGTGCAGTAATCGATGTCGCCTTGTTGGTCTCCATGGTGGGTGGTGCCACAGGGGACCGAACATAAGGCCCTTTTAAATATGGAAAATCCCAATGTATCTGTAAATCACAACGTATTCACTTCGTCTTCCTCTAGGCAACAACAGAGCATATTGAATTTATCAAAAGCTAAGTTCTTTATTATTAAGAACCTCGAAGGTTCTTTTAAAGCAGTGTCTCTTTTTCTATTTCAAAAATCCATTCAACAATAGGTAACGTGAAAATAAAAAAACTCCACTCTGGTGATTTATTGGTCGAAATCTCAACTTCAGTACACGTACCTATGTTCCTTAAAATAGCCCATTTACAAAATCTGAACTCGTTCCCAGCCTCCATAACAGACGTGATAATTTTCCTGGACCAGATGGAGTAACCTACTGTATGCTAAAACATCTTTCACGCTGGTCACTCAGTAATTTGTTATTTATATACAATAGGATATAGGAAGAACATGCTTTTCCCTGTAGCTTGGCATAGAACCACTATTATCCCTTTTCCTAAGCCTGGAAAAGACGCCTCTGACCCCGATAATTACCCCAACCAGCTGTCTTTGCAAAATTTTAGAAAAAACGATAAGCGCACGATTAATTTATGTCTTAGAAACCAGAAACCTCGTTGCTCCAAATCAGAGTGGTTTCATAACGGGTAAATTGACGACGGACAACAATATCGCCCTGGAATCGGATGTTAGGAGAGCTTTTCTCCTAAGGAATCATTTAGTCTCAATTTTCTCTGACATGGAGAAAGCGTATGACCGCACTTGGTGCTACGGTATCCTCCTAAACCTTTTTGAACTGGAGTTTCGGAAAAATATCCCAATTTCTATAAAGAATTCTTTCACTACTCGACACTACAAAGTCCGTGTTGGCACAGCAGTATCCAACATTGTTGTTCAAAAAGAAGGGAGTGTCTTCAGCGTTCCTCTCATCTCAATAAAAATTAATAACATTTTAAAACAGTTACCACCTTGTGTGGGAGGAAACTCTTATGTCGACGATTTGCAGATTTGCTGCCAAGGAAAAGACATGGCATTCATTGAGCGTCAACTTCAAACTGCTTTCAGACGTATAATTACTTGGAGTGATAAAAATGGTTTTAATTTTTCTACCGATAAATCCTCATGTGTGTCCTTTTGCCGTAGACGTGGGATTCATCTGGATCCCCAAATTTTTATTCAAAACTATAAAATAAATGTTGTAGGTATTCTTGGGCATTGTCTATGACCAGAAGATGACTTATCTTCCACTCGTTTTGCAACCGCTCAGAAAGTGCGAGATATCGATTAATCTGATTAATGTTTTATCCAATACATCGTGGGGTGATGACAGGACATCTATGTTGCGGATATGCAGATCGGTAATTTGTTCAAATCTAGACTACGCGTGCACATCATATGGCTCGGCCCGTTCTCAGAAAAGTTTATACAGCACACCTCAGGGCACTTCGTATATTATGCTCTGGTGCTTTTCAAACTTGACCCATTCAAAGTCTCTGTGTCGACTGTCACGAACGTCCTGTATCAATACCGTTCATCCTGCGTACCGTGCTTCGGCTTTAGTATGCGCTCCTTCATCCAAAATACCCCTCTAGAAGGTATAAATGTCTGTGTACGTCCACTGTTTGATTTTCCTGCTTGGAAGAAAAATTTTATATCATGTATTAATCCCTTTCATAATGTTAATAAAGCTGATACCGATTCATCCATATATGTACAACTTTTTTTATTCTCAAGGTCACAGTTTCTCTAAGTACATGCGGGCGGCTAAGGGGAAAACTAACCCTGTTGACTGGGCCTATGTTTTTAAATCGAAAATTCACATTTATCGTACTCTGTTTTTACACAAGCAATTTTAGCCATTAAATAAACTCTTGATTGTATCGCCCGTCATCAGAATAAACATTTTATTATATACTCGGTCTCTTTGGGCGTACTCGAAGTCTGATAACAATGATCACAGTTTGGTCTCCACTATTTAAAATTTTCATCGTCGTTTAGAATGTCGTGGATATAGTGTTATATATTGTTGGATCCCAGCCAATGTCGGGATCACTGGAAATGAGCTTGCAGACACAGCAGTAAGTAAATTCAAACACGAATTTATATCACCCTGTCCCTTACACTGATATAAAACATACTATCAAGAGTTTTATTTTGGACAAAATGGTGCTCAGTATGGAGCCTTCTTTTAGGTAAAAAACTACATAATGTAAAGCCGTGTCTGGCCTCCATTATATCATAGAAAAACCGGATGTTATAAACACGCGTTTGAGAATTGGACACACTAGAGTCACTCACAAACTTTTGCTGGAGCGGGGAAATGCCCCCATCTGCTTTCACTGCAACCGTGGCCTTACTATTCTTCATATTTTAACTGGATGTACAGGACTTGCCAATTTTTACTCTAAGTACTTTGGTCCTACTTCACTCACCTTAAATGATCTAACAACTAACCCTGCTATTTTTCGATTTTTGAAAAGTACAGGATTGTACCCTCTGATTTATCCCTTTCTTAATTTCGCTCCTATCATTTTCTAATACCTGACTGTAATCTGGATGAAGGAACCCCATCTAGAGGTTTTGACATTACCACTACTGCGTTTTATCTTCCCCGTTCATGACCTTTTATCACTGTTTTTTACCATACCTATGTTTTCTTCCACTATCTCACTGTTATTTTATCATTATAATTGACTGTTTCTTACCTTTATTACGTGACTACTCTTGTCACCTTTATACGTGACTGGTTTTGTCACCCTTTCTTATCTCCCTGACTTAGTCATCTTTTATATGACTTTTTTGAATTCGTCGTCCTTATAGCTTAATAAATCGTTGTTGGTTGTTACTTTTCCTTGTTAAATCTGTAGGTCATTGCTCTAGTCATGCGCCCTTACTGGCGTTTGCACCAGTAAAATTCAAACAACCAACGAACCTATATACGCATATACATATCTATATACACATAAACACATATATATATATATACCTATACATACATATATACACATATATGCATACCTCTATATACATATACACACTTAAACATACATTTACGTGTATACCCATACATACACAACCTCAGAGAGAGAGAGAGAATTTTTGGATAAAATATTGTATTACTAAAACACCGTCTCCAAAACGCGTTATCACTAAAATGTTTTTTCTTTCTAAATTATTTCTTTCAGTACATCCAAAAGCAGCTGGGAAGTTTTTGTTGAATATATACAAAAATATATTTTACCTAAGTACTAAAGCTATCAGTGCAAGCTATAGAATAAATAAGAACCTCAAAAAAGATGCTCTGGTGATACAAACGGGAAATCTGAACTCATCGAAAGAATCAATGTTAAATATTTAAAGCGAAAGCCTAGAAAAATCACGCACTGTTTCATCTAGGTGTTTTACAAAATATTAAAGAAATAAAATAAGATATAAACATTGTGAATTATATTAATATATATGAAAAAGGGGGGCAGGAATTAAATTCACCGTCACTTTAATTGCTTGATAACCATAATTGTAAAAATTAATATTATTTCGAGTCATAACATCCTTTTGCTGACCTTTTTAAACAACACATCAGTTTTTTTTCTAGACTTTTCTCTTCCGGGATATCCACAGAAACAAATTTACACAATATAAAACAATTTTATCGGTTTTTACTTTAATTTCTTCCATGATTAGCGTAATAACTATAAACTGCTTTTGAGATGAAAGCCCCTTTTTGCCTTGAAATTACCTTCGTTCTATTGATTTCGCATCAGCGACCCTTTCTTAAATACCCCATTAAATTCGGTCATTACTCAAAGTTGCTTTCTTAATGCTCAGGTTCGTGTTTTAGTGGTTCTCCCTGACTTAGTAATAGGCGAAAAATATGATTTTTCTATGTTAATATCACCATGAAAAAATAATTGATCCATGATGCATCTTTTAAATAAAAACTCTAAGATAAAAACTCTACCTTACTTTAAAAATATAACGATTCTAAAAATTCTAGTGTTTTTTAAAATGTTCCGCAATGTAATAAAATATAGCATTAACAGGTTTATCACAATTAAGATGAGATGCATTTATCCTTCAAACCTCTTTCAACCCACGTACAATAAATTTAATGATTGATTTTTTTTAACCTGCTATGGAATAAATTGAATTTTTTTCGTTTAGGTTTAAAATGGGACTCGTATAACTTGGACACTTTGTGATCTGTCAAAACGAGGGTCCTTCCGAAAAATATTTTTAGGTGAGTCCCTATGTTGAAAATGTCTTTTTTGATTATTTTGGTCAGTTTCATTTTTGGCGAGAATCGTGTAATTCAATCATTTCTCATTTCAAAACCGTTTTCATTTTCATTCTGCATCAATTTGAAGCTGAGTTATAGTTATTTAAAAAAACATCCTCTGCTACAAAACTAAAGGGACAAACAACTTTTTTCTCAGAATTATGTTTTTTAGCACAAATCTCTACCGTTTTCACGATATCTCACATAATAATGTATATAATTTGATAAAATTTTCAGGAAATGTTTTAGATGCTATTGTTAATGAAATGATGTACAATTATTGATGCATAATAAATAATTTTTTTAATTAGGATTGTTTTTATAAGGAAAGGACTAACGAATCGGGGAATATTTTCATATCGGAACATAAAATTGTGAGTTTTATTTGTGCATTTTAAAATTTCTCTTAGATCGTGGGTCATTTTGAAGAAAACTATCCTATGTATCATGTAGGAGAAGGGAATTAAAATAATAGCATTAGAATTTTGTGCGGAGTGATAGACGTTTTAGCTAAATTTCATTAAAAATTACTTCGAATTGACCAATTTATAAAAATGTATGGTATTTACAGGTAAGTTTTTGTTTCTTTTTTAATTTTTAAGTGCTTATTTTACCATAAAAAACCAAAAAGTCCTTTAAAAAATGATTTTTTTTAAAATTGGCTCCGAACGTAGGCAGTCACCTTAAGGCTGCTATGTACTAAGAAAATAAATGCATTTCCCTTTTCCCCTTCTTGCAGACTCTTGTGGTGGGAGTAGTCCAGGTGACAGTTCGAGAATTCCACCCCCCTTAGTATTGACATTTTGAGGGATTGTAATGGCTCTCTCTATATATAGGGGGGGTAAGCGCTGCCCCCAAATTTTTTATTTAAAATATATTTTTGTCAACTATTTACAGGTACATAAATGCTGATAATCAAATAAAATTGGTATTGTCAGACAGCCTGAACTTTTCTGCAAAGCGCTACAGGATTCATTTTATAAATTTTATCCACCGAAGGAATTTATGAGTGTTTAAAACACACTATACCAGATTTTTCCCAAATAATTTAAATTTTAAAATATTAATTGCATATAAAAAAACGAAAAATGTACACAAATGTAAAATTTCTTTCTCTATAATGGAGTACAATTTTTAAAAGAAAATCTTTGAATCCAAGTCGGCAATCCGTGGACAAATTATCTCCATAGGTTAACATTGAGGTGAGCGAATCCAATGGGGTTAGTACATAGCAGCCTTAAGATAACCACACAGTTTCGTTTTCCGTCTGCAATGGACCTTGAGTGATTACGACATCTCTCTCGAAGGGAGAACAGCATCGCTCGTTAATGTGATAAAGTACTCTACGTTGTTTCGCAGCGGAGGCATTACGAGACATCAGGATATCAGTTTGGATCCACAGACTGATTCTTTTTTTAATTATTCAACAACAATCTTCCATCTGAAGTTCAAGGATCCGAAGTTGCCTCATTCCAGAAAAAAGAAAAAAATCATAATCCAATGTACTATATCATAGGTATCGAATCTATGCTTTGATATATGGGCTTCCAACTTTATCTTGTTGAGTCAAACATGTTTTAGATACCATGCGAATATCATTCAAAGTGATTCGAGAAGTTGCAATATAAGAAGTTCTCTTATATTACAAGATATTCTTAAGGTGACTGCCTACGTTGAAAATGCCATTTTTTGACCATTTTGGTCAATTTTATTTTTTGCAAGATTCTTGTAATTCAATCTTTTCTCTTTTCAAAACCGCTTAGATTTTCATTCTACAACAATTAGAAGCAGAGTTATAGCTATTTTAAAAAGCATCGTCTAATACAAAATTGAAGTGACAAACAACTTTAAAGGCGTTTTTCTCAGAATTATGTTTTTGAGCACAAATCTCTACCGTTATCATGATATTTTAGATAATAATGCATATAATTTGATAAAATTTTCAGGAAATGTTTTAGATGCTATTGTTAATGAAATGACGTACAATAATTGATGTATAATAAATAGTTTTTTGTTTGGGGCTGTTTTTATAAGGAAAGGAATGACGAATTGGGGAAAATTTGCATATTAGAACATAAAATTGTCTGTATTATTTTTGCATTTTAAAATTTCTCTTAGATTGTAGGTCATTTTGAAGATAACTGTTATATGAATCATGTGTAAGAAGGAAATTAAAATAGTAGCATTAGAAGTTCAGAGTGATAAGCGTTTTAGCTAAATTTCATTAAAAATTACTTCAAATTGACCAATTTATAAAAAAGTATGGTAGTTACAGGAAAGTTTTTTTTTTATTTTTTTTTAAATGCTGTTTTACCATAAGAGACCAAAAAATACTTAAAAAAACAATTTTTTTTTAAAAATTGGCTCCGAACGTAGGCAGTCACCTTAAGCTCCTGATGATTGTTCTATTGCAAAGATTCTGTTGCCTCCCCTATTTATCTGCATTTCACTTATTTTGGAAAGAAATAGATGTGGGTGTTCTTTAATTTTTGGTGATCTCCATTCTGAACGCTCACCATAACATTCAGGATGCGCATAAGAAATGTATTATCGTTAACTGCCACTTTTAGAAATTGGTATTTGAAATGAACTAAAAATGTCATCGGGTCTATAAAAAATATTGTCTCGTAGTCCAATGTGAAAAATATCCGCACGCACAAATATATCTGCTTCCTGGAGCGATTTTACAGTCTCCGCATCGCTTGAAAATACTGATTCAGTTCTGCAATATCGAATTTTTGTCCCACATGAACAGAGATTTACAGGAAGAGCGTTGAAAGGAAATCGGAGATGTACTTTTCCACTGGAATAAGACGCTAACTTCAAAATAAGGAAGTCAAACAAAAATATGCGATCGTTTCAAAAGTCGAATAAATGGAATGCCGTGTTTATTTTAGACACTTTGAAATTTATACCTCATTTTTTTTGGAGGTGTCCGATTTTTATCGAAATAAAGATATTTTTAAGATGACATATTATGGCAGTCGTTTGTATATGAACATTTTAATACGAGTCCTGTTTTGGACTCTTCAATATCAATATCCGTGTCTAGATGCCTGTTCAAGGAAACAAGGAGCCTCCAATTCCATTTTTTCAAAATTTTCAGTTTTTAAACTCTATATAGAACATGAGAATATTTAATATTCTCCTTCACACATTGAAGATGCAGAAAATTCCAAAATAAGTTTTTTGGGAATGAAGGCCTTTTTTCAAAATCATCCAAATTTCTCGGGATTGTTAATATATATATATATATATATATATGTGTGTGTGTGTGTGTGTGTGTGTAAATTGGTGCCCGTTGTTCTAAATTAATACAGCTGTTCACACTAACACCAATTTATTTGTTGACCGGTCACAGGACCAAAAATAATCAGTTAAACAAAAACTATAGACAATTTTACGTCGTTGCGGTGGCCGTCTGCCACCACGTTATTATTCATAACCTCCTTCTTTCCCGGCGTCTTTTCCTCTGTCTCGTTGTGCGTTCCTCGTAGCACGCCGAAACTCTCTGTCCGGCGGGAACGCATCTGATTGGTCACGGGTGTTGTAGATGCTGTTGCCACAGCTCTGTATATTATATATATATATATATATATATATATATATATATATATATATATATATATATATATACTGGTTATCAAAAATCAAGGAAAAGTCACAAAAATAGCGATTACTCAAAAAGTTACGCGTAGAACTTAGTGAAACTAATACACATTATACAACACATAGGTAGGTATAAAATAGCATAAAAAGAAATCGCCAGACAATTATAGTGTTATAGAAACTAGCATATGTATACAATGAACAAATCGGATGTGTCAGTTTGGTATAGGAAAAGTACCTTTAATATGGCGTATGATCCCCCTGAGAAGCAATACAGCACATACAGCGATGTGTGATGCTGTCAATTATGCGGTCTATGAGTTCGGTATGAAGTGAGAGCCATTGATCTTGCAAAGCAGTTGAAAGCGTGGCTAGGGTCCTAGGAGGAAGATTGAAAGCAGCTATACGCCGTCCTAAAGCGTCCCAAACATGCTCGATAGGATTCAGGTCCGGCAATCGAGCTGGCCACTCCATGTGCTGAATTGTTTCCTGCTCAAGATAAGCATCCACGAAGCGAGCCGTGTGTGGTCTCGCTTTATCGTCCTGTAGCACGAAAGCATCACCTATTGCCCTGGCATAAGGGCGCACATAAGCATCAAGGATGTCATCTCTATAGGTGTGAGCATTCCCATTTCCACGGGAAAAGACATGGAGGTCTGTGCGTCCACCCAAAGAGATACCACCCCAAACACAGACACTGCCTGATCCGTATGCATCTCTTTCACGAATGTGTGATGGATGAAAACGAGTTCCAGGTTCTCTCCAAATTAAAATACGCCTACTATCGCTTTGGAGGCTAAACCTAGACTCATCCGTAAAGAGAACAGTCCTCCATTCATCACGCGTCCAGTGGACATGTTGACGTGCCCACTGCAAACGTTCCCGCCTATGGCGTGACGTGAGTGGGACGCAAATGGCTGGTCGCCTCGCAACGAGACCACCTTCGTCAAGACTTCTACGCACGGTTGACGTTGATACCAACCTTCCGGATATTGCAGCGATGCGGGTTGTTTTATATGTGTTTTAACTATGTTTTATATATTTTATATATGCTTTAACTGTTAACTGTTTTGTGTTCCTTAGCTGTATCTGTGTTTCGTAACTGTACAATATAAGCTGTCTTGTAACTGTAATTATTGTTAATAAAAGCACTTGTATAAAACATTGCGTAGTCTAGTCGAACCGCTAAGCGAGTAAAAGTAGAAAAGGATTTATGACTTCCCGAATATGGAGGCATTTTTAAAAGCTCCTAAATCGCTTTGCCTTAACGGAATTGTGGCTGAAGAATGGCGTAAATTTCGTCAGATCTTTGAAATATTTTTAAAAGCTGGTGGCCATACAGAAAAAGAAGATGATGTACGAGTAGCTATTCTACATATTTGTGAGGGTGACGATGCAGTGGAATTGTATAACACATTCCCATTGACAGAAGCATAACGAGGTGATTTCAAAAAGATTTTAAAAGTCTTTGAATTATATGCTAGTCCTCGTCGGGATGTTGTGGTGGAGCGATATATTTTTAATTCCCGCCAACAAGAGGAAAACGAACGTTTCGACGATTTTGTGACGGACTTGCGTAGGCTCGTCAAACACTGTGAATATGGCGAACAAACCGAAAGTGTTTTGTTGGGAACGAGATCACATCTAATACTTTTAGTTGCCCAGTTTGGCAACACCTGTTTTAAATAGAGTTTTGAGTAAATAAAGTAAGATCGATGAGTTTTACGATATATAATGGTGCCGAATTCTCAATTTTTTACAGGAGTCTGAACTTTTACGCTCCTGTTACTACGAACCAGAAGTAAGTGAAATCAGAAGTACGCTTATTGTTTTCATACTTGTGTAATATGTCGAAGGATAACGAAGTAGAAAATATGACGTTCCTTAAACGGAAACGTAAAACCGTTAAAGGTATCATTACGCTATTTGTTACACAATTGACTGCTATTAATAGTGACTCTTCAAATGAAAACGTAGAGTATATTTGTGATCGTTTTACTGATTGTTTGAATGATATGAAGATACTGGATAATGATATTCACATTTAGCTTTCCGACGATGATTATGAATCTGATATAGTACAATGCGAGGAATGTATGGACAGCGCTAAGCTTGCTATTTTTAAAGCACAAAACTCAATACAACGTACAGTTTTGGGAACTAGTTCTACTTCTGTTTCCACCATGTCTTCGACTCAGAATACTCTGCCAGTGCCCCATTCTTATACTGTAAAATTACCTACCATCAAGCTTGAACATTTTAGAGGAGATGTGGAACATTGGCAAAGTTTTTGGGAACAATTCAAATCGTCCGTAGATGATAACCCAAATCTTTCCGTCATCGACAAACACATATTTTTAAGATGATATTTGGAAGATGAACTGAGACGATTAGTTGATGGAATAATCATTATAGCTGACACATATGATACTACTAAACGTCTTCTACTTAACAGATATGGGGATAGAAATAGAATAATTCAGGCACGCTTAGATTTTTTAGAAAATATTCCACCAATACGTAACTCAACACCCACAGCCCTGAAGGAAGTGTTTATTGGATGCAACAGAAGACTGCAAGCTTTGAGAGCTTTATGAGAGAACATAAATGCTTACGGTCGAGTTTTAACTCCAAAAATTTTACGTGTGTTCCCGGATGACATTTGCCGCCGATGGATAATTTATGCGAAACGTCAGAAAATTGCGGAGGGTGATATAACACAGATAATACAATTCCTCTCGGAAGAAGTCGAGGGTGCAGTTAATACAAACCAAATTAAAGATTCATTAGATCCTGATTACCCCCTAAAATCCTCATTAGAAAACTTCAATGGGAATTCTAAACCATTTACTAGAAATAAAAAAAATCTTGCCCTTTTGCCCTTTCTGTGAAACCGCCGCACATTGGCCTCAACAGTGCAACTCTGTGACGGACATAAACGCACGCATACAGAAATTGAAGGCTACCAACAGATGTTTCTTGTGCACTAACCGTGGTCACGACCAAAAGGACTGTAATCGTAAAGACAAATACAGCTGTTCCAAATGCAAGAAAAAAACATCATGTTTTGATATGCAAAGTTTTCATTAATGGTCATCCAGGTGATGGCCGAATGGCTAGGGCGCTGACATTCGGTTCAGACCCTGTGGGTTCGAGCCCACTGATGGCATGGATGTTTGTAGCCGTTCGGAATCGGCTTTAAACTGTGGGTCCTGGTCTAATTAGCCCTCGTGTAGCAAAATGTTGACCGTAGAGCTCCAACCCAAACCCAAACCAAACCATTAATGGTCAGTCAGCAATTACATCTACAAACAAAATCGATATACTTTCCGCTAATTATGTCCATTTGCAAACTGCGCGAGGTTTCATAACTGGTCCAACTGGGATTACAAAGCTGACACGTTGTCTTTTGGACGCTGGAAGGCAATCTAGTTTCATCCATTCCGGTCTTGTGGACACTTTAAAACTCCAAGCCATCGCCATCCGACCTCTGGAAATTCAAGCGTTTGAGTCTCCAGTTACTTTTAGCCAAACGAGAAGACAAGTGCAATTTCAGTTATCAAGCATCTGGGACAAATCTAAAGTCAAAGTTATTGCATTCGAAAACTCCAACAAGTATGCGTCACACCCACCTCCACCAAATGACGTTTCACGGTTTGCGAAAAACAAGCGACTGAAGCTTGCTGATCTAGATTATACATTTACGAACTTACCAATTGAGATTTTAATCGGTGCAGATTTCTACTGGAATGTCATGAATTCTAAAGCTCCAGTCAAGCTGTCTGATTCTCTGGCCTTGGTCACGTCAAATTTTGGGTGGATACTTAGTGGACCTCGATCACACGCAACAATTTCCTTCAGTCTTACAGTTCATAATATTAATGTGGATACTTCAACTCGGGAATTATACAATGTGGTACGAAAATTCTGGAACTTAGAAAGCATTGGCATACAACCAATAATAGAGAAAATAAGCACTCACAACTCTGAACTCTTGACAAACTTTCATCAATCTTTTGAGATCAGCGATGGTAGACGAGTTGTAAAATTACCATGGAAACCAGAAGTTCAACTTTCATCCAGCAATTATGAAGTCGCAATTCAACGTTTTAATTCTTTGACAAGAAAACTGTATGCAAATACAGATTTAAAACAAAAATATGCTGAACACATGCAAGATTACATTGATAAAAAACAAGTCGTCTTAGATAAAGAGCATAATGAAGAACGTTTATTTTACTTGCCTCATCACGCAGTAAAGGAAGTCACAAATGAAGAAACCAAGTGGCGTATAGTTTTTGATGCATCTTCCCATTCTCCAGGTCACCCATCTTCAAACGACGCTCATGAAGTTGGACCAAATCTACTGACTGATATCTTAGCCACTTTATTGAGATTTCGCCTATCCAAAATTGCAATTACTAGCGACGGACGCCAAGCTTTCTACAGCTGATACTAGCAGACGAAGATAGAGACGCAACACGATTCCTTTGGTACAAGACAACGTATACTTCTGATGGAAAACTCTCCATGGAAGATGAAATTGTAACGTACCGATTCCCGCGTTTTCCCTTTAGACTCGCGTCAAGTCCATTTTTACTATCAGCTACTCTTCGTCAATTGGCTACAATGTACAAGCAATCATATCCTTCTGCAACTAAACACATTGAGAACACCTACATGGATGATTTTGTAATGGGAACATCTACAGATACTTTCGCTACAATTCTATATCAAGAAATGCAGCAACTTACATCACATATCAGCCTACCATTAGCCAAATGCACTACAAATTCTAAGGTTTTGCAAGATGTGTGGAAACAAGAAAACGTCCCGTTTAAGGATATTTCGCAGGTCTTAAGTGTTAAATGGGATACTGACAGTGACGTTTTTCAAATTAATGTGCAGGAAAAGATTGTTCAAGCATCTGAATAACAAGTAACAAAACGTTTACTACTGAAGTTGATGTCAAAGTTTTGCGATCCTATAGGCCTATTCGCTCCAGTTACAGTTGTTGCGAAGATACTATTCCAAGATACGTGGCTTAGTGGAATTCAGTGGGATGAATTATTACCGTCAGCTGTGGCACAACAGTGGCACAAGTGGATAAATGAGTTACAGTGTCTGAATGATATACGCATCCCAAGATGGACTGGTTTTTCTGCAAATTCCGACGTTACCATACATGTGTTTTGCGACGCCTCCGAACGAGCGTATGGTGCCTGTTTGTACGCCCGTCACACAGTTGGCATTTTTACAGGGGCCAATCTCATTTGCAGTCGAAATAAACTTGCCCCAGTCAAAAAAGTCCCTCTTCCGCGACTTGAATTGTTAGCCGCACTACTAGGAGCTCGCCTACTTCAATACTTTTGCAGAGAAACGAACATGAACTCTCACACAGCCATACTATGGAGTAATTCTACTGTAGCTTTAAGATGGTTAAAGGGATATCCCAACCGTTGGAAAACATTTGTCTGCAACAGAACAACAGAAATTCTTCAATACACTACTCCAGCACAATGGCACCACTGTCCTGGTACAGATAACCCTGCGGATCATCTTACTCGTGGTACTTTTCCATCACAGCTATCGTCTTTGGAATCTTGGTGGCACGTCCCGAAATGGCTGAAACATGATCCAGAAATTTGGCCTACCAAAGATTTGGCATCTCATACACAGCCGTTAGTCGAAGTTGAATCACGGAAAACCGAGTCTCAATCATTCTACGTTGCAACTACAGAACCCATCATAGATATATCTCGTTACAGTTCTTACACAAGGTTTCTTCGTATGACTGCCTGGATTCTACGTTTTGTGCACAACTGTAGGTCTCAGCCACGTATTACTCATAAACTGAATTGTAACGAAATAGAGAAGGCTAAAGACTATTGGATCCAAACTGTACAGCACCAATGCTTCCCAGCAGAACTAGAGGCCTTAAAAGGGGGACTCTCTTTGCCAAAACAATCCAAAATTTACTGTTTCAATCCTTTTCTAAAAGATGATTACTTGCGCCTTGGAGGAAGATTACAATTTTCTTACATTCCTTCTGACACTCAACACCCCCTATTACTGGATGGAAACCACTCTTTTATCCATCTTTTGATCCAGCATACTCACATACATCTCCATCATCTAGGTGAACGTATAGTACTCTCTGAGTTACGCTCTACCTTCTGTATTTTAAGAGGACATCAAGCTATAAAGCAAGTTCTTCACAAATGCCTACCTTGCAAGCTGTCCAGAGCGAAATGTAGAAAACAAATCGAAGCTCCTCTACCTTCTGAAAGAGTTTTGCCGTCTGCTCCATTTACTACCACGGGAATCGATTTTGCTGGACCTGTGAATATCCGCTCTTTGAAACCAAGAGACACAGCCTACATAGCACTATTTACTTGTGCAACAACACGTGCATTGCACATTGAACTCGTGTCGGATCTTACCACCGACAAATTTCTCTTGTCACTACAGCTATTTGTTGGCCGCAGACGACTGCCATACACAATCTACACGGATAATGCTACCACCTTTCATGCAGCAAATAAGGAACTGATCCTGTTATGGCAAGATCTGTCATCAGCTAAAACTTAACAATATTATGCCCAAAAGGGTATAACTTGGAAATTTATCGCCCCACGATCGGCTTGGTGGGGAGGCTGGTGGGAACGCTTAATAGGAATTATCAAACAATGTCTGCGAAAGGTACTCGGTCACATCTAGACGAGGAATGTCTGTCCATTGTCTTCATTGGAATAGAAGCCGCTCTGATCAGCCAAATACGAAGAGGGAAAAGACGACAGCTACGCAGCCTTAACACCAGCTCATTTCTTGGCGGGACGAAAACTAACGGCCATTCCTTCCAGCCCAGATAATGACACAAGAATTAAGAAAATCTACAAGCAGCAGCAGGACTTACTTGACTGTTTTTGGAAAAAATGGTCAAATGAATATCTACTTCAACTACGATCTTTCCATCAAGAACGAAACCAAGACGGTCCCCTTAAAGTCCTAGTTGGCGATATCGTACTCCTGCAAGAAGACGTCCGACCACGGCACATGTGGAAGAAGGCCAGAGTGATGAACCTACATCAGGGACGCGACGGGAAGATAAGATCCTGCGAGCTGAGAGTTAATGGTCGAAATGAAACCCGCCCGGTATCTCTTGGCATCCCCCTCGAGGTTGACCAGGGTGGGGAGGATGTTGGGAACGAGATTACATCTAATAATTTTAGTAACGAGATCACGTCTAATACTTTTAGTTGCCCAGTTTGGCAACACCTGTTTTAAATAGAGTTTTGAGTAAATAAAGTAAGATCGAGGAGTTTTACACTATATGTTTTGCGTGACCGTATCGTGCTTGGAACAGTGGATAAAACACTTCAAGAAAGGCTTCTGCGTGAACATAAATTGGATTTAGATAAGACTATTGAAATGTGTCGAGCTTCGGAATTGAGCAAGAGACAGTCTGAAATACTACAAAGAAAGGCGACTGATGTTGATGTTGTGGCGCCTTGCCGAGTTACGAAAGTACAGCTGACCGAACGAAACCGAATGTCTAATTGCCGGCGTCAGAGTTCCGGAGAAATAGTGTTCAGTAAAAAGAAACTAACCACATCAAATCAGACTAGTGTGTATTTATGTTAAAATGCAATCGTGAACATAAAAAAGCTCAATGTCCTGCTTTTGGAAAACAGTGTAATAAGTGTGGAAAATTTAATCATTTTGCAGTTGGGTGTAATTATTCAAAGTTAAAACAGAAATCAGTAGGTGCTTTAAGTCAGCGGTTCTCAACCTGGGGGGAACGCCCCCCTGGGGGGGCGTAGAAGAATTTCAAGGGAGGCGTGATTAAAAAAGTAAAATAAAAAGTAAAACTAACTGTAATTTACTGTACTCAGTTTTGAGGTCACAATTTAATCATAACATATTTTCGACATACGAACACGAATACGATAATTGTCGTACACGATAATTGTCGTAATTGTAAAAACACAATAATTGTCGCACGTCTGGACGTTGAAAGTGACCTGAGGTGTGCTTTGTAACACTTACAACCTAATATTCAAAAACTTGTCAAGGACAAACATTGTGAGCCCTCTCATTAATGTTGTGAAAGTAACTTTTATTACATGCGAACCTCATCTAGATCCTTGATTACCTCAAATATATTTGATCTGTATTTAATTCTTTGATTTCATATGTTCTAATAATGATATAGTCCAAATTAAGATATGTGTAGTAATATTAAATTTTTTGTATGAAATTATCTATTCTATATTTTCATTTAATAACCGGCTTCAGTTTCAAATTCCGATTGTACTACATTCATTGACCACATATGGTGGTAGTGGTGGTGGGGGGGGAGGGGGAGGCGTGACCTCACATCACTGTTCAAAGGGGGGCGCAGAGCCTGAAAGGTTGAGAACCCCTGCTTTAAGTGATAGTATTGTTTTAGATTGTATTAAACATGATAATATTAATAGTGTAGCTACAACTTCAAGTTGGATACAGGATGTGCAGGTAGGTAGTGATACATTGCGTTTTAAAATTGACACAGGTGCTGATGTAAATGAGATACCTAGCAACATTTTTAAAACTTTAAAGTCTAAATCTTGTTTAAATCCAACTAATATAGTATTAGAAATGATAAAATTAAACCAGTTGGTATTGTTGATTTTATGTGTAAAATTGGTAGTAATTCTAAACGTGTTGAATTTGTAATTGTAGATTGTAAAAAAATATTCTAAACCATTGCTTGGATTGTCTAGTTCTGTTCAATTTGATCTTATTAAAATGAAATGTGTGGGCAGTACTGAAGTACTGGATAAAGATCGATTCATAGATAAGAATAAAGATGTATTTGAAGGATTGGGTACTTTCAATTTAAAGTGTTCTATAAAAATAGACGAAAATGCTGTACCCATTGCTAGACCGCCTGGGCGAATTCCTGAATTTATTAAGTGTAAATTAAAAGATAAATTACAGGTTCTCAAATATGAGGGTATAATTAGTGAAGTAGATAGTACAGTGGGATGGTTTAACAATTTGGTTATTGTTGAAAAACCGGATGGAACTATTAGGATATGTTTAGACCCATAGGATCTAAACAGAGTAATAAAAATAGAGTTTCATTTAATTCCAACTGTAGATGAACTGTTGATAAAATTATGTAGTAAAAGTGTTTACTCTCTTCTAGATTTAAAAGATGGGTTTTATCAAATACAGCTTGACAGGGAATCTAGTGAGTTGTGTAAATTTAGTACTCCATTTGGTTGTTTTAAATTCAACAGACTACCTTTTGGATTAAGTAGTGCCCCAGAAGTTTTTCAAAACTTCCAAGAGAAAAATTTCGCTGATATTTCTAGTGTGTTAATTTAATCCCAAATGACGTAATCCGACTGAAGCGCCACTATTTTGCATAATGTAGTATTATTCAGCACCTTTTACTTAACAATATATTCAAATTTTAAACAGATTAGACTTGTTTTGAACGTGTTATCTCTCATTTTGTGATTTTTCCTTAATTTTTGATAACTAGTGTATGTATATATATATATATATATATATATACAGGGAAAAGAAACAGAATAAGGGTCACTTTAGAGAGAACTAAAATAGCATACTCAAATTTACATCTTAAATTTACATAACGAAATGTAACTTAAATGATCTGTGTAGCCCCAAAGCAGCTTTCCCTTCCTCACCGACACCTTCCCGAAGTGCACTCAATCTCGCGGGATTGTGGTTTCACACGGGAAAGAGCGTACATGTAAAGGGCGCTAATGCGTAGTCTACTGCACTGTTCACGCCACAGAAGTCTTTATGGGACCAATTACCACATGGTGTACAGCAGAACCACAGATAGTCGTCATTGCTCCTAATTTCTCCAACAGATTTCTTCTTTTGTAGAAGCACATCATCTAGATCATCACCGACAGGCAACTTATACCCCTCTATCTCTTCTTCAGAACTGGAGTTGCTGTTAAAATCCTATAAATTTGGAAAAAAAATCTTCAACAGTCGAATCAAATATTGTCTTCAAACACGAAATGTACTACATTGCATTTGGCAAGTCTTGTACAATTTAAGAATTTTGATAACGAGAAGCAAGAGGATAAAATCTTTCGTAATATTGTTTAAAAGGTAATGTTATTGAATGAAATGCATAGATCTTTGAACATTAGCTGTTCTCAATTATTTTTGTACTTCTGAAAAATCAAGCCACATCTTAGACAGATAAATAGAGACTGGCCTCTATGACTTTAAAGGGAGGCCATTATCTTATTCCCACAAAAGGGAAGTCACTTTAAAAAAAAGGTTCCATTTTTTCAGTAGCTTTTATCGGTTATCCTTAAAAGGAAACTTTTCTAAAATCTTTAGTTCATGTTCACGTCGTTAAACTGTTTAAAAAGAAATTCAATCTTTCACGCATTATTGATGTTGTCAAAATTGTTGTGGTTATCGTAGACATTAAGTGTTTGTTGACAGTTATGCATAACAATCGAAGAGCTGAGGTGACATTAAAATTCATGAGAAATGAAGTTATTTTCAGATACCTATCCGAGTGGATGAAACAATTTAACTAAACGGGTATTTTCTGCGATTTTCCATTTGCATCGGCAGCCCGAATGAAAGCTTTCAGCGGCGTTCATCCATTTGCATAAATTGATTGCTCTGCATTGTCCTTGGCAGAATTGACTTAATCGAACATGTATTCGCGTTGAACTCCACTTAATCTGAGAAAAAGACATCGTGACGAATGTTTTCGAAACAGACTCGTTCGGAATGGATACCTTGCGAATAGAAAGGTGATACTTATAGGAATTTTCATTCGCCTCCATAATTTGAGGTTTCATTTTAACCCGCAGAAGTGGGTTCATTAATAATGCTTAAACACTACTGCAAACAATGAATATCACTTATGTATGCACGTTCATTATTTTTAACAATAGTATTTTTACAAGGTACATTAAATAGTGTAAGAATCATTGCTCTAATAATTAAAGATAATCATTTTCATACTATTTACTATACCTTGTAAAAATTACAATTATTAAAAAAAAGGAATGGACATTATTTATTTTCATTGTTTGCTGTATTATTTTGGCGATTGTCATCCGGTTAAACTACAGACGTGAGAAGCCCTTGGCATGGTTTACAAAATTCGCCAAAATCACTCTAAAAAACGGCAACATAGCGGACAACAAAAGGACAAGGAAAAGTAACAAGAACTTGTTGTTCTTCTTGTATTTTCTAATACAAGGTCATAAACTGGACAGGAGTTTATGACCAACATCTGGGGGGATCGTACCCTCTCCCACCTCTCTGACGTCATGGAGTGACTTTTCGGTCTACGGATTGAACGTGCCTCTATCCGGCCTAGACACAGATAACAAAAACTTGATATGCGATTAAAAAAACACCAAAATGACATGTAAATATAAATAATAGTTCAGGTGACACGTGTTTTGCCGCGAAGCTCATATTAAGTTTTAATGAAAATTCAGACAACGCAAGATAGCCTTTGAACTTTAAATCCCAAAACCAACACAGTTCGGGCTTTTTTGCCAGACGTTTGCCCGAGATGAGTTCGGGCAAACTGTCTCATAAAAGTTAATTCCGCAGATGGATACTTTCATCTCTCCGAGGTGATTTAAAAGAATCGAGGAAAAAGTAATTGGCGTGAATTGAATGACGAAATCGTGCCAAACATCGCCACCACAGAAACTGACGAGAAACCGGGAAATAGAGAGGAGGAAAGCTACACATGCAAATGAACACGAATGACTGGAGGAAATGAAAATCGCAGGCGTGAGACAAAGAAGATGTTGGACGACAAAAGATGCACGAGAACGAAACTAATCGGGGCGTAGGAAGAAGCCACAAAACATTTCACGAATCAATGGTACACTCAAGAAAAGTAACGAACGACCTGAATGAGAGAAGACTACAAATAACGAACAAAAGCCGCGTCAGGATGGTTGACGTTTGGGACAAAGGGAAACTTTGCAGACCATGTAATTGCTGTTGAGGATTTTGTTACGCTGAAATAAAAGACCATTTTTCTTGTCTTCGAAACTCGACGGGATGTTGACTAGGCTCTCTTATTGGATTCTTACAGTGAACTGAATCACACGAAGAATGCTGAATAAACAGTTTCATTAATAATGTTATAAATATAATTTGTTAATAAGTTTTCTTTTGTAAGTATGCCAGCGTATTATATTCAAGGCAAATTGTCACAAGTAATTGCTTCAAAAATTGTCTAATCCTGTAGGTAATCAATGGTAAAATAGTGTCTTTCAATTTCAGTTATTATCTTCTTAAATTGCTTACTTATGAAAATTTATAACTGGGTTTTAGTAAATATAAATAGTTGTAAATTCAAGGGAATAATAAGCGCAATGTATATATATATATATATATATATATATATATATATATATATATATATATATATATATATATATATATATATATATAAATGTGTGTGT
This sequence comes from Dolomedes plantarius, assembly GCA_907164885.2. Classification (NCBI taxonomy): domain Eukaryota; kingdom Metazoa; phylum Arthropoda; class Arachnida; order Araneae; family Dolomedidae; genus Dolomedes; species Dolomedes plantarius. Next base: position 127,965,055 of record OU015490.1, on the reverse strand, counting down.
GTGTGTATTCATTTAAACAGTGGCACGTTTCTTGAGATTCATAAAATAATTTGATTTGAGCTATGACGTCAGTGCTCCCCTTTGCTATGTGTTCGTCACTTACTTACTATATAAATTATTAGAAATCCACGATTGTGGATATATGGTGGCTCAATTCCAAATCTCATCTGGTATTCCTCTATATAACTCTGTCAGAATCAATATACACACTGCAAATTCGCGTACTACATATTCAAAATTCGTATGTTTTATCTTCTACCATTTATATTTCACGTAGTACTGCAAACGACAATTTAAAAAAATTTTGCACACTCATATTTTGACGACCAACTGAGTGATTAAATTGACTGAGAATTCAGGCCATCATTCTCATTTTCGAAGAAAATCATAACCGTTAACCGCCATTAGAAAATTCGAAAATGAGTGTTTTACTCACTCTTGGATGCATGAAACAACAATAAATTATTCGTTTACGCGCATAATTTGGAAACAAATGCAAAAATTTCAGTCGTGCTGAGAACAACTTAATAGATTCACAAAAGTGGGATGAAGCTAAAATTAAAATAAGTGACTACTTCTCAGAAGAAAAACAGTATTCGTTCCAAGATTTTAGCAGGTTGAGCCTTTCTGACAGTAAGAATATGAATGATTATTTTAAAAAGAAAACTACTATCGGAAAAGCCTTAAAACTCGAAAAAGAAATTATAACTCGAGGTCTGACAGACGGATTGCCCGCAAGATACAAGGATTTATTTTTCATTAGTGGCATAGCTACAACTACTGAGTGGATTTCCCTAGCTACGAAAGTGATCAAAATCGACACAGATGACAAGAAGAGAGAACAGCAATATCATAAAAGAGACTATCTGCAGAACCAACAGTTAGGATTTCGTAGACCGTTCGATCGGCGAAATGACTATGAAAGATTCCCACAACATGAGTCACCTAGATTCCGGCACCAACAAAAGCGACCACAGCAGAGATGGCCCCACAATTTTCGAGAAGAGGAAAGCCCCAGGACTCGGTTCCAGCCTCCACAACATGCAAACAACTATTACCGTAACATGAGAGAACAGCAACAAGGACGGATGTTCACCGTAGACCTAGGAATCGGTACGGAACTGATGAGCGGCCTAATAGATACAGGAAGTACTATTAACATTATCTCAGGCAATTTATATGAGAAAATTAAAACACATGTAAAAATTCTCCCACCTGACAATTCACAGTGCAGTACCCTTGCGGGTAAAATAAAAACTGATAAAATAGTTTCTACGAGGTGCTGAATAAGGAATGCTTCGATTTCGCGGCCACATTCTTGCCGAAAATTCCTCTATTCAAAGAACACCCTCGAAATGCTCTATTGTAAATACTGAACTGCCTCTCTGAAATGCTGCGACCCATCGCCCTATCGTACCTCGCCGCAATTCTCTTCACTCCCGATCACCTGCAATGTAGATTTCGCAGTCAACACTTTAGGCCAGTGGTCACAAAATGAAGTTTTGTACGGACCGTGACAAACCGATAGAGTTCGACTCGTTCAGGTATTTGACTCGACTTATCGCATTTAGTTTGTGACTCCTATTCTCTTTTCTAATATTAATCTCCAGTCTGCCGATATTTCGTTTCATAGTGCCAGAGGAAATCCCTCTGCGCCCTAACGGCTTAATTGCAACAGCAAAAACGCGTCTTTAATCCAGCCAGAAAGATGAGCGAAAAGTTTTAGGCGAATGTTTAGGCTACGCGACTTGGAATCGTATTCACCGATTAGAGATCAATCTCGGGGAAAAGTTATCAAGCTTTTCCGCAAGCGTCAGTGTTTTCCTGCGTGACGCGCTCTTAGATCGTAAACAAATCGTTCGAAAAGGAGAAACGCACCGGGAGGTTTTTGAGAGAATTTTTGAAGCTGCATGTTAATGTTTAGTCTAAGACTGGGAGAAGTATCGTAGCCTTCTAGCTAACGAGCTCGCCACGATTTTAAAAGAAAAAAACGGATGTCTTAAAATGAAATGAAATACATAGATGAGCAAGATTCGTCGGCGAAAAATTTACGATATGTGAGTCGGACTAACTACTTATTTTTATTCGTTTCATTCTTATTCAGAGCTCTTGTTAACGTTCGGTTTGTTTGTTGCAACGATTGTGTTTGATTCACATTACGATAGAAAAGAAGAAAAGAAAAGTTGAGTTGGAAACACGACAGTTTCTACCATAATGGACTGACTTATATTGCTTCCCGTTGCCAAACCGAGTTGGAGCACTACCTGTTTGTATTTTATGTCAGCAAACTGTAGCTATAATTAAAAGTTCCAATATTAAACGTCACTATGAGACTAAGTACAAAACATTTGGTGAAAAATACCCGATTGGAAGTAACCTCAGGAAAAGTAAAATTCAGAGTTTATGTTCTAATTACATAACATCAGCACAAATCGTGAACCGATCTATGACTGAACAAGATAAATGTTCAGAGGCTACTTTATGTATTTCTTGGAGTCTAGCCAAATATATGAAGCCATATACTGATGCATATATTGTAAAAGAGTGAATGCTTCATGCTGGAAATGCATTATTTGAGAATAATAAGTAATGGTACTTACGTATTATAGCTGAAACCTTGCGGTTTGGCGAGAAAACGGCAATAAAGCGCAAATTATGCGCCCCATCATTCTTGATAGTATTGTTTTCGACATTCATTGCTTTTCGCTCCCGTTTTAAGTTTCGTTTTGAAGATTTTCTTTATTTTTTTATGTTATGAAAGTTATTTGACAAAGATCTTTTATAAAATAAGTTTGACGAGTAATATGACAGTGTAATACCTCAACTTTGATAAAAGATAATTTTTATATAAGTTGAGCTCTTGGTCAAAGTTTTATAAAAGATTTTGGTGCCCGGATGTTATACACAACATTTCGAGCAATATCATGTTTAAAAAAATACAAATGTGTAGAAAACGCGGGAGATAAAGAACAAGATTTCGATTCGAAATAATTTTAGCTCTAATTATAAATTGCGCACTAATGACAAAACAGAAATACACGAAAAATATTCAAAATGAGTATGTTAAAAACGCAAATCTTTCGAAGGAAAAGGTCTTAGGATGCTGAAATTTTCCATGGTGGTTACTCCTAAGCTCTAGATGCCTACTAAGAAATATTTTTAAAAAGTACAAATTTTAAGGGGTTTAAAAGGGGCTTAACCCCCTCCCCCACTGAAAAAAACCCGTTGTATCTCTGAAACCATAGGACCCAGGAAGTTGAAATTTCATATGGTGGGTTCCCTTAAGCCCTAGGTGCCCACTAAAAAATCTTTTTGAAAAATGTAAATTTTAACAGGTTAAAAGGGGCTTAACCCCCTCTAAAAAACCCCCATTGTATCTCTGGAACCATAAGGCCTAGAAAGCTGAAATTTTGCATGGTGGTTCCCCTTAAGACCTAGGTACACACCAATTAATCTTTTTTAAGAGCTCGAGTTTTAAGGGGTTTAGCCCCCTCCCCCCTAAAAAATCCCACTGTATCTCTGAAACTATAGGGTCTAGGAAGCTGAAATTTTGTATGGTACTTCCCCTTAAGCCCTAGGTACACACCAATAAATCTTTTTTAAGAGCTCAAATTTTAAGAGATTTAGCCCCTTTATATAGAAATAACTTTTATAAAAGATCTTTCTCAAAGAACTTCGATAGTGTAGTAGGGGTATTTTGAGGTTATAGCATTTCTTTTATGTATAACTGTTATAAAAGATACAAATAACTTTTAAAAAATATCTTTCTCAAAGAACTTTGATAGTATAATATAGGCCAAAAGAAAGAAGATGCAGTGTCTTTTTTCCAGATCCGTGGAATTTTTCCCAGTCAGCGTGTATTCCCGAACTTTTACAACATGCGTGCCTATTTTAATCGACCAGTAGCTGGAGATGTCATATTAAAGATTGCGGCAAAACAGTCAGAATTCACAAGGAAAACTGGTTCTACGGTTCCCGATTGCCATTACTTTAAAATCCCGATTGCCAAACTTTAAATATTTGCATTTTCCGTCGAAACCTGTATGCATATCAATTTGTGTCCAATTTGCATTACCCCTTCTTGGCGCGTCGCTTTTTTTTTTTTACTAAGAGTGTATTCCTATTTTGTCTTTAATATGAAATTTTTAATTAGATCTAAAATTATCTATAGCGAAATCTTGTTCTTCAGCTACTTATTTTTTTTTAACTTTTCCATGTGTTTTCCAAATACTTTTTTAAACATGCTGCTGCTCAAAATGTTGATGCATGTTTAATAACTGCTTTCGTAAATTTTATACACGTGCTTCGCCATATATTACACCAGTGCCATGAATTATGTCATTTGGTTCATTTAATTTCAATTAACTTTAGCAGTAATGTGGGGTCATTTCTCATGAGGAGTTCATCGCAGAATTTAACGACAGTGATCTGAATTTAAATACGAGTTTTGGATATTTCATTTTTATTTTGGAGATTTAGAACCACTTTACAACCTCCTAAAAAGTTGCTTTTTAAACATCTTTCTTGGCCAGCACCTAGAGCCTTAGAGGAACCGCCATGCAAAATTTCAACTTCTTCGGAATTATTGTTCCAGAGATACAGTGGGATATTTTTATTTATTTTTTTTTGGGGGGGGGGGGATAAACCCCTTAAAATTTGAATGTGAAAAATATTTATTGGTGTGCACCTAGGGCTCAAGGGAAACCAACCAACAACAATTTCAGCTTCCCAGGCCTTATAGTTCCAGAGATACAGAGGGTTTATTTATATATTTTTTGGGGGGGGCTAAACCCCTTAAAATTTGAACTAAAAACAAAAGATTTATTAGTGTGCACCTAGGGCTCAAGGAAAACCAACCAACAAAAATTTCAGCTTTCCAGGCCTTATGGTCCTAGAGATACAGTGGTGTTTGTTTTTTTTTGGGGGGGGGAGGATAAACCCCTTAAAATTTGAAGTTAAGAAAAAAATATTGGTGTGCACCTAGGGCTTAAGGGAAACCAACCAAATAAATTTCAGCTTCCCAGGCTTTATGGTTGCAGAGATACAGTGAGTTTATTTATTTTTTCTTGGTGGGGGGGGGGCGCTAAACTCCTGAAAATTTGAGGTAAAAAAAATATTGGTGTGCACCTAGGGCTTAAGGGGAACCAGCCAAACAAATTTCAGCTTCCCAGGCCTTATGGTTCCAGAGATACAGTGGGTTTTTTGAGGGGGGGGGCTAAACCCCTTAAAATTTGAACTTTAAAAAAATATTTATTGGTGTGCATCTAGGGTTTAAGGGAAACCAACCAACCAAATTTCAGCTTCCCAGGCTTTATGGTTCCAGAGATACAGTGGAATTATTCATTTATTTATTATTTTTTGGGGGGGGGGGGCTAAACCCCTTAAAATTTGAACTAAAAAAATTATTGGTGTGCACCTAGGGCTTAAGGGAAACCAACCAAACAAATTTCAGCTTCACAGGACTTATGGTTCCAGAGATACTGTGGGTATTTTTTATTTTTTTTGGGGGGGGGGCTAAACCCCTTAAAATTTGAACTTTAAAAGAAAGATTTATTGGTGTGCACCTAAGGCTTAAGGGGAACCACCATACAAAATTTCAACTTCCTGGACCCTTTTGTTCAAGAGATACATTGGATGTATTTTAGTGGGAGAGGGGGGCGTTAAGCCCCTTTTAATACCCTGAAAATTTGTAATTTTTTAAAAATCCTTTTTAGCGGGCACGTAAGACTTAGGAGTAACCACCATGCAAAATTTTAGCATCCTAAGACTTAAGCTTCGAAAGTTTTGCGTTTGTTTTAAAATACTCATTTTGAATATTTTTCATGCATTTCTGTTTTGTCATTAGTACGCAATTTTTAATTAAAGCTAAAATTATTTATAATCGAAAACTTGTTCTTCATCTGACACGTTTTCTACACATTTGTAATTTTTAAACATGCTATTGCTGGAAATGTTGTTTATAACTTCCGGTTAGAAAATAGGTTGCCACTGTGAAATTAGGTGTTGGCGGGCGGATATTGCGCCAAGGGTAAAAAGCTGCCAAGTTTCAGCTATAATACGTAAGTACCCAAGTGGGTATATATAAAAAAAAAATTTTAAGTCAATTCCTACTTAGGTCAACAAAGAAAAATTTCAGTGTGAACTAATACACTGCTGGCCACCCAAATTGCAACACCAAGAAAGACAACAGATATCACAACAAAATTTATTTTGTAGATAACATGTTGACCAAGTATCAAATGATTAAATTTATAGACTTCTGTGAAGTGTGGTTCCTGCCAAAATCCGTAGCCAGAGTAGCCGCCATTCTTGGAGATCACCGCTGCCACACACCTCGGCATTGATTCAAAGAGACTTTGGATGAGTTCTTGTGGTACAGCAGACCAAGCAGCTTCCACACGTTGCCAAAGTTGATCTGCTGTGGCAGCTGGGGATGGAATCTGGGTCAATCGTAGAGCAACCATGGACCACATGTTTTCTATCGGCGAAAGATCCGGAGAGCGAGGCGGCCAGGGAAGCAATTCAATCTGGCGATTGACGAAGAACCGTTGGACAATGCGTGCCACGTGTGGTCACGCATTATACTGTTGAAATATGGCTGTGGGCAAGCCCTGAAGGTAAGGAAGGACAACTGGCTCCAACACCTCGGAGATGTAGCGCTGGCTGTTTAAAGTACCGGCAATGCGTACTAGAGGTGTGCGAAAGAGATATCCAATACCGCCCCATACCATAATACCCGGTGCAGGACCAGTGTGGCGGTCCATAACGCAGCTGTTCAACATCCTCTCTTCACGGTGTCTCCAGACTCGAATGCGACCATCGTGGTGTTGCAGACAGAAGCGTGACTCGTCAGTAAAGACAATTTCATTCCATTCTGCCGTCCACATCCTTCTGTCATCGCACCATTGGCGGCGGAGACGTCTGTGGTTCTGCGTCAAGGGTAGACAAAGCAATGGACGTCTTGCGGACAGACCACTCTGCTGTAAACGGCGTCGAATGGTACGCGCAGACACTGGATGATGCGTTACAGACTGCATGTGTTGTGCTATGGTTCCTGATGTGACTGAGCGATCCGTCACTGCCATGCGCACAATTTGCCTGTCATCACGTGAAGTGGTGCGCTGAGGTGGATGCGATCGAACACGCCGGTCCGTCGTACCCTCCTGCATCCAACGATCACATATCCGCATTACAGTTGTTTGGTTTCGTCCAACACGACTACCGATTTCCCTGAAAGATAATCCACAATCTCGGTAGGCCACTATCCTTCCTCTGTCGAACTCGGATACTTGATCAAAAGATGATCGCTGTTTTCGACGAGGCATAATTGATCGTTTTTTTTTAAAAACCACAAGAAAAGCACAATTGCCGAACTTGAAATCGTCGAAATCGCCAAGGCTTAAATAGCGTTTGAAGTGGCGCCACAGGCGCGCGTGATGTGCGTCTGCGCTGAAATTCTAATCATTTGCATATCTCACCTCCGTTAATGCATGTTGTAAATTTCATGTTATTTGCATGTTTCCTTCAGGGTGTTGCATTTACAGTGGCCAGCAGTGTAGTAGGAATTGAAAAAAAGTATTGCCTGCCAGAACCTTGCCTACTGTGCGAGATTAGGAGGGGGGAAAGAGAGAGAAAAAGTTTGTCAGGTTGGGGATTCGATCTCGCAACCTACAGGACGGGAGAATCCCGCGATACCGCAGTGTTACCGTTTACACAGTAACAAGAGGGAAATTAATATTCAAGAGCAAGAGACGCTCTAGGTCTAAAACTAAAATTGATTAATTAAATTTAATTAATGAATTAATATTTGCAAAAACTGTATTAACATCAAGTGTCATCCACTACAAGTTTAAAATAAAATGTATTTGAACGTGAGTGGATGAATAAAAATTACTTTTATTAACGATTGAAAATTTGAACAAGATATATATAGAGAGAGTGTGAACTAATAGTAGGAATTGAAAAAGGATATAGTTGACACTACTCGACATATTTCATTATCTGCTTCTTCAAGCACAAGGAATACACAAGTCTTGGCAGAGGAAAACTATAAAACTTTGAAACAAACTTTAACTGCCGCTGATTGCTATGTTTTGGCTTTGGATGAATCTTGCGATATTACAGATACAGCACAGCTGATTATTTTTGTGCGCTACCTCGACAGAACAAGTGAACAGTTTCTTGAAGAAGTACTGACTATTTTGCCTATGTCAGGAACTACTACAGGAGAGGATTTTTACAAGGCTGTTACGGAGTATTTCAGCCAAGATGGTTTGGACATGAAGTAAACATGACAAAAAGTTATATTGGTTACGACAGATGGGGCACCAGCAATGCTTGGGTGTAGGAAAGGCTTGGTTCAGCGACTCAGTAGTGATCCAAAATGCAATGAAAATTTAATATCCTACCACTATATTATTCATCAAAGTGTGATGTGCTGCAGTCTGAATCCCAGTCTTCAGAATAAAATGCAAACGGTGAAACAAATTATTAACTTTATACGGGCAAAATGATTACTTAAGCACCATCAATTTAAATTATTTCTCGAAGAGACTGATGCTGAGTTTGACGACTTGCTTCTCCACAACAATGTGAGATGGCTAAGTAAAGGCTTGGTGCTTGAAAAATTTTTTGCAGTATTGGAGGACATCAAAGAGTTTCTTTCAACTAGTGATCAAAGAGTAGCAAGTGAGCATTTAGGCTTCCTCCTTGAAGTTGAAGAAAACTTCATCGCATTTTTACCAACCATCGCATTTTTGACTGATCTTTTTAGGCACCTGAATCTTTTAAACCTCAAATTACAAGGCAAAGGTAAACTTTTGTGTGAACTTCTCTCAGAAGTAAACAGTTTTTCAAAAAAGATTGACCTCTTCTCCGAAGATATTAGCGGAGAACGTTTACACTTTCCACACCTTAAATCAGTTTGTGATATTAATGAGGATATTGACAACAGTCAATTCGAAGATTTTTTGTAAAAACTTAAATCTGAATTTCAGGAAAGATTTACTGACTTTGAAAAAATTGAGAACGTTGTACAGCAGGTTAACAACAGTTTTTCACTTATGCCCAATGGTGAATGGACCAGTGAAGCGGCAGATGTTTTCAAGAGAAACAAAGCTGCCGTACAGTTGGAAATAATTGATTTCCAAGATGATGCTGTTTTAAAGGACATTTATGCTCAATTTCCAAAACCTCTTGGGAGTGACCAATTTTGGATTAAAAACGTCTGTGAAAAAAAGTATCCAGAACTCAAAGCTTTAGCCATAAAACTGTGTACCATGTTTGGCTCAACTTATGCGTGTGAAGCAGCATTCTCAAAAATGAACTTCATTAAGAACCGGTACAGATCTCGACTCACCGATGACCACCTTAACAGCTTAATGAGAATCGGCTGCAGGAACATGACCCCAAATTTCAGGCAGGTTATTCAAGATAAAAGGTGCCATTTTTCCCATTGAACATTAATTGTACATCCTGACGAAATTTGTGAGAGGACTTTTTGAATTTATATGAATTTTAAATTGATTTTCTTGTAATTCTAAATATCATAATAAAAAACTTGATTTGGCATTTCTGCACTTCATTTCACTGGTATCCATTGTGTTTTGCATGGAAGATAACAACTGATTCCAAGGAAAAGTTGTACTAAGCAAAGCAAAGAGCCTAGGTTAGTAGAGTAGACGGTAACATGACGGAAGGGGGCGGTAGAAGGAGTTGGGGGGGGGAGGCTCAAGTTTTCTGGACCGCGAAAGTTTGACAATAGTTTGAAATGGAACTACAGGAAATATAATTGGTGACCACTGCTTTAGGCTATTACAGAGGCCTATATCTGTATATATGCTGCTTACGGACGAAACAGTTGACGAAAGAGTGTGTGTTACTACGTATTTTGAACGTGAAGTCGTCTGTCCCAGTTATTCTGCCACTTCAGTGTATATAAGCATACGTGTGTGTGAGTGTACAGGTAGCTTGTTCGTAGATACGTAACAGTTTACTTGGAAATCAGGGAAAGTGATATGGGACTAAAACTGAGGATTAAACCTACTTTTATTTGAATATGTTTTATAATTTTGTTAAGCATGACATGAAACTCCATAAAATCCTTTTGAAAAACCAGCACAAGACCTATAAAGGCCAACCATTTACAGAGTACAAATACTGATTTTGTTTCAACAAAGTTTTTTAGAAGAAAAGGATTTCTTATATGTTCTAAAAGTTTACCTTGCTTTTATTTCAATTTCTAGCCCCCAGATGGGCAGTATCTCACGTGGAATACCGTTCTTTGCCTTTCTGTATCCGGTGATACTGCATATCGCATGAAAGAAGCTAGCAAACAAAAGACAATCTCTTTCAAAGTGGCGTCGTAAAACACACAGAAATACAATGTAGAAAGGTAATCTTGCATGTCTGGGAATAGCATGTTTTCTTCCAGCACCCTCAAAAAATCATTCTCAAAGATTATTTCAATTGACATAAATAATCCTTTATGTAATATATTTCAATGGCGGGTACTGTAAATCATTTTATATCAATTCCATAACAGTAATAAATATATGTATATATATATATATACATACATATACATATATATATATATATATATATATATATATATATGTATATGTATGTATATATATATATATACATATATATATATGTATATATATATATATATATATATATATATATATATATATATATATATATATATGCGTGTGTGTGTGTGTATATATATGTATATATATATATATACATATATATATAATATATACGCACATATATATGTGTTTGTGTTTGCGTGTAGGTGTATGTATACTTGAAGATTTTGATTTTTTTTAAATTCAAAGTATAAAAATTTAAAGTATCTCTAGTTTTGAATACATCTGAGGGACCAAAAACACAATTTGCATTATTTTTACTGTTGTAAATAGGAAATGTAGGAAAAAAATTAATCCGAACGTTTTATAAAAGATTATATTTAAAATTTTTTAATCCCTTTAAAAAACAAAATTATTTCTTTTTTTAAGAATAGCGCACTGCTGGCCATTAAAATTCCAACATCAGGAAGAAAAGCAAATAACAAAACTTTAGTGATTTTACGTATACAGCATAGTAGGAAGAAAACATGATTAAATTTGTACGCAATTTCGGGGTATACAAGGTCCGAAATTAGTACACGCAGCTGCCGCCGCTGGGAGCTAACCCGGTTAGGCATCCAGTCGAACTGGGCTTGGGTGACAGATATGGGTCAGTCATTCCATGCTGCTTCAAGTCATCAATAGTAGTGGCTCGAGAGCGGTGGCGGCCCAGTCTCTCAGCAACCCACGACCAGATGTTTTCAAAGGGTGAGAGATCTGGAGAACGTGATTGCCAGGGCAACAGTCGAACACCCTCTGTGTCGAGGTATGTCAGTATAAGGCGAGCAACATGCGGTCTTGCGTAATCTTGTTGAAAGATGACGTCTCTGAGACCTCGAAGATAGGGCATTCTGTTAGCCATAGAATCTACGTTATTGTTTTAGTTTGGAGAAGTTATACATAACGCAATGCTCACCACTATACGATTAAATGAATTCAAATGTGTAACTAAGAAAAATTAATTGTTCATCCAGTTTTAATAATAAGAAATAAGTTAAAATAATTAAGGGGACTCACTACCCTTAAATCTTTAAAACATTCGATTTTTTAAAAAAAAATATATGTTAAAGCCTGATCATTTCTGAACAAAATAAAGCAAACCGCATGAAAATATTCCGCTTAGTTCCTAAGATATTGATATTTTAAATATTTAATTACTGATCAAGTTTATGGTAAGAAAAATTTTAAACTCATTTTTTTCAAAATGTAATTTTGCATGATTCATCAACTGATATCTCAAAAACTATGAAACATAATTCAATGAAATTACTATCACTGCATAATCATGTTACATCTGAACTAGAATTATGGCAATCACTGCACATTTTGTTATTTTTTCAGGGGTAAATTAATGCAAAAATTGAAGGAAACTTTAAGTGTGTTTTGAGCAGTTTTTTCAAAAATTGAAAAAATATTGTAATGTTGAATATTTTATGTTCAATTGTATTTTGAATTGTTTATTTTAAATATAAAACTGGAATTATACATTTAAGTGTAAAATTAATTTCATAGTTCTGCGCGCAAGCCCGCATACAATAAAAATGCTTAAAAACAAGGTAAATCTAAAGCATTTTTAAAAAAAAATTATTTAAAATTATTTTGAGAGTTGAAAATTTGTTTATTAAAATAAATATATCAATTTATCATATACATAACATTTGGAAAAATTGGACGTAAATTGAAATAGTTATAAAGAGTCAAAAAGTATGAAAATAAGCCTTATTTCCTCAATTTAAGAGTCGTGAGTCCCCTTTTAATACTCTTTGTTTTAAATAAATAAATTAGTAAGTAAAAGTTATAAATACAACAATAGGCCACGATCCTGCTATTGAATTCCGACACGTACAAACACGCATTTGAATGTTAGTAGCCGTTTCTCCTTCTTTTACGAGGCATAACACGATCTTCTCACAAGAAACTAGCATTCATATGCGATTTCCGTATAAGAAACCCGCTGCGTCACTTTCCTTTTATATAGAGTTTGAGATGCCGTTTCTCCCTCCTGCGTCGTTCGATTTCGCTTAAATGCTAATCATTTGCATATCTCATCATTTTCTTCCTATCAGGCAAATTTGACGTTTGTATCTTCCCCCCTTCATGGTGTTGCAATTTTAATGGCCAAAAGTGTATTTTATTTGGGAAAACTGTTGATAGAACTTTTACTTTGTGTGACTTTTCAACGAAACTGGAACAAAGGAATGACTTACAAAATGATCAAGTGAAGACAAAATTCATAAAATTTAGAAAATTTTTAGGAAGCTTGAATTGATAAATCGGATTCCATAATATGTTGGAAATTATTCATTGAACATATTCTTAAAACGTATTTTTATATTTCAAATATATATTCGATTTGCTGAAGTGTGTTTTTATAATAAACTACAACTAAGCTACATGAATATGTACGTATATATACATATACACACACACAAATATTTATGTGTGTGTGGTTGTGGGTTTTTTCAAGAGATTTTGTAAAAGAAAATAATACATATTTTTCTATCATTGAATTTTATCTTATAACTAAACATCCAATGCACAAAAACCAATTCGAAACTCGAGTTTACTTCAGACGTCTTTTTGTCGATTTCTGAAGTTCAAAATCGATGCATTTTTTGCTTTCGATGGATAGATTTTTTTTTCAGAAACGAGAAATTTCATGAAAGATTTCAGAAAAATTATATTGATTCAAGGGGAATCTTTCTGGATTTTTCACTTCAACTTTGTCTGCGATTAGCATGACAATTGCAAAATGCATTAATACTAAGCTGTAGTATTTTTGTAGATTGTATTAGGTTTCCATTTATTGATTTCGCATTATATCCGAAACTTTAATGTCTCTTCGATAAATCGTTTAATTTTGAGTTTTTACTGATCTACAGATTATTTTAAATCGTGCTTTACTCGAGATAACCGATTTACATGCTTAAAGGACTGTATTCTAGATTTTAAAATATAAACAATTCGTTCTTATGCCTTTTTTTTCTAGAAAAAGCGTAAGTTTTGTTTTTCCTAACACAGAATTTTCTTGGCTTAACACAGATTCTAGATTTTTTCCAATGAAAGGAAACAAACAGCGAGTTTCTTGAAAGCTGACTTCCGAGATGCAATGTTTCTCCTCTGCACGAGATTTCCAGTACTTCAAAGGTTCACGACTGAAAATATCCGAAATGACAAGCCCTTGGCCTTCTGCATCTCACATGAAGTATTGAATACTGAATACTGCAAATAACGTTTAACTGGTAATTATGTAAATACTCTTTTGAGTCTGATAGATATTCGTTTTGGAAATTCAATTGGCCGTTCAGTAATCGAAACCGAATACTTGTGCCGCTCATTTCCGTGTATTGAATTGTTGTTGGGAATTGTTTTTCCAGATTTCTGGAGTTCAAATTTCGAGCTACGAAATTAAGTGTCCTACTCGAAATGAGTTGTAATAATTACAAGATAAAAAGGACTTGTTATATACACTGTTTTTAAATTTTCTGTTGAATCATATAAACTTGACAATTCTATGTATTAATAAATACTTTTAAAATTTTTTTGATGAATTATCCCATCAACTTGAAAGAAAATGATCAAATGCATAATAAAGAGGTATCAAATGCGTAATCAATCGTTTAGCTCGGGAACTGGAAGTTAACTTGCGTTTAAATTTTCGTTCCCGGCCCGGTCAATAGATGGCTGCAACATTCTACAAAACAGAATTAACTGAAAATGAGTTCAATCCTGTTTCAAGATGGCTAAAAGTATTAAAAGAATGCATTTCCATCGTGTTCTGAGCTATTCTAAAAGTTTCAAATGTCTAGCTAGTCAGGAAGTTAGTTAAAAATCGATTACAAGATTTGTACTGGACAAACACACAAACAAACAAGAAATCACGTTAATAAAAAACGTGGTAAAAAGTGACAATATTCCGACCTGAACTGGAGGCAAATCAAGAATTCCTTCGATGAGCCACCTATAGTGAGCGAACCGTGGGAAAGGCATCCGGTGGTGTTCGTGTACATGAAACGAACAGCTTCGTTCGCACCCTGTAGTCACTCCATATCCGCATTGTTTCGTCCAACCGAAACAGCGTCTTCGTATTAAATAATCACCATGGTCACAAATTGGAGGACAGTTTTGCTAAGGTTTATTTGAATTTCTAAATAAATTATTATGCACGTGTATTACACCTTTTATTAAGGCTTGTATTCAATACAATTGATGCATGATCGTGTTCAGAAATTGGATTTTTTTCGATGCGAACGAATTAATCCCGTAAGACGATTTTAAACGGTACATGGTCGTTTCGTTAGTGATTTCGGCAAACACTTCATTATCAGGTTCAAAGATTTTGCTTTGGAAAGGGTCTAGTTAAAATCTGTATGGATTTACGTC
Organism: Dolomedes plantarius; assembly: GCA_907164885.2. NCBI lineage: Eukaryota > Metazoa > Arthropoda > Arachnida > Araneae > Dolomedidae > Dolomedes > Dolomedes plantarius. The sequence goes on along the minus strand of OU015490.1, from coordinate 127,950,035 downwards.
ATTAATGACCTTGTTTCTGAATGAGATAATCGGAAGACGGGTATAATGCGAAATCATTGGAGCTCTATCTCACTCATTACTCTCCATTGTTAAATCATCTCAATGAAAAAGAAACGAAATATCTCTTTTCAGGCTTGAAAAAGAAGCTGACATTATCGGAGTACGATAAAGATATCACTTCTAATCGATAGAGTGTCCCCCGGATTCCTTCGCGGCGAGGAAATATTAAATATTTTTTTGTGGCAATACTTATTTTTGTAACAAAAAAAAATCTGCTGTAAGTATTAAGTCAGCAATTAATTTAACTCTCAAAAGTTTTCACGCATAAGTGAAAACGTGAATGCAAAAATAACTTTATTTGGATGTTTATTTAAAATCAAGAAAAAAAATGACATGAGTGCCAAATCTAATTTCCATTCCTCCGCTTTTCCCAGAGAGCATTTTGAATAGGGTTGTTGTTGTTGTTGTGACTGTCGCCGGAACGTCATGACTGCGGATTCGGTTTACAATGGCAACACAGGGGTCGGATATATGCAGGTGCCCCCTTCATTTTAAATATAAACGTGAACTGCTGTTTTAGGTATACTGCAAAAATGTCATGTTTAAGATATAAACACCCAAAACAGGTCAACTTGCTACCCAAAAACATTACACCCTGAAACAGGTAACTTTCTTAACCTGAATAAACATTTCATTTTTACAGTGCAGGGGTAAGATCTGGAGGGCAAAACCCTCTCCCACCTCATAGATGGACTTTCCAGTCTACGAACCCAAATCCGGCTAAAGATATTAAATGGCGTTCGAACCGAGACCCAATGTGTCACCTCGATAAGGGTTTGATATGGATCTCTATTTTAGGTGTCTGGAATTTTTTAATTCAAGTGTATGACTTGTCAACGAATCATGGAGCAATTTGATTTGGTAAAGTACACTGTTGATTCGTTAATTCCTCTCCCGCCTTTAAGCAGACTTATTGGGGTTGGATTGGAGTCGACGCGTTTCCCAGTTATTTGAAACGTGTTAGATACGTAACATGAAATAGGTTCGTTTTAGACAACGTGTTGACTGACAGAACTAGACAATTTCTCAAATCATCTCCAATGTGGAATCAAGGCATTGGATGAAGATCCTAGCCCTACCCGTAACCTTTGATCAGATTTTGGGAGAAATCAACTCCCATAATTTTTAATTTCCTTCTTAATCTCTAATTTTTTTACTGTTTATTTTGTTGGTTAAGAAAAATAGTGCATTCACAGACAATCAGTTACTACTTCGCTGTATTCAGTACTACGAGTTGTTCCGGACAGAGTATTTCCCTTTTGTTTATTTGCCACCCAATTTTGTACTCCATAAAAACTCAGCAAACAAACGTATAACCCATATTGCTACCTGAGAGAAGTTAGAGAAACCTATAAACGGGGAACAGTCATGTTGAGATTCAGGAAATGGGAGGGTCGTTGGTTAAGATCACGGTATGGCTTAATGGTGTCGTCCACAGTTCGGAAGTCTGCAAATGTATACACCTCCCAGCAGCCGTGGACCCAAGACAAAAGATGTCCAATGTCTGTTTCAGAATTTGCCTAATGTTCTCTGGGAGATGGAAATTTTGATAACTGCAAGAAAGTCTGCTCTTGTACATGAATTTGGCATCGGTAGGAAAGGAACTTATTAGCCTCCAATACAATTTTATTTCATCTAAGAAAACAACGCGGTCATTTTCCTCTGAACCTTCCGAACATCGGATGATCGGAACAAAAATGCATTCCAAACATGAGAAACGAGGTTATTAAACGGAGTTTTTAAATTTTAATTAATAATGGGGCTATATCTGTAAACTAGTGACAGATCGAAATGTTATGACTTCAAGCTGCAACCCTTTTGGATACGCAGTGTTAATGATAGAGTACTTCCTTTTATTTTTTTCCACAGTAATTAGAGTCTGGAAGACTGTAAAAAGGTAACCTAGTCCGTTGAGTCACGATACCAGTTGTCACGTGCTGATGGTAGGGTTATCGTGGGGCGCGGACCCCTCGAGACCATACCTCCAAGTTGTCAACGAGGCCCTCTGCAATTTGTTGATGGATCCATAATGTTGTGGGGGGACCTTTACATGACATGGTTTGGATCTTTTGATCCTCGTAAACATGTCATTAACCGGAAACCGCTAAGTGGAGCTGCTTGGGGACCATTTTCAACCCTTCAGGGACGTAATGTATCCCAACAATGATTGGATTTTATATGACGCCAATTCGCCGTGTTGTATGGTCCAAATCGTTCAAACTTGGTTCAAGAAGCCTTATGGATCATTCAGACGAATGCTCTGGCCACATAGTTCGTTAGAAAAGGAACCCAGTTGACCATTTATGGGTATTTGGTGGAATGTCGGTTAGTGCAAAAGACCCAGAACCTACAAATATCGACAATTATGGGCTGCTAAGTGATCAGTTTGGCTCAAGTTATCTCCAGAAGGCTTTCCCTGACTTGTAGAATCGATGCCACGGTGAGCTACTGCACTTCTCTGAGTAAGAGGTCTCACATAATACTAATCCTAGAACGAACGAAGGTGAACAAATAGTAACGAGAGAAGTTGTTCGCTAACTGTATACGCATCATATAACAGGACCGAACGCATGGGTTTGTCTTTGAACGGGTCGCTCTCTCGGAGGTCCATCAATAGGAAGTTCGTGACTCTTCGTCAGATGTCGTTCGCCGTATGTGTACAGAGCTTACATTTCAGCTTGGTAGGTTTTCGCTGTTTCCTCGGAAATTTCATTTTGAGTAGGAAACTTCATTTCGTTGTTCGTCATCCGATACTGAACACGAAAGTGAACGAAACCACACGAAAATGTACGAACGGTCATTCAGTTTGTAACTGTGAACTGTTAACCGAATGCCAAATGTGTTCTTTGAAATCTGGCCCAATGGATTCGTTACCTTTTGTTCGCTGCATGTATTCCCGCCTGAATGTAATAATAAAAATACTTATTGTACAGAAATGAACAACCATTTCCCCTATTTCTCAAAGAAAGTGCGGAGGAATATTACCGAAACTAACGAATTTTTGTTTATCCAGTTGCATGTTCGTTAATGCATGAGTCAATATTTTTAACGTGTGTCGTATTAAAATGATCCCCATTTATACACGCATTTTTGACTTGTGTAAGCTGCCTGGGTCAGGGAACAATATCTGATATTTTTAGTAAGTGATACTTGTTTAAATACGGAATACTTAATTTGACGTGTGCGCCAGTGTGGATACAGCGCTATTCATTTCGCAACGAAAATTATTATCTTTTGCATCGCCTGTAAATATTTGTAAACTATAATTTTTATACGCTCAACAACTTGTCAAAAACTTATTTATAAATATGCGATATTCCCGCCGATTTCTCTCTGGTTCCCCTCGTTGAATATTCATTTATGTTAATGGCTTTCGAGTACCGCATTCATAGATTCCAAACCGGAATGACGGTTAAGGAAATCGACTCGACCTTAAAAATTCATCTGTAAGTCTCACAACTTACCATCGAGTTTGTAAAGGAACAAAACTGAACTGTTTTGATGCGAACACCTGTGTTTACGATGCGACGCCGTAATCGAAACGAGAAAAATGAATAATTGAAAAATATTAGTATGCAGTTGAGCTCGAAATTACAAGGACATTTTTAATTCTCCGGGAGAAATTACCGTATAGTTAAGACTTAAAAGTGGGATAAATGAGGGAATAAATAGTTGTGTGAAAATTGAAAATATTGAAACAGTAAACACGTGTAGGAAACTTTATTTAACGTCGTATGGGAATGAACAATATTATATTCTGCGGTTATTCCGTAATAACGTTGAACGAACACACAAAAACAAAAATATATATAAAATTTCTATTTAGAAGAGTAGTTAAAGGTACGCATAACTAGAGCCAATGTAGAGCAGTATTTAACGCAATAACATTTTTGGTCATGCAGAAGGACCTAAATTTAGCTTAATATTTCTGTATGAAGGGTTTGTGACTAAAAGAGAGTATATGATGAAAGACCAGTGCGAAATTCAATTTCCGTGAAAGTTCATGTCTCCTTGTGAATAACTTCAGTGCTCATAGCTACATTGCCAAGATCCAATCACATCAGGTAACTTCGCATCTTTTTCTGTGACATAAATTACTACAGGAATCTATATACTTCTAGGTCTACTACGAAAGAAACATCTCTCACATTTTCATTATCTTAGGTGTGCTAATCAATCACACTCAACCAATATTACATATTGTAATTATCTATCTATTCATCTATATCTATATGCATATATATATATATATATATATATATATATATATATATATATATATATATATATATATATATATATATATATATATATATATATATATGTATATATATATATATATATATATATATATATATATATATATATATATATGTATATATATATATATATATATATATATATATATATATATATATATATATATATATATATGTATATATATATATATATATATATATATATATATATATACATATATATATATGTATATATATATATATATGTATATATATATATATATATATATGTATATATATATATATGTGTATATATATATATGTGTGTGTGTGTGTGTGTGGTAACCAATTTACCACGGGGCAAATGCAGAAAGGATGCAGACAAATAAAATCCTAGACACTAGGCTTAAAACAAAACAACAATTATATTCAAAATAAAACGTTACATAGCTCGCTCAGAAGCAAGCGATAAGAGCGGTCCCGAGACGACTCGCCACACCGATGGCGAAGTCCGTTCTGCCCGTTCAACAACCTTTACTCACCCTCGATCTCCTGCAGCCAGGGGGGTGAGGAGGGTGTCGATCTGGCCCGATGCGTATGGCTCGTGCGTAGGGCATCAGGGTCCGAGTTTACATTCTCGGTCCTTCCTGATAGGACACTGACCCCAGTTTCTGCTACCATGTTGGAATATAACCTGGAAAAAACTAAAAATAACAAATATTATAAAACTATGTACAACATTTTTTCGAAGGATCCTCATCAACTGAGGGAGCTAGTCTTTCCACGGCTTCATAAAATCAGTTCCTGTAGTCGTGGCATTAGGTCTTTCATGCTGACCCACTTCCTGCACCTCATACTGGTCATTTGGCTTGGCAGTTGTAATTTGGTATGGGCCATAAAACTTGGGTCGTAGTTTGAGTCCACTTCCGTACTGTGTACGCTGAATCGCTACGAGCTCCCCTTTATTATAGATGAGTGCCTCTTTCCTGGTTTTATTGAATCGTTTTCGGTTATCGTCCTGTATTTTGAGGATGTTTTTCTTAGCTTCTTCTCGCAGTTTTTCACGTTCTTCCATCACTGTATTAATTCGTTCTTCTTCTAGGATCTTAAGTATTTCTGCGTTTTCTTTGCCCCTCATTTTTACTCCACTGAGTAATTCAAATGGTGTTCTATTAGTGCTTCTTGAAATTGTCGCATTCATGACACGTTGTACAACATCGACATTTTTATACCCCTTCTCTGGGTCGTCGATTGAAAGTTTTGCTCGGATTGGTATCAGTGTGCCGTGTATGAGCTCAATTTGTCCGTTTCCTCGAGGTATTCCGGTGGTTATGCTTACGTGCTGAATATTTTCACTAGTGCAGAATTCTTCGAATTCCTTTGAAGAAAATGCAGCTCCTCTATCCGTAATTATTCTTAGAGGGTTTCCAAAGACAGTCTGCTGTTGTTTCAGCTTTTGCAAAGCATCTTGAGTGGTTGTTGATTTTGCGGGATAAAACCATACGAACTTCGAAAAGGCGTCCACCACGGTGAAGATGTATTTGTAGTTTTTGTTCGTTGATGGTAAAGGCCCAATAAAATCGATATGAGAAGTGCTTAACGGCACGTCTTCCTTCGAGATAGGATGGAGAAATCCTTCACCCTTTCCTCTTTTCCTATTTATCAAGAAGCATTCAACACAATTGGCTACAACCTTTTCAACGCTCTGTCATATGTTTGGGATATAATAGTCTTGTTTGACTAAGGTTTCGGTTTTAGTCACCCCAAAATGGTGTGTATCGTGTATTCTCTTGATTATTTCCGTTTGCATAGCGGTCGGCACAACTAGCACATCGCGATCATTCTCTATCTTCTACAGTACTTGGTTTTTACGAATGTACTGGTCAACTTTGTCAGCAGACATCAATTTTTTTATTGTGTTGATATATTCATCAGTATCTTGAGCATGTACTATTTTGGGTGTTATGTCATCCACTCTGACCATCATTATGGGGTAACGACAAGTGCGTCAAAGTGTCGCATTTGAGCCCCTGTTCGATGTATAATTTCGTAATTAAAGTCCTCTAAAAACAATGCCCATCGAGCTATTTTTGGTGTAAATTCTTTCTTCGTCATGGTTTGAGTAAAAGCAGAGCAGTCCGTCACGATTTTAAATTTTATTCCTAATAAATAACTTCTGATTTTTTTCAGGGCTTCGATTACAGCAAGTACCTCTAGCTCGTAACTGCTATATTTCTCTTCTTGCGCAGTGGTCTTCTTACTCGCGTAGTATACTGGGTGAAATTTATTATCATTAGCTCTTTGCATCAATATTGCGGAATACCCAAATTTGCTGGCATCTGTATGTAATTCAGTTTCTGTCTTCTGTTTCAAAATGTGAAGTACTGGTTGTTTGATAAGAGTTTCCTTCAAAATTTCAAAAGCAGCTTGCTGTTCTTGCCCAAACATAAATGTTGAAGTTTTGCGTAACAGGTCGCTAAGCGGTTTCGCAATGCAAAGTCCGAGGAAACTCTGTACTTGTTTGACAGTCTTGGGTTTCGGGAAGTTTCGAACTGCTTTCGTCTTGTCGAGTGACGGTCGCACAGTACCGTTTTTGATAATGTGGCCTAAAAATTCTATTTCCCTTTTTAAGAATTGGGATTTCTTCCCATTTAATTCTAACCCATATTTAGAGGCAACATCCAATACTCTCTTCAGTCTCTTTACTCCCTCTTGTTCGTCTTCAGATGGCACTATTACGTCATCCATGTAAACTAACATAATTTCTTCATGAATTAATTCCCTGAACAACTGACAGATATACCTTTGGAACATACTTGGGGAAATTCATTAATCCGAATCGTGCTTTTTTGAACTGATATTGCCCTCGGTGGTTGACAAACGAACTAAACTTACGACCGTTTTCTTCCACGTCCAAATGAAAAAAAGCATGCATTCTTTAGGTCGATTTTGGTAAAAACCTTCCCCGTTTGTAACTGATCTAACACCTCTTCAATTATGGGAAGTGGGTACCTGTCTTTAATTGTTTTAGCATTCAACTTTCTATAGTCAATACACAATCCTTTTTGTGTTATCCTTTTTTTCACTAGAACCACGGCCGATGCGTAATCAGAATTGCTATCTTCTATAATTCCTTCTTTTAACCATGTTTGAATCTGAGAATCAACCTCTTTTTTTCTGCCAAAGATAATCTCCGAGAACGATTACAAACTGGAATATCATCTGTTAAGACAATAGATAACTTTAAATTTGTGCTGAGTACTTTTTCTGGTTTATAATTATTTACTATACCTAAGACTTCTTTTCTTATGTCCGAATTCTTTACGTGGTCTAAATCGATTATATCTTTACTTTCACTATTACAGGAAATTGCAAAAATGAATCCTTCTGATTCTTCATTCACAACGTAGCTAAAATTTTCACCCCGACGAGACTCCCACCCTTCTCCCATCCTCGCTTCCAAATTCTGTAGAAGGCGGGGGTCGTTGACTTTCGGGGCCAAAGGCGTTCGGTTCATCTTTTCCCCCTGCTACGCATTTTTGAGGGGAATCTAGCAATTCGTAAACATTTGGGCTTAGAATACAGTACGCATAATTTATCTGTTACAGCAGAAACAACTTCGATAGCATTGCCATTTTCTAGAAATATATTAATTTTTACGAGATTTTCTGTGGTTGTGCCCTCAAGATAATCAACAAGGTTAATTGTTTTGTTCAGTAACTTCATATTTTTGGTGTGTGTACCTTTTATGACCGTGATTTGGGCACCAGAGTCTTTCACTGCGTTTACGCGTTTTCCGTTCACATACACTTTAATTCAATTTAATTTGTTTACAAAAATATCTTCGGAATTAGTTGTAACACACTCAATATAGGCTTCATTCTTCGTGGTGTTTAGTGAAGTCTGGGGATTGAGTTGGATATACCCTTGCGAAGTGGTTACCTCCGCAGGAAAAACAGAAAAGTTTGTCAGAATACCTTCTCTGGTCGTTAATATCATATTTATAGTTTAGTCTAGAATTTTCACCCTTATAATGCTGACTGTTTTTGTTAACTGTCCTACGCGTGGAGTCGCCTTTCTGGTTACGATATGCAAATTTACTACTACTTTCTATAGTGCGAGTCGTATTGCCCAATGATTTCTTCTGATTCACGAAGTAAAAATCAATCTCTTTCGCAAGTTGGACAGGACGATACCAAGAGTCACTTTGTTTCATTCCGATATGAAATACCACATCGCTGTCCAAAGTTTCCATTAATTTATCCGCTACTATTATTTCACAGAGCTCATTGAAATTCGCTACTTTCCGCAGTTTCAAATAGTACTGGAAATTAGCAGTAAGTCGCGACGCAAATTGGATATGTGTTTCATCTGCATATCGTTGAGCTTTTCGAAAATTATTTAAGCATTCCTGTGGTGTCGGCTGATATTCTGGAAGTACCAGTTCTTTAATTTTCTCGTAATCAGTTATTTCATCTTCGCTGATGTGCCGCAATATATTGTTCACTTTTTCACCGAGTAAATTAATTAATATCTCTGCCTTGAAATTATTACTAATTTTTTTCCTCTCCAGAGTTTGAAAGAACAAATTAAAGTTCTCTGGTCTTGTAGGGACTGGCATATAACACGAATGCTCTTTATTAACAATTCTAAAGTGTTCGTAACTATCGGTTCCATATTCAACTGTGAACCGGATTGAACGTTTCGGACGCTCGTTATGTTTTCTCGGGCATTAGCCAATTGAACTTCCCGTTCCAACTGAGCAAGTTTAATCCGTACAAATTCAATTTTTTGTGCGGCCTCAACTTTGGATTTTAGCCTTCTTTCCTCCACAATGTTATTTAAAATGTCCTGTATGGACTCTTTATCTGTTTCAAAAATATCTGAACTTTCAATTACGCTCTTGGGTGTTGCTATGGTGGGAGTCGGTGGCAGTTCCAATCCCAGCTCCTGAACCAACACAATTAGATCTTCTTTCCGCGTATTCTTATGCATCGCGAAAATATTATAGATGCAAAATATGAGATAAAGTTCTTCCTACCTGAATTTCCAGGCGATGACGTTATTACGTTGTAAAAGCAGTCCTTTCAGGAACAATCCCGGCAGGGCCCCGGGGTAACCAATTTACCACGGGGCAACTGCAGAAAGGATGCAGACAATGAAATAAAATCCTAGACACTAGACTTAAAACAAAAGAACAATTATATTCAAAATAAAACGTTACATAGCTCGCTCAGAAGCAAGAGATAAGAGCGGTCCAGAGACGACTTGCCACACCGATGGCGAAGTCCGTTCCGCCCGTTCAACGACCTTTTCTCTCCCTCGATCTCCACGTCTGTGAAGTTGGCCCCCCGACATTGAGATATCCAAATTTTAAAAACGGCATTCGTTTGAGCGTCGTTTGAGCGTGTTTGAGCGCCAAAAATTTTCGTTTGAGCGCAATTTTTAAAAAAGTTATGAGCATTTCATTTTTTTGGCGGGAAAAACACCTAGCCCTCCCCTCCCCTCACATTCAGATATTCAGAGAACGGGAAAAACAGAGCGGCATGAAATTTCGTGTCGGGGAAATGGCGAAAAAAAGGGGGGGGGGACATTTGGTGTCTGCGAAACGGAAGGGACACCTCCAAATATGGCGGGTCCCATGGATAAGACATTGAAAGAGGCGCCAAAATGAGGCAGAGTAAAAATACGAAATTATCTACAAATAACGATAAAATATAATAGTAACTAATAATAGCAAATAGTTTCAAACTAGTTGATATAGTTTAGGCTTCAGACAACAGTGTTTAATGCATTTATGAAATTTTTCAATACATTCAAAAATCCATTGATTCGTTCTTAATATTTCTTATACTTTAAAAAAGATGAACTTGAAAGAAAGTTTTCGTATCTCTGTCCTGTATAAATTTACTTACCTTTTTCTTTTTTCCTATATATATACCTAAAACTAAATACCCGTGCTTCACAACAGAATACATTACTACCACCAATCATGAAATCGGGTTCCATTAATTTAAATTAACTTCAGTAGTAAAGTGTTGTCATTTCTTTTGAGGAGTTAACCCTATAATTTAATGACGATCCAACATTAAATAAGGGTTTTTAGATTTATATTTATTTCTTAATTTTGGGGGCCTTATGGCCCTTCTGGATTTTTTAGCTTTCTTAGTACGTAGGGCTTTAGATGAGCCACTATGCAAAATTTCAGCTTCTTAGGTCTTATGGTTCCAGAGATACAGTGATCAGTCAGTCCGTGTTTAATTTTGAGGGTCCCTTTTCACATACTAAAAGTGTAGATTTTTAAAAAAATATTTCTTAAATGTTATTGTTAGGGAGAGCGGAAGTGCATCCACTATACAAATTTTCAACTTCCTAGAACTCATGGTTCGAGAGATACGGTGATCAGTGAGTGAGTGGTATTTGGATTTTATATACAGGGTGTCCGGGCTAAAAGTATTTTTTATATAGAGAATGAAAAACGCTACCCAAGGACTTTTTAAATCTTCAAATTCCAATAAATACATCAAGAAAAATATAGGAGCAGTAAAATTACGGCAAGAATTCTGTCAGCTGTAAATTGCTTTCAACTACGTAATGCAATTGCTTGATGCACTTCCATAATTTGAACTTTTACAACTTTCTAACACTGTAACACAATTATTGTAAATATGGTAAAAGCAAAGATTATTTTAATGAGGAAGGATATGTCAAACTGTCTGCCAGACCATAAATGTAGTGCCAGTGACGTCTAGTTAACTGTACCTTTTCTAAACACTATATAAACGCCGGTAAGTTTATCGCAATATTCTGTTGAATACATTTCTTTTCTTATATCGACTACTTTTATTTAGCAACTGATTGCACTCACATAGTTATCTTATACAATGTTTGACCAGAAATCTTATGGTATATTTTGGATTTTAAAATTATATTTTTTCCTTCGTTACATATACATATCGAACTATTAGATTTATGAATCTAAACTATACAAATATCAAAATATTAACTTTATTTACCTAAAATATATAAATATAAAAATATTACAATTTAAGATAGAAGATGATTAATGTAAAATAAATTAGCCACTTTTGAACTAAAATGACTGACTATCAGCAGTGCTGAAATGCATCAATTTACAAAATTCCTCATAACCAATTCTGAATATATATACATAAATAAATTGCTTAAAACACAAAAACAATAATCGTAACCATCTCTACTTTATAAACACATTATGAAAGTGCTATACGCACATAAATGATTAGAAAAATAAAACTGTGATTGCCGTGACACTCAAAATATGTATTTACAAAAATTAAGTATAAAACTTGATGCACACTTGAATACTACAATAAAATATAACTGCATTAAGAATCCCAATTTCAGAATTATAATATACAATAAATAAAATGTTTTGTTTCTCGTATAGAACGGAGCAAAAGATTAACATTATAATAGAATTATTAAGAGTTTGCATAAGTTGCATATCATGAATTATCGTAAAAAGTTAAATATGGTAATTACAGTGGCGTAGCGAGCATAACTGGCGCCCGGAGCACATTACCTGTTTGGCGCCCCTCGTGGTCTTGGGGACCAAAGGGTCCAATGGTCTTAGGTTGCATTTGACGCCCGGGGCATGATAGACCACCTTGCCCCCCTCTCGCTACGCCACTGGGTAATTAAAATATTCCACATTGAAGTCAGGTAATTAAAAACAAATGGTTCCAATAGTTAGTTGATCGTTAAAACGTTTCCAATTTTAAGATTATGTTGACAGCAAATATAGCTCAAACACGCTCAAACGAATGCCGTTCTCAAAATTTGAATATCTCTTAGGCCCTAGGTACTAAGAAAGCTAAAAAATCCAGAAGGGTCATAAGGCCCCCAAAATTAAGAAATAAATATAAATCTAAAAACCCTTATTTAATGTTGGATCGTCATTAAATTAGAGGGTTAACTCCTCAAAAGAAATGATAACACTTTACTACTGAAGTTAATTTAAATTAATGGAACCCGATTACATGATTGGTGGTAGTAATGTATTCTGTTGTGAAGCACGGGTATTTAGTTTTAGGTATATATATAGGGAAAAAGAAAAAGGTAAGTAAATATATACAGGACAGAGATACGAAAACGTTCTTTCAAGTTCATCTTTTTTAAAGTATAAGAAATATTAAGAACGAATCAATGGATTTTTGAATGTATTGAAAAATTTCATAAATGCATTAAATACTGTTGTCTGAGGCCTAAACTATATCAACTAGTTTGAAACTATTTGCTATTATTAGTTACTATTATATTTTATCGCTATTTGTTGATAATTTGGTATTTTTACTCTGCCTCATTTTGGCGCCTCTTTCAATGTGTTATCCATGTTACCCGCCATATTTGGAGGTGTCCCTTCCGTTTCGCAGACACCAAATGTCCCCCCCCCCCTTTTTTTCGCCATTTCCCCGACACGAAATTTCATGCCGCTCTGTTTTTCCCGTTCTCTGAATATCTGAATGTGAGGGGAGGGGAGGGCTAGGTGTTTTTCCCGCCAAAAAATGAAATGCTCATAACTCTTTTAAAAATTGCGCTCAAACGAAAATTTTTGGCGCTCAAACACGCTCAAACGACGCTCAAACGAATGCCGTTTTCAAAATTTAAATATCTCAATGTCGGGGGGGCTAGGTGTTTTTCCCGCCAAAAAATGAAATGCTCATAACTTTTTTAAAAATTGCGCTCAAACGAAAATTTTTGGCGCTCAAACACGCTCAAACGACGCTCAAACGAATGCCGTTTTCAAAATTTGGATATCTCAATGTCGGGGGGCCAACTTCACAGACGTTCGATCTCCTGCAGGCAGGGGGTTGAGGAGGGGGTCGATCTGGCCCGGTGCGTATGGCTCGTGCATAGGGCATCAGGGTCCGAGTCTACATATATATATATATATTATATATGTGTGTGTGTAAGTAAGTTTCTGCCGACACACCGAATGGCAACGATCTGCGAGTAGACGTCACATGATATCTGATATCTTCCCGCGCTAGAAGAACCCCGCACTTATGACACCGCATTTACACAGTCGCGATAGCGGCGGGTCGAATAGCGGGGGCGAATGTGTAAACGGTTTGTTCGCAGTTTCTCCTCGCCGGTGACTCACCGAAAGCCCGAATTCCGAATATTAAAAACAAAACAAATATATTTCTGAAAAAAGGTGCTTTAACGGTTAACACTAAAATTAAAGCATGGTTTATAAATATAATAAATAATACAAAACAATACTATACAAAACAATAACCAACAGCAGATATAAATGCTTGCAGTGTTATTTCTTAGTTAATATAGTCACTTTACCTTTTTCATTACTTTTCAAATGTTTTTTTCACTCTAGGTTGTTTATTGCCTGCATCCAATAATGCCATTTGATTCTCAGAGTTCTCATGTTGGATTTTTACTTGATTTATGAATTCATAAATATTAACATGCGATTTTCCAACTGCACTGTTTAAGGCATGATGTCAACCTTCCATAAGATTCGTAGTGCGGGCATCGAAGTTTCTATGCTGGTTCCATACTTCTGGCGTAAAAAAGCCTGAAAATTAAAATATTTGTGATCCTTATTGTAGATAGGTATGTAAATAAATTATACAAGTTTAGAATTACCCCAATTAATACTTATAATTATGTATATTTACCACCGGTCAACTGCAGCTGCAAATTCAGGATTCGGGCTTACGGGGATTCAGGCTTCCGGTAGGTAACCCTCCTCGCCAATCGTGGCGCTCGCTTCGGGGGCTGTTTTCTGGCACGAGTTAAAGGGGCGAATGGCGACGGAAAGTCTTGTTCACAGCAAGGGGCGCGAGTGTGAGAACGGTCACTAGCGTCGATGCATGAACGTGGCTAATGTCTCGCGAATGTCTTGCGGGTGGCGCGATCGCGAATGTGTAAATGCGGCATGAAGCCAGACACAGACTCTCGGGTAGTGACTCTCCCTACCGGTGTACAGGGCAATGACCTCCCTGCTAATCCCTTTTTTTCCTTTGTCTCAATAGCTTCATGTTTAGTGCCGTCCATGTACCCGTCCTCCTAAATGTTCATTAAATGTGTATAAAACGAGATCATTTATGTCCTCGTCTATCTGAGTGTCTGATTCTGTGTGTACACTTCTCGCGTGAGATCTAGGCTCTAATAATATATATATATATATATATATATATATATATATATATATATATATATATATATATATATATATATATATATATATATATATATATATATATATATAACATTTAAAAACCCTATATCCTTTTCAAATTCTAGTTAATTCTAAATATCCTTGGGCGTTTGAGCTCTTTTCGTTTCTGATTTAAAGAACAAAGCAGCTGCGTAGTGTCCCCTCAAAAAGTCAAATTTTTAGCGCATACGTAAGGTATCATGTGGCATCTGCATCAGAGTCACGGATAGACAATCATTAACCTTTTTCATGATCACATGGTGAGCCACCTCAATAGTTTATAAAAGACCCTGCGGTCTGAATTCGGGAGATCTTTTGTCATTTTCAGTTTCCCCGAGATGTGACAGTTTGCCTAAAAAAGTACTTGATTTAACGTGATGATCGTCGTCTGAGCTCCCGATCATTGGATCTATATATATTCCCGATCTATATTTCTTTTAATTCTTCCTTGTGACATGGTGGGTCCATAATCTCTTCAGTCTTCTCGGGTTGGGGGGCCCATCATGTTACGTATATATATATATATATATATATATATATATATATACAGTGGTAACTCCGAAAAGCGGACAGTCACAGGACCAAAAGTTTTGTCCGCTATTGGGGAGGACAACTTTTTATAAAAAAAGTTTATGTACTTCTGTTTGACATTTGATTGAAAATTACGGATGCAATTTTAATTAAACAGGAAAAATTAATTAGATAAGAAAACATTAACTATTTAATACTTTACCTTTTAATTGTGGCTGATCCTTTTATCTTGCATTAAATAATCCCAAAATACAATGTATTGGAGCTAAATTATTTTAATTACTACTGAAAATTCTGTTAACAAAGTTTGGTTTCTCTTCTTTACACAGCAAACCTATTTTTCAAGGGGAATCACTATTCATTTAAAACCGTACGCATTATGTCCTGGAATAGTGACGTCCACAAAAACATCAAGCGTAATGTCATTATAAATTATTTATTAAGATGTTATAGATTACATTCAAAACAAACTGAAATGGACATAAAAATTAACCAATTCATGCTAGTGGCAAGTGAACAAGGTTTTCCAATTTATTTTTTAAAATCTATTTTAACCGGAATTTTTAACCTAAATGACTGTAACCGCATTATGCGCTTCTCTACTTGGTTGAATGAGTGTATGTTAAATAACGCAAATGGCTGTGATGCGGGTGGGGGATAGGCTGGTTTCTTTGTGTCGTGTTGCTCTTTTTGATGTTATAAGTTTGTTTTTCAATTCTTATTTCTGTTATTTAGTCTATTTTGATCTTTAATATCATTTTAAGGTTTTAGTCTTGTACCTGACCTCCGGGAGTTTTGCCCGGCATAAAACTGAGTTAAACCGGAGAGGGAGGTCACAACTCCTCCCGGTCATCAGCTACAAGACTTCCATATCTGATTTGCTTGTCCTTCCTATTTTCTTATATCTGAGTAGTTACGGTTTTGTCCATTAATATCTTTTGTGTAGAATTTTATATCAGTTATATATATATATATATATATATATATATATATATATATATATATATATATATATATATATATATATATATATATATATATATATATATATATATATATATATATACAGTGGTAACTCCGAAAAGCGGACAGTCACGGGACCAAAAGTTTTGTCCGTTATTAAGAGGTGTCCGCTATTGGGGAGGACAACTTTTTATAAAAAAAGTTTATGTACTTCTGTTTGACATTTGATTGAAAATTACGGATGCAATTTTAATTTAAAAGGAAAAATTAATTAGACAAGAAAAGAATAATTATTTACTACTTTACCTTCTAATTGTGGCTGATCCTTTTATCTTGCATTAAATAATCCCAAAATACAATGTATTGGAGCTAAATTATTTTAATTACTACTGAAATTTTTGTTAACAAAGTTTGGTTTCTCTTCTTTACACAGCAAACCTGTTTTTCAAGGGGATTCTCCATAAGATTTAGCTTTGCTCGTCCTTCCGTATCTGCATAGTTCAGAAAGAACTGTTTTAATTGTTTGCTGTATTTCAGTGCTTCAGAATAATCTTTGATTTTTCAGTCTTCCATTCGCGATTCCTCTTCATCATCCTCAGAAAGGGCCAGTGCTTCAGTGGTGTCCGATGAATGAAATTGGAAACATGTAGGTTTTCTTCCTCAATGGATAAATCGTCGTCGATCTTGACATACTCTTCAACGCTGACATTTGAATCCAAATTGTCTACTAGATCCGCAAGGTCTTTTCGCTTTTTTTCAGTAGTACTGTCAGTTGCCACTTCGCTTGTACTCAAAAATCCCGCTTTCTTAAAACATTTTAGAACGCACCCAGGTTCCACCTTTTTAAGGACTGACGTAGTCCAGGAAATTGCATCCAAAACAGATACCGATTTTGCCAACTCTTCGCTGGATTTGCAGGAGATAATCCATGAAAGCACATGTCTCAGAAGCAGCTTTCTGTATCGTTCTTTAAAGCTGCGGATATTTCCCTGATCAAGAGGCTGTAGCATCGAAGTTATGTTAGGAGGCAAGAAAATTAAATTAACACTTTTGAGCTTTAAATCATCAGGATGAGAAGTAGCATTGTCCATGATTTTTCTCTTTTGTTTTTTCATTTTGTTATCTAACTCCACCAGCAAATCGCTCATTATCTCAAGATCATCATCATACACGCTTCCTTATTTCTCCACGAAACACTAAGTTTTTGTACATGAATGTTCTTGAAACATCCAGGCTTCTAAGGAAACATCTAGGCTTTGTAAAGACGCATAAGCATATATTTTTAGCTTGCTTGTTAGAATAATTTTGAAATGTTTGCCAAAATAATTGAAAGTTTTTCAATAATACCTGTCCGCTATTCAGAGGGAATAATATGGATTGTACTATATAAAAGGACTGGGACTCGTAAAAATGTCCGTTAATTAAAGATGTCCGCTATTCGGGAGTGTCCGTTAAGGGAGGTACCACTGTATATATATATATATATATATATATATACCTTAAAACAAGAAGTCTAACAAAGATTCAGTAACACTTCAGTTAATGTTTTATATCGTATGAATAAATATATTAGACACTTACAATTCTTTCATCATTTAGTTTGTTTACCATTCTTTCATATCCGGTTGAATCAAATGGCTCTACAGTTTCTAAACTTATTAATTTTATTAATGGAAAAGAAAGGAAATGGCTGCTTTTTTTTAATTTGTAGTTTTCGTTCGGTGCTCAATTTGTCAAAATATGTTATCTAAGTGGGTCACTATTAGTTAAGCAATTATTCTGGCAACGTAAAGTCATTGAAATTACTGATATGTGTATTTAAAAAGCATACATAAGAATAATTAAGACTTTTGTGTTACCGTGAGTTGTAAGAGTGGTTAGAGAGCAAAAAGTTATGTATCTGAATTCGATAACTTATCCTCTTTCAGCACGAAACAATAAGTTCAGAAAAATAAATTCCTTGTCAAGATTTGCTCTCTATTGATTTCTCCCCCCTCCCAGCAAAAGATTGTGAGAGCTCTGGTTTTATTGATTTCACATTACTGGTGCATCTTAAATGTTCTATTGATTAAACCATGTGATTAACCTGATTGGCATCTGCGAGAACAATTCTCTATCAAATGGTTGAAAACACCAGTGGCCACAAATTCAAAGAATTCGTCCCAGTGAACGTTATTAGGGGAAAAATACCTTAATGGTTCTTTCTGAAAGGTCCGAAAAACTCTCCATGCAGTCCTTGTGAAAGCGTTGCTTTCTTTTAAATGACGCTTCAAGATATGCAGTTATTGGTTACAGGTCCATTCGTGCAATGTTTTAAGAGTGTACGTGAATCTTTGGTTTTTAATAACAAGACGTCGGCGAGACATCTTCATCGATTCGGATGTAGATAAAGAATCATCAACTTCATCATAACTCAAATGAAATAATCATCGATCAATACATTATTCAGTGTGTGCATTTCGTGTTCAAAAAGTATGCCATCTTATTTCCATAATCATTCGAACTTCATTCTAATCTTACGTATTGATTTCAATGATGTATTGTGCCTTTTATGGATTGATTTAGAATATACTCCAGTGGTTAATGAGGTTTGTGTTAAATATGAAACCCTACAGCAAAACTAAAATCATACCACGGGTATATACACCGTAAGAAATTCGATGCAAAATGGTAGCCCAGCAAGACAAATGTCTTTTATTCTCATTTTATTGCGTCAGATCTCTTTCATGGTTTAAATTTCCAACTTTGAAATATATTCCGTTGATTGATTAGGTGTATTTTCATTATCTCCTCTCGATAGCTTTTGCGTGTCTTA
Source organism: Dolomedes plantarius (assembly GCA_907164885.2). Taxonomy (NCBI): domain Eukaryota; kingdom Metazoa; phylum Arthropoda; class Arachnida; order Araneae; family Dolomedidae; genus Dolomedes; species Dolomedes plantarius. The sequence continues at coordinate 127,931,206 of OU015490.1, read as the reverse complement.
TTTTGGACTGCGGGAGAACTCTTCAGGTGTCTAGACGGCTTAAGTCTCGCTCGCCAGGAGCTTAATTTTCAGTAATTAAGAGGATTTATTTTCATTACTGCGATGCCCACATTTCCTTTAGGTGAACTTTTAATGCCATTAAGATAACTATTTTAATAATAACTTCTTAATTATTTTTGAATTAAATGAGGTATTACGGAACCTTATCTCTCGCATGCAAATTTTAATGGGTTTTCATGGCCCATTCAGAAGGGCGCTCATAATCCATTCAGGTGAGCCGAATATTTAAAATGCCATTCACGCGCACCAGCGTAAATAGATACTTCATCATTACCATTAAAAAGTGTTCGTATTTTTTATCGTACCGTATGTTTTCTAGAATGTTTCTAAATTTTCTATAAAACAGCAGGTGGATTTGTGAGTCTCTAACAATGCGATCATTCCGTGATAAAATATTTAAGTAAATAAAACTCCAAAATAATTTCCAAAAAAATTTCCTTTGACTGAATATGTGACAGAAAAAGAATTGAAATTGAATTTAAATATTTCTCGAGGGATTAGGATGATAATGGGTTTCTGTAGGAAAGCTTTCAAACCTTTCCTTATATTCTTTTCCACAACGTGAAGTCAATTTTGTCTGGTGAACACTTTTGAACCACGTACAATGGAAACTATTGTCATCTCAATTCATGCAAAATCGTGATCGCTATTTTACCTTACTGAACAATGCATTGAAATAACTTAATACGTTACCTTTTTTATAAATTTTTAGAGAAATTGGATAATTTCGGCACAATCCAGACATACTAACCTGTACGTTCATTCTATCGAGCCCACCTCATATGCAATTCCATAGCATTTATTGGATGTATGATAAAACATAACATGAAGTGCTTGTTACAGAGAAGTAAACGGAAAATTTTCTCCTTATTTTCAATCATCTAAAAGAAGAGTGAGTTTTTCGGAAACGTCTGTGGAATTGGCACACAATCTACTATATGCGCAAAATTTGATAAAAGCAACGCACTGTGAAATATTCTTGTTGTATTTTGTACACTTTGACAGCATTAGTAGTTCCTAACTGGATGAATAACACTGATATGTAAAAAAGGGAGTACACTTAGAGAGTCCCAGCAGTCAGAACAGCCGAATGAATTCTGCTCAGAACAATATAAATTGGACGAACGAAAAACTGAGACATTTTCAATGAAGAACAGAATACTTCTTAAAAAATATATATACTATTGTTCTTTCTCCATACATTAAGTACGGGAAAATAAACACCTTGAGAAATGGTCTCTTTTACTTCCCTCTCAGGACAAAGTAAGCCAAATGACTCTGCTTTTGAGGAGAAAGAAAGCTCAATTTACTTTAGAAATTTGACTGTAAATTTTCAATTAATTATAGTGAATTTTTTCTGTTCATTTCACTACTTTTGGGGATCGTTTTTATAAAACTATTTATTTTTTGCTTCACTCACAGACATTTCCTCCATAGTGCAAGGGTTTTTTTGTGCATCCCCTTTTAATAAATAGTTTAGAACATAACGCTTAGTAAAAGGAATGCACTACGTAATCTAAAAGAAACCTTTGATCCTCTTTAGACTATTCCCTTTGTTAGTTTGTAGCGAGGGCTGCTTGACATTAAATTAATTTTCTTAACAATTTTACGTTAAAGTCTATGAATATGCTTCCATACAGATTACTTTTATTTGCTGATAACAGAAGGAAAAAAAGTTCACAAAAGTTCTTGAAATAGAATTAGCATTTCACTGAGTTATCTACCACACTTTTCCAGTATTAAATTTTCTTCGTGGACATCTATTTTTTTTCCTCGTCCCGACAGGCAGTGTAAAAAAGGGGGGAAATTTCACACGTCATTATCTGCGAACACAATACTGCCAGGTTAAAACTTCGTAACTTGATTAGAGAAAGCGTGTTTAGAATTTTTAAGCATTTGTTAAATTTACACATACTTTGCTGTAAAGTTAGGGTAAATGTTTCTTTTATAATATTATAAGGTAAGGTTTCACTTGAGTGGTGACATTAAAAATAATTTAATTGAGTTATTTAACCAAGTGTCATTGTATAGTTCTATTCAATACACTTTCTTTAATGTATACTTCTTTACAATAGCTCAAAATCTGCTTAGATTCTAGACAGTCGTTAATGTTGCTTCCTTTGAAACAATTTAACTTTTATAAAATTCGGTTATTTTTCAAACGTTTTAGTGAACTTCAGGCAAGCGAAAGTTTATGAAGTTTACTTTTCTTTGGAGGTCTTTCGAAAGATGTTAAAATTATTCATTTGTGTTTTTTTTTTCAATAATATAATAGCTCATTGAAACCTATAATTGGTTTTCATCTCATGGATTACGGCACTGTAAACTACAAAGGGCGTGTAACTTAATTCATTATTACAGCTACGCATTTTTTTTTTTTTTTTGCTTGGTACGCCATGTCAAGAAGTCGCGCACTTCTCCTGTCCCTGAGAACGCTGTAGAGGTTGAAATGCATCTGGGAGTTCAGTTAGTGGTAAAACTACCCGCAAAAAGCCGCACATGATTTGTTATAATTGTCAAATAGCTGCATACAATTGATTGCATTTGTTAATGAAAGGCATCGTTTGGCCTGGTGTGTCGCCTGTTGTTCCTGGACCATTGAAGAATGGACAACTGTTCTTTGAAGGGATGAGTCTCGGCATTCAATTTCAAGTCTGGTGGACGTATTTTATGACAACCAGGAGAACAGTTTTATTCAGAGTGTGTTGAGCCGAGAGTGAAATAGGAGGAGAGTACATCTTAATGTGGTTTTGTTTTCCTGGATAGGCCTCAGCCCATTGCTTTCTGTACCTGGTAACATGAAAGTTGACATGTATCTCGACGTTCTGGATAATTCGGCCCTGCCTACACTATGGCAATACTACAGGGATGATGGTTGTTTCTTCAAACAGGATTTTGCTCCATATCATACAGCAAAATGTGTGTTGGACTGGTTTTTTGAAAATGAGGTGAATTTGCCCGACTGGCCTTCTTAGAGAACCTACCTCAATTCGATCGAGCACTTGTGGGATGAACTGCAGCGGCGGGTACGACACCGCCACCCACGCCCATCTTCAAAACAATCTCTTCTCAATGCTTTCAAGAGCCATAGCGAGCTATTCCTGTCCATACTTACGAAATACTTGTGGAAGGTATGCCTCAACGTGTTGCCGCTGTAATACAAGCAAAAGGAGGGCCTTGAAGTCACTAAATAGAATAATAAAGCCCGTTTTCTGAAAAACATGCAGAGTCCAAATACTTTTGTCCATATAGTGTATATATATATATATATATATATATATATATATATATATATATATATATATATATATATATATATATATGTATGTATGTATGTGTGTGTGTGTGTGTGATAATAACGGCCACCATTAGATATCTAAAGAGTATTTAAAATTATCCTGTTAATAAAGCACGACCCCTTTTCTAAAATTGCAACCTAAAAGAAAAATAAGATAATTTATCGTAGCCCTGCAGATCATTATACAGGCATGTGAAGTAGCTGAACTCAATAACATCCCCAGATATGAGTGTAGGAAGTTTATGAGATTCCGAATGCCAGTGTAATGTCAAAATTTTTGAAGAGCCCTCGAACCACTCTGTATTTATGGGTTCTGTAGCGTCAAAACCACACTTTACAAGAACTTTATGGCCACTTATCCTGCACCCAGGACAAAAGTTCGGGGTTCTAACAAGCGCGTAATCTAGCAGTACAGTCCCCGGGAAAACTTAAGTGGACGCGTGAACTCCATGAATCTAAAGTCGCCCAATTAAAATATTAAGTAGTTTAGGCTCTCTGGCGTCAATATCGCAAAACACTTATTTACTATTTGCTTGAACAGAAGATTTCGCTCTGTTCGTGTCTAACTCTCGTTGCTGTCGGACCTGCTGTCCGATATGATGTAAAATCTGCGTTCTGAATGCGCCCCGGCAGGGACCGGTGGCGTTGCAATTGTGTGTGTCCAGTTGTCAAGATACCTGTGTTTTTCTGAATAATATTTGTCTACATTAGAATCCGGAATAAATTAATATGCGTCGCATATCTGTTGTGTGCATCCTTCTAATGCCTCTCCAGTGTGTGGTTTTCCTCCCCGATGTGTCAACGGCTCTCGTGAAATGGTCTTCATCTCCTGATACTTTGGCTACGTCTACAACATGTTTGTGTTTCATTTCCTCTACATAGTTTAAGTTAAAGTTTACCGTGCGCGTTAGCCGATATCATTATATATATATATATATATATATATATATATATATATATATATATATATATATATATATATATATATATATATATATATATATATATACATATATACCGGGTGGTTATAATTAAACTTCCCCTATAAACGGCATCCTACAGCGCAAACGGGTGAACGGAATGCAACGAAATTTTGTATATGAGCTATACACGAGATACGCTCACGAAATTTCGAAAAAAAACATTTAGTTCCAAAATGTCCACCAGAGCGCGTCTTTTCGGGAAAAATATGAAATTTAACACAATAAACGACCAAAAAGGAATACAGAAACAATATTAACATTTATTGACTAGTTTCTGATCACCTTGGAATCGAACCACATTAAGTAAAGGTAAGGGAGAAACAAAAACAGTTCAGTTTGCAGAAACAAGAACAGATTAGGGCGAAATTGCACAAGAGGAGCAGTTGTTAATTGTGTCCAGGACGATGTAGGGAAAGCTGCTCCACGTGACAACCTTCATTCACAGGCAAAATTTCAAGTCGATGGACAGTGTGTTCAACAGCAGATCGTAACTGATCAGTTGTGATGCTTCGCACATGAAGCGTAATGAAGTTCTTTAAATCATCCAACGTCACAACATCCCCACAATAATTCGACACAATAGACATCGACTTAAACATGACAACGTCTACAAACGTTTTATACCCTAACGTGTTTTGCATAAAGCATCCTTTTCTTCCCAAGCATGCAAATCTCGACATTTTTCTCCTACAACTGACAGCTTTTCCCGGTTTTACATTTTATTACTCATAATTCTTGTTCTGGATTGTTAATATTGTTTCTGTATTCCGTTTTGGTCGTTTATTGTGTTAAATTTCATGTTTTTCCCGAAACGGCGCCATCTGGTGGACATTTTGGAACTAAATTTTTTTTTCGAAATTCCGTGAGCGCATCTCGTGTATAGCCCATATACGAAATTTCGTTTCATTCCGTTCACCCGTTTGCGCTGTAGGATGCCGTTTATTGGGGAAGTTTAATTATAACCACCCGGTATATATATATATATATATATATATATATATATATAAAATTGTTCCCATAAATGACATATATAAATAACCTCAATAAAATAGATATAAAATGTCAGTATAATTAGTATCACAATCAGCGAGTTGTTTGCTTTGGTTGGCCGTTGAATAATTCAACTATGAATAGTGAGGAAGTGTTGGAAGGGAGTGACGTAATAAACTCAGAAAATCTGCGCAGAATCTCAAAATTTATCTCACTTCGGTAGCATAACGTTCTTATCGGCTGGAGTTTTGGGATCATTCCAGGAAAATAATTAAAAATACTTTTATAGTTATTTTATTATAAGATCAGGTATTGACTAATCCTTTTCCGCGAACCCACCACCAGTCCAGAGCGTACCATCGCGTGTTAAACGCTGCTCTAGGTTGTTCACCATACTGCACTGTCTCAATGAACAATTTCTGTGGACGAGGTATCCTAGAGGTGGCAGAGCTGAAAGGGCGCTCGCTTCGAATCCCGACAATCGCCATCGGGGTCATACGACTGTTAAAAGTCGAAAAAGTATAAAAATTGTCACTTTGGACATTCTATATCTTGAAAAGTATAAGATTTAAAATCATAATTTTTTTATGTCAATAAAACAATGTTTGATTTATGAATATATACCGCTTACTTGTTTGATAGCTAAAAATAATTTCTGTTAGTCAGTCATAAATAATAATCAGTTTGCTTTGGATAAAAGTGATATCGAAGCTAACGCACATAAATACTCCAAAAAAATTTAGTTTAAGACAAATTTTCTGCTGTTAACACATACTGCAGAAACTAAAGTTTAATTTGAACCAAAATTTGTATATATTTAAGGTATATTTCTATTTTTACTATGAAACTGAAAATAGTGCATTTTTTCTTGATAAATTAAATTTTATTTATGCATGAAAAATGCATTCTCTAGACATATGTAAACAAATTTAGGTTCAGTTTCAAGCAAATGATAATATGGTACCCTCTGTGAAAATTTCATGCAAAAATATGAAATAGATATAGAGATAACAAGTGCGTTATGTGAAAAAACACATTTTGAGATAAATCCCTTTGAAGTATTGCCCTTTAAATCTGTTTACAGTAAACATCTGACACGTTTTTATTCATAACTTCCGTAATTATGGGAATTTTTTCAAGCGGATTGTCTTAAAATACTCAGAAAAGGTTAGTCTTTCATGTGTATTTTCTTCAAAAAATCGATTTTTTTTGACGGTTTAACTGTTGTATGATCCCTTCAGTACCTCCGTGTCTCGGCCGCATAGGGCCACGTTTAATCCGTACACCGGAAAATCCCTCTATAAGGTCAGAGAGGATGGGAGAGGTTACGATTCCCCCAGATGCAGGTCAAAATGGAGGTGACATATCGCACTCCCGATATAAACTGGACCTGCACCCATCAGCCTATACGAACCTAGTCTGGAATACTTCCTGTCAGTAGGGATTGGACATCGACAACAAAACATCGATGTTTTGAAACATCGATATTCAATATTAAAACATCAATGCTAACAAAACATCACCCAAAAACCATCGATGTTTTTGAACATCCATATTTTAAAACTGCTTTAGTAACCTCTAACTTTAATGATACTTTAGTTAGTCGTCAGGGGGGGAGGATTTAATTTTACTCTCTGATTGGGCTGACACAAATGACAAAAACTGGGTAGTCAGCATATCACAGAATTTCCATGGTACATTTTATTACTTTTACCAGAAAATTGAGGAAGATATTTTTACTATCAAAACAAGTGATAGGACCAAAGCCACAAAGAAAAATCCGTGATGTTTTCAAATTTAATTGGTTGAATGTGAAAAAATTATTGTAAATATCATGTCATATTTATTTACAAGTTGGAGAATAATTTACTTCCAGGAGGCTTAAATAATTTAGTGAAAAAAATTCTGAAGGTCATGAACGTAGGCGTCGTTGGTTAGTTCAACTCTATAGTACTCCTGATCACAACTACGGTGCCGCAACGGCACCGGATCTCTCGTGTGCACCGAGCCTAAGGCAAACTTATTTAAAAGAATTTTTGATTTTGGTTCAACAGAATTTAATAATAAAAAAATTAATAAGAACAATTTATTAACAAATATTTTATTTTCAAATTAAATATTACAAAAGGAAATTACAAATATTTACATATCGATGTTTTAAGCCACAAAACATCGATATTTAAAACAAATCGGCCTCAATAAATCGATGTTTAGAACATCGAAATTTTTTTCAAAACATCGATGTTTTGAAAACATCGACATTGATGTCGCATCCCTACCTGTCAGGTCTATAGGCCAGGTCTTTACGACTGAACGGCATTAGAAACAAGAATAACAACAATTTCTGTCAAGACCAAACAACACTTCAGTACTCTGTCTGGAACAATTATATAATTTACGAACTATTTTACTTTCAGAATATTTCCGTTACATCTGAAAAGGATCAATCATCACAGTGCAAAATAAAAATTTCTGCCTACAACTTTAAGAGCCAAAAAATTGACTTCCTAACGACCGCACAGTTCTTCTTTCGTCTGAGATATTTTTTTTTTCCTCGGTGAAATAAAATTCGGGATGATTTTCTCCTTTAACATTTTCGAGAAAACTAGCACCCCAAAAATATATTCTAACATTTTTCGTGCATCTAAATCGGCTTTCGTACGTTAACATACTCTGATATTGAGAAATAAATGTAATTTGTGCGCATTAGAACAAAAAGGGACTGAAAGTCACGTAAACAGCAGACTACAAATAGAAGAACTGGAGAGGAAAATTGGAGAACTTCATTTTTAAAAGTTATCCACTCAGGCAGTAGAATATTTAGTTCTCAAACTTTGCCGAAAGAAGTTAAAATTTTAAGCAAATTACATTTTGAATTTCAACAATAAGAATGTTAAAAAGATTTTCCGTTCATTGCGACTGAATATATAATTTCCAGAGTGAAACAAAGCACGCAGCGCATACGCTTAGGATAGAAATAAATTCCAGGTCCCCCCCCCTCAAAGGTCGTCATAAAATATTAGGCGAGTGGTACAAATGAAACAAAAGTGTAAGGATTTTAAGACGCATCACTCCGGCTGTACATTTGATAGCTGATTGCGTGAGGCCTGTGTAGAGATGATATGGCTGTACACTGTGCGAGAGAGATGTAAGGAAAGAAAGCTGAGGTTTCGGCACTGACTAATCTCCCTCGCACTCTATTTATTACATATTGCATTAAAACTAAAGTTTGTTAAAAAAGGAACCACACTTATGAATTGGATTGATTTTTACATTTGAACTAGTCAATAGTCTTATCGACCTTGGCTCAGAGATCACTTCCAATATACATTCAGATGTTAAGAATGGTATGCTATTCGTTTTCTTTTTTAAATCTATTTGAATCGAAAGGAAAGCGAAATGACTATTCTACGAGACCTATTTTAACATACGATCCTAAGACTTCGGTTCTTACACATGTTCGCGAAAGCCAAGTTGCCCTATATGAAATCTTAAACTCATCTTTGGGGAGTCAAAAGGTCTGGTTTCTGGCAGAAAATATATAATAATGATATATATATATATGTATATATATATTTATATATATATATATATATATATATATATATATATATATATATATATATATATATTATATATATATATATATATATATATATATATATATATATATATATATATATATTATATATATATATATATATATATATATATATATATATATATTATATATATATATATATATATATATATATATATATATATATATATATATATATATAATATATATATATATATATATATATATAAATATATATATATATTAGTATATATATATATTATATATATATATATATATATATATATATATATATATATATATATATATAAATATATATATATATATATATATATATATATATATATATATATATATTTATATATATATATATATATATATATATATATAAATATATATATATATATATATATATATATATATATATATATATATATATTATATTTATATATATATATATATATATATATATATAAATATATATATATATATATATATATATATATATATATATATATATATATATATATATATATATATATATATATACTAGCTGAATACCCGTGCTTCGCTACGGGGTACATTTTAGGATAATTACAATGAAAAAGTAGTGAAATTGCTTTTTAGAGGATTTTCTTATAAACAATATACAGTTGGCTCTCTGTTTAACGACTTTCAAGGGACCGTGAAAAATCGTCCTTAAGTAGAGATCGCCCTTAAACAGAATTTGTGAAATAATAACATTTCCCATAAAGTCGGAGAGGCCGGGACTGGGAAATATCGTCTTTAAATAGAGATCGTCGTTAAGTAGAGCGTCGTTAAACAGAGAGCCAACTATATTTTTCTTCTTCATTGGACGGAACTAATATTACCAGGCTCGTCTGCGAACTTACGCGTGAGCAAGCTACGTAAAACTGACCGTGCGAGAAACAATTTTCTCGTAAATGTACGCCAGCATATTTTAAAGTTTGGCCTTGGGACTTATTTATCGTCATGGCGAAGCATATTTTGAGAGGAAATTACAGTTTAATATATAGATTTGATTTAATATCCATAAAACATACTAATTTGAACAAAATTTTTAAAAATTTCCATCTCAATTTGTCTAGTGGTTAAATTTTATCTTTTACTGTATTTTAATATTTTATTTGTCAATTAATTTCGTTGTTATGCACGTGACGCAAAATTAATTTAAAGTATCACAAAAAGAAAAGAAATCTCGTGATCAGCATTTAATAAATTAAATTAAAAACTTTCCAATCGATTACTGTTTTGGAAGCTAATGTTCTGCTAATTTCCAGTAAAAGCTAAAATCATTTGAAAACCACACACCAGTGTTCCACTCACTTGCAACACTATAAACCCCTAAAAGAATGCAAGAATAAAACGTATAAAAAATATAAATCTATTAATTTAAATAATTAAACACACACAAATGTATAAATTACACAAAAGTTTACTCAAATTCTTTAATCTGTCTACATCTCCAGTATAGAAATATTTTCGGGGCATTTACAGAACATGGTATATTTCACTTTTGAAAACACACATTAAATGAGCACCATCTCAATGAGAAATTTCTGAAATGAGCATGGCAATGAAGATCGTGTGTTTACAAACAACAGCAGTAACCGAAATGCGTTAAAATATAAATTTTAAGAGTATTATGGTAGTGAGTTGTGTATATAAATAAAAACTTTCCAAACGATTACTGTTTTGGATGCTAATGTTCTGCTAATTTCCAGTAAAAGCTAAAATCATTTGAAAACCACACACCAGTGTTCCACTCACACGCAACACTATAAAACTGAATTACAGTACTCTACGTTTATATGGGCATTGAAAATTGTGGTTAGTAGAGGGCAATACGGGACAATCCACGCATTGTCTATAGGCACTTGCTATCTTTGGCTATTATTTGATCCGTAATATCTGCCTCATATGCCGTATGTTTCTAAACGCCATTCCCGAATGAAGAAATCGTGTAGAGGAGGCTTCTGCAACATGTGGACAGAGACAGTTGTTTTGTGACAACTGACTGAAGTGGTGTCATCTTTGGCTATTATTTGATCCGTAATATCTGCCTCATATGCCGTATGTTTCTAAACGCCATTCCCATGTGAACCACAGCCTAATTCCTTTAAAATGGAACAAAATGAGTAACTCCAGTTAACCATGCCACTACTGCTACAGGGGCATCAAAATGTGAGAATACAGAGTTTAAATCAGCCAAAACTGCAATTATGGTGTACATATGACACCTAACTTCTCCAAAAATCTTTGCCTTTGTGATGAGACTCATAAGTGATTTTTTTTTTAAAACACTCTTGCTAACAAATCATGACGATCCTGTGGTTTTTGTCCAAGTATTCTTTGCTGTTGTTGTCTGATTTCTTCCAGTCTCGCTTCTCTTTCCGGGGTAACGATTCGGAAAATCATTCGGGAAAAGTTGAAAAGTAAACAATACCAAATCAATTTAAAAACTAAATACAGTATAAATAACGTAGAAAAAATAGCAGTATGAATAACACAGTATGAATAAAAAAGTTCAGGCTACGGGCAGATATGTTCAGGCCAATAATACAAGAAAAATTTTAAATCGTAGTAAGCAATGAAAAATATTTTACACACTTCAGTAATAGCAAAACAAAAGATGATGTTAAAATAGAAAGGAAAGTTAAAACAGAAGTAAGAAGTTAAATTCTAAAAATATAAATGAGGTATAAATCAGCTATCGATTCTAATTTATGAATCAGGACATGAAAAAATTACTGCATGTAAAAAAATTAACCCTACCTCCATTAATTTCAAAACTTCTTGACCTGTGGCTTGTCCAATCATATGAAATATAATTCTTGACAATAATTCGTGTTAACCTAAACTGTTATTTGTGTTTTTTTTTATTTAAAAAAGTTATGTTCTCAAAATATGACAATTAAGAAAAAGATATCATCGAGAAAAAATAAATCATGCTACTTAAGAAAGTCATACCACAAATTTCTATAAAATTAATGTGCAACTATATTTTAACTGAACTTCTATTAACGTAAGGAAAAATAGTTATGTGATACGATACGAAAACATAAATTACTGTAAACATAAGAAATTAATTAACGTCATTTAAAACTGTACAAATGAAACAAATAATATAAATACCACATTCAAACTCTAAATTTCTTTCATTTCTCAAGCAATATAATAATAACATTTCGTTTAAAAAATTATAACACGTATTCTACAGCTTAAAACTAAATAGATTTTTTAATGAAAAAAACATTTCTACATACAGAGAGGGATGTAATTTTTAAAATCATTGGTGTTGGGTTTCTCAATCTTATCTTTAATTCTCGTCTGAAGTAATGGAAATTCACATCTTTTAATCACGATGTTCAAGAATCAGCCTTATAGTGAATTTATCAATGATTTTAACACACGTAAGTAACCACACACACAAACAAACACTTGAAAACAATTATATTAAAAAATGAAAAAAATTATATTAAAAAATAATAGTTTATAAAAATTTCAACTTACGAAACAACATCAAGGAACCGTTTTGCAAATTTGAAAATGGTACGCAGTCAACCCAAAGCGAATCGATTCCCATTCGAATTTTCACTTTTAACTGGCAAAATATCCCAAAAAATCAGTACATCTTGAAATGATTTAATTATGATTAAAAATTTTGAATTACAAGTTTTTGAAGCTTTTTCTAAGTATGTAACATTTAATCAAAAGGTCTGTTTCTTTACGTTTTTAACGTAAACAAACGAAATTAAAAAAATAATATAATGAAAAACTGTTTAACTGTGAAGAAGATTTAATCAATTCAAGATCTCTAATTAAATTTTTCTTTCACTAAGGGCGATGAATGAATCAAGTGAATGAATGAATGACTCATTGTTGTTTACAACCCAAGGGGAGAATTTTCGTTCTTCTTCGGCATTGAAGAACCGCGCAGCAAAATTTGTGTTGAAGTACCGTTCTTTAAAATTCAATTAAAAATCGAAATTTTAAGATAGACACTTGAAATGGGGTTTATATGAATGAGAAAGCTTTCATCTTCCAGTTGATATAAATATTTTCTTTGTAACATAATAAGTCTGAGAGCATCGAATTTATATATCTCGAAACGCATAAATTTTTCCAAAAAGTGGGTTTTCAATTATAATAAAAATATCAGTTTGTTTTAAATTATTTTTAAACAAATGAGGTTTTGTTTGAAGGAGAAATGTCTGTAGTCTTAGATTGTAAAAAGATCAAAATTCTACGATCATTTTTTGCCGAGATATCGTAATCTGAAGTTAAAAAAACATAAAATATCGCACAAAACATAAAATAAAAAATTTTCTAGAATAAAATTTAAAATTCGGGCTTCGAGGTGCACCTTCCCATAGTCTGCACTACCCGTGTGCCAAATTTGACGTCTGTAAGTATCACAGATTCGCCTGGGGGTCGCATACACACACACACACGCAAACACTCTCTTTTATTAATAAGATATATATATATATATATATATATATATATATATATATATATATATATATATATACTAGTGGTTAGCCCGTCAATTTTAATTTTTATCAATTTACATCTGCAAAGTCAATATTATTTGTATGCTTAATATCTCCTATACTTTCTTTTATTTAAATTATACACATTTTTGATTATTTAAATTTATGCAATATCAGCACTATTATGATCTATTTAAGATGCAATTTTTTTTAACTTAAATAAAATCTGAACTCCACATAATAGCATCACTTTACTTAATTCTATTACAAGTATTAATTATGAAATATTAAATTCTGTCTGTTAACAGTCTGCTGCACGTATTCAGGTTAGCGATTCCTGACTTTGTCTTGAAAGCCATCTACATTTCCGTTCATTGGCCTTACGGCCCTTTTTAGTAATGAGACTTTCATCAACATCTATATATATAAAACGCGTAGGTATGCGGCACAAAAATCGACGATATTTCTACAATCCGAATGGCAACGGCTGTAACTACCGGATGTAAACATTAGCGGCTGTCCGCGTGTGACTCGACGATAGCACGTAATTTGGTACAATTTAATTGCTGTATTTTACTCATGAATAATTTTAATTTATACACGAAATAATTTTAATTTATTCATTTAATATGATTAAGTGGAGATATCTGAATTGCGAACAATGATACATACAGAGAGAAATGTAATCTATACTATATTTTAGTATTTCCTGAATTTTCACTCCATTTTATAAGTGAAAATTTTCCCCAACAATTTCTTATTTGATGTAATGATAAAGTGTAGATATCTTAGTTTTGAAAAATAGTACATACAGTGAGAGATATAATTTTTAAAATCATTGGTGTTGGGTTTCTCAGACTTATCTTTAACTCTGTTCTGAAGTAATGGAAATTCACATTTTTTAATCATGATGTTTTAGAATCAGCCTTATAGTGAATTTATCAATGATTATAAATTTTTTGTCTGAGTTTTCACTACCCCTTAACAACGTATATTTATGATGACAGGTAATAGTAACATTCATTACATATGTTACTTTCAATTGAGTTGTTTTGCAAAAGAAAATATAAATCTAAAAGCGACCATGCTGGTCGCGCAGCGGCTAGTTCATTTTAAATGTTGATTGCGCTCTAAGTAAATTTTCCAGTAACGCTAAATAATTAATGCAAAAAATTTAACTTAGTTGTTTCATAATTTTAATTCATAAATGAACACGCGCCAAATATAAACCATTGAGGTGTTCGGTATTTTTCATTTAAAGATGTTGCAAGAGGAAAAATATTTTTATATACGTATTTTGTTCGAGAAGAAAGTATAATCTATATACGTGTATAAAACAGTTCCGTAACTGACTGACTGGCTGATTGACTGACTGACATATAACGCACAGACCAAACCGCTGGACCCAAAGGGCTGAAATTTTGCATGGTGATTCTTCTTATAATGTAGGGGTGCACTAAGAGAGATATTTGAAAAATTCTTCTTAGATTTTTTAAGTTAAATTTTTAGGCTGTTTTTGTGAACATTCTTTAAAGTTTGCAATTAAAATAATATTCCGAGGGTTATAAAATTTATTTCACAAGAAAGATCATAAAAATTCATATACTCCGCAGTTGTTCCATTGTCTAAAAGCATAGAGAAGCATATCACGTTTAAATGATACATTCGAACATTCTTACGAAGCCTTATTAAACGATTTATTTAAACGGGGTCTAAATTTGCTTCAATCAACCGCTGTTAATGCAATTAGAAGACAAACAATAGAAATGATTAGCTTCCAGTCGTTTCTAATCGAATTGCCATTTGATTGGAACCGAATTAAAGTTATAGGTAAATATTAGACGAAATCATTCCAAATAGACATGATATTAGATTGGCTACTTGTCGGAATTTGAATATTTCCAGGCACGAACAAATGAGCTTAAACGAGTTATGAGAGCGATCGATAAAATTGCTTCGACCCACGGCAGGCCCGCCCGCATTCAGCCAGTTTCTGGTGTCAGTACATTTGAGAAATGCATTTTTTACTTTCTTTTCAGTAATATTTCCTCTTCCAGAGCCTTAGGAATAGAGCCTAAAGGAACGAAAGAAAAGAATCTATATAAATTTATTTCATAGGGAAAAATGGAATAAAATATTCATTAGAAGAACTGAACTTCAAAATTGATGCAATTCGGAAATATGATGCAAATATGTGCGTTTGTGCGGATAATGTAAATAGAATATGCAAATGCGGTTATTAATAAAGTAGGTATGAAATTTCCTCGTATGGCGTTTTTTTTATTTAAGTACTACCATGTGTCCATTTTTTTTGTTGAGTGTACGACTTTTGTTCAATGGTAGATTCATGTTTGGTTTGTCAGATGCTTGCGGAGAAAAAGGCTTGGAAAAATGCACATCTTTATTTTCTCTGTCAATTTATATGGTAAACACTTATCGGAAGAGACATTATTCGCATTTTATAAATGCGATGTACTACAATGTGCTACTAAGACTATCAAAATGTTCGTTTATGCTCCAATTTCAAATAAATGAAATGGTATGCAAAAATACACATCATCATCTAAATATTCTTCATTGAGCTAAGGAGTATGATTGTCTATAACCTGACTGAAGAACAATTATTATTTTTTTTATCCTACGCCAGTCTTCAGAATTTGTGCCATCAGTCGACGAGCAGCCCAATATAGAGATGAATATTCAGAAAAGCGAGAGATAAAATAAAATAATTACAAGATAAAAAGAACTTTTTATATGCTATGTTTTTAAATTTTCTGTTGAATCATATAAACTTGACAATTCTATGTATTAATAAATACTTTTTAAAAATTATTTTGATGAATTATCCCATAGACTTGAAAGAAAATGAAGTCAATTGGAAGTTAACTTGCGTTTAACGTTTCGTTCCCGTCCCGGCCGATAGATGGCTGCACCAGTCTACAAAACAAAATTAACTGTAAATGAATTCAAATCTGCTTAAAGATGGCTAAAAGTATTAAAATAATGCATTGTCATCGTGTTCTGAGGTATTCTGAAAGTTTCAAATGTCTAGCTAGTCGGGAAGTTAGTTAAAAATAGATTGCAAGATTTGTACTGGACAAACACGGACACAAACAAGAAAGCGAGTTAATAAAAACATGGTAATTAGCATCCACAGAGTTGTCTGTAATAAACTTTAAAACAATGGGGCAGATCTTGAGGTGGTCACCATCCATATCACCCTGGTGGCACAGAGGGCAACAAGCTGAATCGCTGATGCCTATCCGATGCAGATGTTTTTTTAGATAATCATGTCCAGTTGTCATAAGAAAGCAAGCAACTCTAACAGACCGAGGCAAGGAACCAGGGATTTTATTACTCTTGTTGGGCAGGATTTTCCATCTCTTATCTGTATCTTCCATCTGTATCAACATATAAGGATATTCTATGAGCTTTTATCGTAAATAATTCTTTCATTTTATCGTAAATAATTCTTTTAATATTTCGCAGAGGCAGAGGAGAATCAGGCTGGGCCATAAGAGATCCAGCCTTGGCAAGTTTATCAGCCTGCTCATTTCCCAAAATATCTCAGTGGATCGGAATCCATCGAAGAGTAATGCTTTTTCTGGTTTTCTTTAGATCGAAAAGCCTCATTCTACAAGAATGAACTTGGGCATTTTCGTTATAGTTCAAACTGGTAAGCGACAAAATAGCAGCTTGAGAATCAATTAAAACACAATATTAGGGTCATGGCTGTCATTTAATTTATCAATTGCATATGATATAGCCGCAATCTCTCCATCAAAACAAGTATATTTATGAGCTCAACATTTGTTTCCAATACGAATGTTTACATGGGATTTCGAGAAGCTGTTCAATTCAAGTAATATTAAATGTTAGTCTATAAATATGATTTACAGGCTCCTTGAAGATTTGAAAATGCGTCCACTTCATACATACACCAATTTTAGGCTCATACTTTTATGCAAGAATCCATTTGGAGGAAAAAATATAACTGCCTCGCTTGCACCCATGCCATCTAGCTCAAAAATATTCGCTGGAGACGAATCTCTGCATCGTCACGATTGTTCTAAAATTTACAATAAAATGCAAAATAAAAAAAAACTCTTCCCAGAAAAGAACTAAAAATACAACATCACAGAATAGTAAGCTTGTTTTGCTTCAAAATTGTGGAAAGGAATAAAGTAAGCATATTCTATAAATAATCGCGAATTTTAAGATATTCATTCTGAAAAGTTTCATTTATTACACGGCACTATTTTTTTCGTTTATCACTCCTGGAGCAGAGCCGAAATATAAATATTAGACTTTTTTTCGCGGGAATAAAAGGGGAACGAAATAAACGCTGACACATGCAAAAGAAAACATTTGCATCTTCTGTTTCAGCTCAGCTGCGGAGAAATGGAACGCTTTCGGAACGAAGAGGTACTCAAGGGTGGGATGACACATTTTAATAAAGCTCTCGCATTTTATATCGCTCATAAATTACGTACGAATAAAGAAATTCTTTTCGTTCTTGATAAGGAAAATGTATATATTTTGTTTAATAGATGTCTGGAATATTTGTTCGTGAAATTGGAATCACTTCAGACAATGTTTGAAAAAAGAGAGCGAAATAAAAAAATTTTTAAAAAATCGTTCGGTGCGTCATTATTACAGGCCTCGTCGAAGGGTACATCTCGATTTTGAGAAGTTGTTTTGAAATATCTTTTGTGGGCTCTCCCTGAAGCAGGTGTTTTGGAAAATGTCTTCAAAGGAAGGCGAGGTGTAGCCGTGTGTTTGATGAGTGTGTGAGAAAATGGCTCCATCGCATTTAATAAGGAAAATATTTATTTTCATTCCACCGACTCGTCAACATAGAGCAGGGAGCCACGAAGGGGGACGGATAGTTTGAAGCCCATTTATATCATACTAGCTAATTACCCGTGCTACGCTATGGAGTATATTCAAATTAAATACAACGATCAATGTTTGCAATTAATGTCAATATATATATATATATATATATATATATATATATATGGCCCATGTGGACACAGAGACACGAACACGGGCTCGATATGAAACATTTAATAATATCTAAATCTAATCTAGGGGCATTATTTACAGTGGGGCAGCATTTACAGTTAGAAATTTAAAGGGGGGAAAGTTCTTCATAGCTGTCGCGTCTCTTGCCCAGTCGTTACTCGTTCAGCTCATCGCGTCTTCTGGCTCACTCCTCGTTTTGTCACAGAGGGCGCTATCGTTGGTTGAAGTCGGCGCCTGGACATTTCCACTTCGCACTCGGCTCATCCTGGCGGGACCGGACCTCCGGGACAGCAGGTTTGGGGACGACAGAACAGACAGTAACTGCAAAATAAAAAGAAAGAGAGAGAAACGAAAGCAGAAGAAATGTTCTCCGAAAATTCTCTCCACAAACACACCGGCAAAGTCGTTTGGACGGTCTCATTTGCATCAGTTGGCATCGAAAGAAATTTTTCATCACAGGTGTAACGACGAGATGGAGTTGGCCCCACATCAAAGCCGACATCCAAGTCACGTGCAGGTAACATCATTTTAGCAGCGTGTCGACGTCACGTTTTCATCAAACATCACAATTTCATCATCATTTGTGAACATCACAATTAAGAAACAAGATGTCGTCCAATCGAACAGTTCAGAGTGTCTTAGAGATTCAGTTCAGAAATGAAATTAGAAAGGAATGAAGATTGTTCTTGAATAATATATGGAGTAAATATAAAAAGTACGTCACAAACACAAAAAAGTAATGTTCAAATAGTATAATGAAGGTACTAATACGACCATTTTTTCATATAATCACTGGCCGTAGACGTTAGGTTTGGTCCATCATGTGACCCGATTTTTTCAACTTGGTATCTGTCATTTGGAAGCACTTTGTGAATTATATAGGGACCAAAAAATCTGGGTCGCAGTTTTTGTCCAGTGCCAAATTGTGTCCGTTGAATGGCTACAAGATCATCAGTGTTATAAATCGATGGCGATTTGCGATGTTTATCAAAGTTTTTCTTGTTACTCGCTTGTAATTTCTCAATGTTTTTCTTAGCGACAATACGTAGGTCGTTTCTGTCATTAATCAGTGAATCAAGATATTCTTCATTTAATATTTGTTTAATTTTGAGGTCTTCTTTATTTTTCATTTTTATGCCAATTAAAAGTTCGAAGGGAGTATATTTGGTAGCATCAGAAGGTGTACTGTTAATGATTCTTTGGACAGAAGATGTGTACTTGTACCATTTTGCAGGGTCATCAATGGAAAGTTTAGACAGGACAGGAATAAGGATTTGATGCAATCGTTCAATTTGACCGTTGCCGCGAGGCACACCAGTCGCAATTTGGACAAGTTCAATGTCTTCATCTTTACAATATTGCTCAAAATCTTTAGAGGTGAAAGCACTACCTTTATCAGTGATTATTCTCTTAGGATTACCGAAATTGGACTGTTGTAGATTAAGCTTATCAAGGGCGTTTTTTGTCGAAGTTGATTTTACTGGGTATATCCAAAGGTACTTTGTAAACGCATCAACAACCGAAAATATGTATTGATAGTTCTTATTGGTGGAAAGAAGTGGTCCAAGAAAGTCACAGTGGTATGTGTCTAAAGGCACTTGACCCTTTGGAATGGGATGAAGAAAGCCTTCGAGTTTACCTTTTTTTCGATTGTACAGAATACAATGAACACAGTTTCCGATCACACGTTCAACTTTTTGGTGTAATTTTGGAATGTAGAAATCACGTTAATCATTGTTTCGGTCTTTGAAACTGCAAAATGTCCTTTTTCATGCATTTCACGAATTATGCCTGTCTCGAGAGATTGTGGAACAACCAAGAGTTCATCACCGTTGTCAATCTTGTACAAAACATCATTTTTTAGGGTGTATTCATTGGTGTTGTTGGTAGAACACAGAGTTTTTAATGATGTGATATGTTCATCATCAGCCTGAGCATTGGCAATTTTGAGTGTGATAGGGTCATGGTGAGCTACATGATAAGCAATGCAACGACTCAAAGCATCAACATGTGGCAATTGCTTACCCTTTCGGTGTAGAATCTCAAAATCAAATTCCTCAAGAAGCATGGCCCATCGAGCAATCTTTGGAGTCAAATCTTTTTTGCTGAAAAGTGATTGATCGGTATGTTTCAAGCTCATATTGTAAAGGTTGCGAAGCTGCCAAAAATATCCCCAGAGAAAATTTATTACAGTGGAAATCTGAACACCAAAAAGTTTGCAGTAAGAACCATTCAGGTTCAGCTGCTCTAATGGAAGTGAATGGCATGATTGAGATGTTTTCTCGTTCTGAGGAGCAATATGGAGTAAGATATGTAAATTATATAGGTGATGGAGACTGCAAAACATTTACAGGCATCACAAATAATAATTCTTACAATGTCCCAGTGTCTAAAATTGAGTGTGTGGGCCATGTGCAGAAAAGGATGGGTGCACGCCTGCGAAAACTGAAAACTGAATATAAGGGTAAAAAAACTATCCGACAATAAACCACTTAGTGGTAAAGGTCGGTTAACAGATGGTCTTATAGACAAATTAACTACCTATTATGGTAATGCAATAAGGAAGCATTCTGATAATGTCAGAGACATGCAGAAAGCAATATGGGCCATATGGTATCATAAGGCTTCAAATGATGATACCATAATGCACGATTTCTGCCCTGATGGGGTCAACTCCTGGTGTCCATATCAAAAGTCGGTTGCTAATGCAACACTAAAGGATTTTAAACATAAAAATCCAGTTCCTTTAACTGTTATGGAATGCATTAAACCTGTTTTTAAAGATTTATCACATCCAAATTTGTTAAAAAAATGTCTTGGGGGTAAAACCCAAAACGTGAATGAATCTTTAAATGCATTAATTTGGTCATATTGTCCCAAAACATCAAACTCTTCTAGAAAAATTGTACAAATTGCAGTAAATGTTGCTGTTTCCCAATTTAATTATGAAAAGCAGGCCACATTACACATTATGAAGGAGCTCAGCATTATACCAGGTGTAAATGCTATAGCAGCTGCTGAAGAAGCTGATAAACAACGTGTTAAATTGGCAAACAAACGAGCTCTAAATTCAACTTTAGAGGCTCGAATAGCTAATAGAAGAAAGAAAAAGAAAGAAGAGGAAAAACATCTATTAGCAGAAGGGGATGTTTATACCGCAGGAGCATTTTAAGAAAGTTTGGAGCCAGTTAGTAGGTTATAAACAGAACTTTAAACTTTAAAGTACTTTTTCTCAAAATGATGATTTTGAACATTGTGCACACTCTTACCCTTAAGCTATGCAAGCAATATTGATGAAATTTTAACCACATGTTCATTATAAGTCATTCTCTAAATTAAAACCAAAAAAATAGAAACTCCTTGGAAAATTTTTGGATTTCACTTACAAATATGCATTAAAATTCATCAAATTTTATTCATTTCATAATTTATGCATATAAAAAATGTTTAGTAGTATTTTATTGCCATATTTTGGTTTTAAACTGAAGGTAAGTGTGTTTTAATTATTTTGTAACAAACATTTTTTTTCTACATGCATATTTTGTTAAATAATGCTGCGCTCAGTGACTTTTTACTTTTTGGCCCTTTAACAAATTCACATTTTTTAAATTGAAAAATTTATCTTAATTATCTAGTTTTAAATTTAATTTCTGATGCGCATAATAACTCATAATGTCTTACTTTAATATAAAATCAAAACAATCTTTCTTTTTTTAATTTTACTGAAGTTTGGAGTGTTCGAACTGCACATGTTTCTTAGCTTTTTCAACCAAATCGAAGGTCCTGAGCCCCCTTAATGTTTTTTGAAACGCGGCACAATCGGTTATAATTTTGAAGTGAGTTCCTAAAAGATAGATTCGCAATTTCTTGACAGCTTCAATTATTGCGAGAACCTCAAGCTCATAACTGGAGTATTTAGATTGTTGGGGGGAAGTTTTTTTACTCATATAATGTATAGGGTGCCATTTATCATCATCAGCAGATTTTTGTAGTAAGACGGCACCACAGCCAAGAGAACTTGCATCAGTGTGCAATTCAAGAGGTGAACCTGGAGTAAAAATGTGAAGGAGTGGTTCGTTTGAAAGGCATTCTTTAAGAGTACAGAACGCTTTTTCTTGTTCAGGTCCAAAGTGAAAAGGCGTATCATTTCGAAGTAGGTCACTTAATGGTCTTGCAATTAATGAATAGTTCTTAATAAATTTACGAAAATAGCCTGTTAGTCCAAGGAAGCTTTGAATTTGCTTGTGTGTCTTAGGTGTAGGGAAACTTAGGACAGCTCGTGTTTTATGCTCAGAGGGTCGGATTTGTCCGTTTTCAATTCTATGGCCTAAAAATTGGATTTGTCGTCGAAGAAAGTTACATTTTTTAAAGTTGAACTCCAAACTGCAATCGGAAGCAGTTTTAAAAACTTGTTTTAATTTTTGAAGAGCATCTTCCTCGCTCAGAGAAGGTATAATGAGATCATCCAAATAGGCAATTAGAATACCTTGCTTGATAAGATCTCGAAAGACAAGTTGAATGTATCGTTGAAAGGTACTTGGGGAGTTACATAACCCAAAAGGAACCTTATTAAACTCATATTGACCGGAAGGCGTAACAAAACTAGTAAATTTTCGACTATCGGGGTGTACATCAATGTGGAAGAATACATTTTTGAGATCGAGATTAGTGAAAAGTTTAGCATTTTGCAAAGTATCCAGTACATCATCAATAACAGGAAGTGGGAATCTATCCTTAACTGTTTTTGCATTTAGGCGTCGATAATCAACACAAATTCGAATCGAATTGTCAGGTTTTTGCTCAAAGCGATTGGAGCAGCAAAGTCAGAAGAACTGGGCGATACTATTCCTTCATCTAGCCAGTTGGTTAATTGTCGCTCAACTTCTTGCTTCTCAGAAAATGCAAGTCGACGGGGACTTTGAGCTACGGGTTTGTCATCAGTAAGGACAATTTTCATCGTAAGATCAGTTGTCTTGGTTTTTAGAGGCTGATAATTTTGAATCAAATCATTTACTTGTTCTTTAATATCTTTGTTCAGAATGTGGGCTAAATCTAGATTATCAGTTTCGTCAAAAGCATTCGCAACATTCACCAAAACATTAGAATCATCATTATCATTAATTATTTGTATACCATTATTTACAAAAGTAAATTGAGTTTGACTAATACAGTCCATACCCACAATACCATCAAAAGGGAGGTCTTTGTCAGGGACAACATGGATATTTGTTTGTATCACCTTACTTTGGATTTCAATAGTTCCCTTGAAAAACCCAAGTGAATGGATTTTGTTGCAACCAAGTCCAGAAAATGTAATGCAAGATGGTTTAAGAGGTGGTTTAAAAATTTGTTGATAAATTTTTTCGCGAATGAGAGTAGCAGATGCACCAGTATCAAAAAGAACAACTACAGAAACATTGTCAACAGTTATATCAATATGCATAGGATTTAGTAATACTGAATTGATGTGTTTATCATTTATTTTTAGTTTTAATTTAACATTACCAGCTTTTGAATTTGCATTCTTTGGACATTCTGAATGGATGTGTCCAAAATTTCGACAGCCATAACACCTTTTTCCGCGGTCTCGATTGTGACATTCAGAACTTTTGTGCCCTTGAATGTTGCAAGAATAGCATGTAACCATAGGAGGGTTTCCACGAAAGAAATTGTCTTTTTTAGCACTAGTTTTATCATCAAATCTCCCAAATGGCTTTTTGTAATTACCAGACTTTTGTTTAGTTAAGTTGAACAATTTTTCATAGGTTTTCAATTTATCTTTTAATGCACTAATGGTTTTACAATCATAAAGAAGGATCTTATTAGGGGAAGTATCAGGAATTCCACTTATAAAATATTCAATTACAGAGCTTTCATCAACGTTACCTCTAGCACCGATTTGTCTCAGCTCAACCAAATATTCCGACAGTGTCTCATGTGGTTTCAATTTGCGCTGTTGCAAATCTTGGTGTATTTGAATGCTATTAATCGTATCGGAGAATTCATCCAAAAGAATTTGTTTCAACTCATTCCACGAGTTAATACCACGAAGAGAACGTATTAAATTTAACGCGGAACCCGAAAGACATTTTTTAGCAAAGATGAGCTGATGAACGGGATTCGTAATCTCATAGAGTGAAAAAAATTCTTCTATTTCGAAAACAAAACTTTCAATAGGCGTGTCGTCCTTTCCAGTAAACGGCCTAATTAATTCTACCAGGTCTTTCAACGAAAAGGGGGAACGAAAGGAATCTGTCGTACTTAACAATAAATTCTGTTTACTTCCGCGTCGGTCAGATTCAGAATCCAATCGACCTGGTAAATCAGCGTTTTTGGGCGAAAACAATTTTTCCCCGACGTGTGTTTCGTCTTCATTGGAATCTGACTCAGATTCTGAAGTTATCCTTTCCAGCAGTGAAAAGTCACATAATGCATTTAAAATTGTATCCACACATTGCTTAATGTCAGCAGAAAAATTTAATGACAACAAGTTGCAGACACACGTTAACTCTTGCAAGGTAAAATCATGAGCAAGTGATTTTTTCTTTTCTTCAACATCAAAAGTTAAAAGATTAAAACCAGAAAATTCACGTAAATGTTTACGGTTCAGCCGACCGACATCAGATCCAAAAATTAATTTATGTAAAATTTTGAAGCTATTTGTTGAACCTTTTTTCAATGCGTCACGAATATGTGGAATTTCTTGCAAGGATTTCATGATTTGAAATTTAACCACACCAATACTATCATACGAAAATATTCAAATCAATATAATTTTATAGTTCAATATAATACAAGTTCTTCAAAATATCACGAAAAAATTCTTTTAAATAGCACAAATATTATAATCAGTAGAAGCATCAAAATTTCTCAAAATAACACAAACTTTTAAATCTTCTTAAAACATCAAAATTCTTCAAAATAACACAAACTTTTAAATATTCTAAACCATCAAAATTCTTCAAAACCATCAAAACGAATGTGTTATTCATCAAAATAGGTGCAAATATTTGTTAATCAGTTAAAATCAGACCAAATTCTTTCATCTTAGAACAGGTGGTAAATACTTTGAAAATTAATCAACGAAAGTACTCACAGAATGAATCAGCAGAATATCATCACATGTAGAGGTATCCAAACAGCATCAAGATAGCAGGAACCACAGGGCATCTATTGCTACTGGATGTTGAAGCTCCAAATCCAAATCCAGTGCTCGGGTAAAAACGGCCGAGCGCCCATGTGGACACAGAGACACGAACACGGGCTCGATATGAAACATTTAATGATATCTAAATCTAATCTAGGGGCATTATTTACAGTGGGGCAGCATTTACAGTTAGAAATTTAAAGGGGGGAAAGTTCTCCATAGCTGTCGCGTCTCTTGCCCATTCGTTACTCGTTCAGCTCATCGCGTCTTCTGGCTCACTCCTCGTTTTGTCACAGAGGGCGCTATCGTTGGTTGAAGTCGGCGCGTGAACATTTCCACTTCGCATATATATATATATATATATATATATATTAAAAAATCGTAATGGACATTTCTATAGACAAAATAATGTAGCAGAAAATATTCAAATTAAATACAACGGTCAATATATACGATTAATTTGTATGTTTAATATCCATAAAACATACTATTTTGAATTAAATTTTTTAAAATCTTCCATCTCAATTTGTCTAGCGGTTACGTTTTATCTTTTACTGTATTTTAATATTTTTTGTAAATTATTTCGTTGTTATGCACATGCCGCAAAATTAATTTAAAGAATCACAAAAAAAAGAAACCACGTGATCAGCATTTAATAAATTAAATTCTAAAAATTAATCTAATTAAGTTCAATAGTTTAGGTTCGACTTACGCAAATTGTGCATAGAATTGTACATAAATTCAAAAACATAAAGTTTATAAGTTAAACAAAGTTGTGTAATATTATACCAATAAATTTCCAGTTGGTAGCCAACAAATTGTAAATCTTTTTTTACCTTAAATGTCTCAATAAAAAGCTTAGTTCTAAATGTAATTTTCTTCACTAAACCCTTAAACGTTGCCAATTTCAAAAATCCTTTTTGTATTTATCAATATCTCCTCCACTTGAATCTTTAAAATATTAAATGTTTTACTGATAATAAATAAAAATGTAGTGATGCAATGGTTACTTGACTATGGTTGACAAAGGAAAAGTTGTAAAGGTGAAGCATCAGCTCAACATTTAGGCCCCTAACTTTCTTTCTACTGATCAGATATACATAATATATAGCCTATGTCCATCTGGAATATATATATATATATATATATATATATATATATATATATATATATATATATATATTTATTTATTTATTTATTTATTTATTTATTTATTTATTTATTTATTTACATTTATATATATGCACACTGAAGAGACAGAAAAACTGGTAAACCTGCCTAATATCGTGAACGGCCCCCAAATGCACGCAGAAGTGCTGCAACACGACGTGGCATGGACTCGACAGTTTAAAGGTAGCCTCGAGGCAATTCACGCCATGAATCCTGCAGGGCAGTCCATAAATCAAAAGGATTGCGAGGGGGTGGAGATCTCTTCTGGACAGCACGTTGTAAGCATTCCCAGATATGCTCAATAATGTTCATTTCTGGGTATTTAGGGGGGCAATGGAGGAGTCTAAAGTCAGAAGAGCGATCCGGGAGCCCCTCGGTAGCAACTCTCGACGTGTGGGGTGTCACATTGTCTTACTGAAATTGCCCAAGTCCGTCGGAATGCCCAATGGACATGAATGGGTGTAGATGATCGGACAGGATGCTTATGTACCCGTCACCTCTCAGAGTCGTCTCTAGACGTTTCAGGGGTTCCCTATCACGCCAACTGCAGACGCCTCATACCATCAAAGAGACTCCACCAGCTTGAACAGTCCCCTGTTGATATGTACGGTCCATGGACTAATGAAGTTGTCGCCATACCCATACACGCCATCCGCCCGATAAAATTGGAAACGATTCTCGTCAGACCAGGCAACGGTTTTCCAGTCATCAACAGTTCAATGGAGGTGTTGGAGGGCTCAGGCGAGGCGTAAAGCTTTGTCCATGCAGTCAACAACGGTACACGAGTGGGCGTGCAGCTTCGAAACCCCATATACTTTAACACAATTCGTTTATAATCTGACAGGTGTCAAAATTAGAAATGACTTAAAATAATTAAATATCGATTTTTTGTCATCTTAAGTTAATAACATAAATGAACACAATTTCAAAAATTGTGTTTCTTTTTTAACAATTATCATCCTCATGTTCCGAAAAGCTCTAGATGCTTAGGGAGTAATGAGACAAAATTTGATGTCGATTCTGAGAGTGACAAACAAGGTCTATTTAATTTGGTCTTTATTTATGGGAACAGCATGGATTTTTCATGACATGTAAAATAATCCACTGCTACAAGATCTATATTTATGAGGGACTTAACCAAGAAAAACAAATAAAGATGATTCGCTGCCTCAACAGATTCTAAACCTTCAATCAAATATACAAATACAGTTTTTATGCCAAAATTTACTTGCATTCATTGCATAAAACAGACATTTGTAAGGGAATTTCACCCCAAAGTTTTAACCCAATATACAATTGCAGAGACAACCTCTTAATGAAACCATTGACAGAAAACCGAACCTATATATAAATTTTACAAACATGCCCTAAGAAATGCACACCAAAAGTTACAATCTCAAATCTGAATAATAGTAACAGCTCTGATAAATCTGATCACAATAATAGGCTTAAGAGCACCCCTTATATCATTTTTACCCGCATTAGACAGCAAAAATCGAGAGAAAAATTAACCTGAGAAAGAAAATGAAGGAAAACTATTTACTCATAAAATTCTCTTCAATTAAGATTTTAAAAAAACATAAATTATTGGTCAATACTTTATGCTTTCTGTTTAAATAATATTCTACCATTTATTAAAACGAGCCATTTTGAGGCAATTTTTTATTTCAAATTTATTAAAACTTGCGGGATTAAAGCGATTATTTTAAGATCAAAACTGAAGGGGCGAATTTCTCACTTGAAGGGCATAAGCGCTAGAAAATTAAATAAATTTCTCTTTTATTTCCCCTTGGCATAAAACTGAAATACTCGATCATGTTTAAAATGGATAAACTTTCCTACCGCTAAGCGAAATAATAAATTTACCATTTGCCATAAAATTTCTTGCCAAGCAAGGTAGAATATTTAATATTTTCATTATCTTGAAATATTCCGAGATTACTTAATTGGGTGTCAGGAGATATAACTATAGGCCGGCTTCGTGTATTTTGCACTTCTAAACGCGGTACCGTGGCTGAGCTACGTAAATTCAACCAAAATTATTTTCTAATCAATTTCGAAATAAAAAAAATTTTGCCCTCGCAACATACAAGAATGTGGAAACAGATGCTTCAGGTAACAGATTCTGTTTTGCAGAAATCTGTATGGTATCCATAGCAACGAGCATCTTAGGCTTGCTTTCTGATGCAATATCCTTAAAATTATTATTTTTGCATCCATTGTTAATTATATTTTAATCGTATTTAACGACGTCGTTAACCTGAGTATTAATAACATTAATAAGAAAGTAGTAATAACCGCAAAACTTTTTTTTTGCCAAGGAGTTATTAAGCAATTAAAACTACCTCACACCTTACAACTCTGCAGTCTTCATGACGGAAGAAATCTCAGTTAAAACTACTTAACTTTGAGACACCTATTTCCAAACCATGCGATCATTAGCATAAAACGTCATTTAATTGTTGTCATTTCAAATGTTACGCGAAAATATTTGCACCTAGATCGATATATATATATATATATACAGTGGTGGATTTATGAAAACATGGTTTTTTTAACAAAAATTTTTTTAATATTCATTAAAAATGAACGAAATTTCATACATTATACATACTATGTATAACAAATGATTTACGAAAATAAAATTTCATACATAATAATAAACAAAAACATAAGGTAAAAAATTAAAATTTTCGTAACATACAAGCATGGAAATTGATTTATGAAATATCACATTTCATTGGCTATTCTGAAGTGATGTGACAAAAATTTGAAATAAAACAAAGTAACGTGACATGCGCTGTAGACATAAAAAGCGTTATATATTGGAAGCAATACGTTTCAGTCATACTTTTCTCGATGGGTAAACGAAAGGTGTTGTCTGAGAATGAAAGAGCAAAAAATGATGCATATCTAGAATCTGGAATATCTGTTCCGGAAATTAGTAAATTAATTAAAAGATCAGTTGGTGTGCTTTATAACTATAGAAAAGATCCAACAAATTATGGCAAAAATTTTAACAAAAAGGGTAGTCCACGTTTAACTAAGATGGAGAAAAGGGGGAATCTTCATCTTGCATCAAAAATCGGCCACAGTTCAAAGCAGATTTGTGAAGATCTATCCCTTCCTTTCACTTCTAGAACTGTTAGGCAAATTTTAGATTCTTCATGGAGCTTGAGATGGTCGATGCAAAGTCACATTTACGTCACAAGCTGATGCGTTTGCAGTATTGCGAGAAGTACATGGCAATGGGCGACAGTTGGAAGATCATTTTCTCCGATGAAAAGAAATTTAATTTGGATGGCCCCGATGGTTTGAGATATTATTGGAGGGATCTCCGAAAAGAACCAATATTTACGTTCAGCAGAAATTTTGGAGGCGGAAGTGTGAGGACTTGGGCAGCGATTGTTTATGATGGCAGAAGAAAAATTGTATTTTTAAATGGTCGCCAGAATTCATTTGATTACGGCTTAGTTTTAGAAAATACCCTTCTTCCATTTCCATCGCAATATTATAGTTTAGATTACATCTTCATGCCAGACAATGCAAGTATTCACACTTCAAATGCGATGAAAGATTGGTTTGAGGAACAGAATTTTTTTCTCTTAGATCATTCATCTAATAGTCCTGATTTGAACCCCATCGAAAACGTTTGATGACAGCTTGTTCGAATGGTTTACGCAGATGGGATGCAGTACACATCACTTGTAGAATTGAAAGCTTCAGTCTGTCAAAACTGGAAACAAATTGATCAGAAGTAAATTCAAAATATTGTTTTGTCAATGCCATCTGGAATAAAAGAAACTTTAACGAGGAAAGGTAGCTTTACTAACTATTAATTTCAACGAAATGTGATATTTTATAAATCAATTTCCATGCTTGTATGTTATGAAAATTTTAATTTTTGACCTTATGTTTTTGTTTATTATTATGTATGAAATTTTATTTTTGTAAATCATTTGCTCTACGTAGCATGTGTAATGTACAACATTTCATTCATTTTTAATGAATATTAAAGAAGTTTTTGTTAAAAAACCGTGTTTTGATCAATCAATTTCCACCACTGTATATATATATATATATATATACAGTCGGACCTCTATTTAACGAGGTCGCTAAATCCAAAAAAAAAAGTTCGTTACATGGAAAATTCGTTAAATAGAGATTCATGTTTAAAATACTTTAAACTACACAAAACAGATTTTAAATTCATAAACACTAAATATTATTACTAAAAGTAATTGATCACACCTTTATTTTGTAAATTAATGTCTATTTGCTTTATATATCTCACCCATCAATCAGAAATCTGCAAGGAAAACAAGAATAAAACAAAACATTTTCCTTGAATACACTGTATTTTCAATTAAAAAAATTATATTAAAATTAAGGAATTTTAATGACATTATCGCATTTATTATAAGAAGCAATTTTAAGCATACATTACCACATGGGTCCATAAATTTAATTACTGATAAAGTCTGTTAATTTTGTCTGAGTTTTTTGTTTGAAAATGTGATTTCTCTCACACGTCTCTCATCTTTGCAATGTCACCAAAAACCCCTTCAGGTGTATTTTCTTCAAATCGCAACCCGAGTCGGAATGTGTAAGTAGAAAGTTAATGTGTTAAATGTGTTAAAAGAAAGAATAAGTTTGAAATGCTCAGAAATATTTTGAGAAATATGGAGAAAAAAAATATTGGATAAGAAAAAGTTCGTTTAATAGAGAATGCACTTCGCTATTTGGAGGTTATTTTACGAAGAAATTCACAAAATGTTTTTGGTTCCAAGGAAAAGTTCGCAAAATAGAGGTCCGACTGTATACCGGGTGGCCATAATTAAACTGACAGTGCTCACAGTGTTCTGTAGCGCGATCTATTTGCGAGAATGACGCCACATTTTGTAGGAAGATTAAACAAGACGGGGGACGAAGGATTCCGCGAAAAAATAAATTAGTTCCAAAAGTCACCGCTAGGGGAATATTTGGCGCTGTGTAATAGAAAATAGAGTGTTAACAAATGCAAATTAATACGGAATAAAATTACCTTTTATTATGCATGAAAATGATTTCCCCCAGGCATTGTCTTTGCTGAAGTGCCGGAATGACAAAGCTGTTCAACATGTGGCGATATTTCTCTCCGGTAACAGAACAGGTTTCCGGTCCTGTCGGGGTAATGTTCTCATAGAAGAATGGACCTACGATAAATTCCGCTGTGAACACGGCTGATCTTGTACGGATAGAAGTTGATAATCTTTCGTAAGATTCGAAAGAAATTAGAAACGGAAAGTAAGAATCAAAATAAATCGACAGAGTTAAGTTCAGAAGATTCGTTTTCGAGAAACGCCACACCAGTGAAACTTCCGCGTTTAGTTATTGAAGCATTTAATGGCGAAATAAGTAGATAGCCAAATTTTTGGGCCCAATTCAAAAATGAAATTCACTATAGCGAAGTATTAACAGAAGTGGAAAAATTTAACTATCTGATCACATATTTATCAGGTGACGCGAAAACAGCTATTTCTGGTTTGTCACTCGTAGCTGAAAATTATAAAAAAGCTATCTCAATTTTAGATTCTAGATTTGGAAAAGTAGAATTAATCGTGGACTTTCACATGTCAAAATTGCTAAACCTGACGCCGTGTAGAAATTCAAGAGATGTAGCAACACTACGCAAAGTTTATGATACAGTTTCCGTTGAAGTGAATGCGCTACAAAGTCTTGGTATTGAACCGAACACCTACGGAACGTTACTATTCCCTATTTTGATCAAAACCATTCCGAACGATATAGCTCTAGAATTTAATAGATCCACCGACTCAGAAAAAAATAAAATTACGGATTTGCTACAATTTTTGAAAAAAGAAGTAGAGTCGCGAGAACGGACATTAATTTTAACTCAAACACCGGACAATGAGAAACAGAATCATTTTAAAAACATAAGTATGAAACGACACAATTTTGAGAAACAAACTAAAGATTCGTACACATGGAATGAAAACAGAAGTAAAGAATCGAAACCAAAATTTAATTACAGGGACCAGTATCGAAACAAACAGTCGAACATAGTCTGTTATTCTTGTAATGAGATTGGGCATAAATCTCATGAATGCCAAAACAAAGCTCGAGGATTGCATTGCTTTAAATGTTTGAATTTTAATCATAAAGCTGTTGATTGTACTAAAGATGTGTTTAAAATTAAATCTTATGCTAATGATGATAAAATTAAAAAGAAAATTACTATTATGGGTTATGAAACTAATGCATTGTTTGATAGCGGTAGTGAAATTACAATGATCAAAGAATCTATTTCTGAAAAGCTTAGTAAACCAGAACTAAAGAATGATCATATTATTTTAAACGGTATCGGAAATGGGGAAGTGATTCCTTTAGGCTACTTTAATGCGGAAATAAAAATAGACAACTGTGTTATAACTAGTGATGTATACGTTTTGAAAGAATTGTGCGAAGACGCTATTATCGGTATGAATGTCATGAAAGAGTTAAATATGATATTAGATGAAAACGGTATGAGAGTTACCGGGGAGCGAAAAAATTTTCATGTAGGAATCGTTCGAGTATGCCGGAAACGTGTCAAGGACACAGAGGCAGAAGATTCGCCACTCCATAATATAGACAAAACATCGAGTGAATTCGAAAGATTGTTTACAATACGAGACGCCATAAGCGAGAGCGAAATTGACATCTGCCATAATTTAGACTCGGGATTGAAAACCGAAATTGCAGACCTCATCGCGAATTACAAACCAAACAAAACTAAAAACACGGGGTTAAAAATGAACATTGTTTTGAAAGATGAATTTCCTGTGAAACAGCGTTGTCGGAGATTTCCCTTTGCAGAGCAAAAAATAATCGAAGAGCAAATAAAAATTTGGTTGCGTGATAATATAATTACAGAATCGTGTTCAGATTACGCTGCACCCGTAGTGTTGTGTAAGAAAAAATCAGGCGAGTACCGTTTGTGTATTGACTACAGACAGTTAAATAAAAAGATTGTTAAAGACAATTTCCCTTTACCCCTCATAGAAGACGCGTTAGACAGAATAGAACAATCAAAGATTTTCACGACGCTTGATCTAAAGAACGGATTTTTCCATGTTGATGTTGCAGAGAAGAGCAATATGAGTGTTGCAGAGAAGGACAATATGAGTTTTTGAAAGTTCCTTTCGGATTGTCCACTAGCCCCAGTGTGTTTCAACGATACATTTATACAATATTTAGAGATATCTTAAAAGACAATACCATTATTATTTATATGGATGATTTGATAATTCCATCGAACAACGAGAAAGAAGGTTTATTTAAACTAAAACGTGTGATAGGAATAGCGTCCGAGTATGGATTAGAGATAAATTTTAAAAAGTGCCAATTCTTGAAACAAAACATTGAATTTTTAGGTTATGTAATAGAGAACGGAACAATTCAGCCTTCCCCAAGCAAAACATTAGCTGTTAAAAAATTCCCAGTACTCAAAACGACGAAACATGTAGATGCGTTGAGCCAAAACACCGTCCTAGTGACAACACGTTCGCACGCAGAGTTAACTACTAAAATTGCAAGAGCACAAGATCACGATGAGTGGGTTAAGACTATCAAAGAATTAGTGAAATTGGGTAAAAACAATGATTATTCAATTGAAAAAGACGTTCTATATAAGTACGAAAATGGAAAGGATCTTTTAGTTGTTCCGGAAGACTTGCAAAAAGAAATCATACGTGAAATTCATAACAAAGGCCACTTTGGAGTAGCAAAGATTGAAGAAATTTTGAGACAAGACTTCTACATGCCAAAAGTGAAAACGAAAATCGAAAGTGTCATTGCGAATTGTATTGAGTGTATACTGTGTAATAGAAAAAGCGGAAAAAGTGAAGGATTTTTGAATCCGATTCCCAAAGAGAACTTACCATTAAGCACGTACCACGTAGATTTTATTGGACCAATGCCCTCATCGAATAAAAAGTACCAGTACATTTTTACTGTGGTAGATGCATTTACGAAGTATGTTTGGCTCTACCCCACAAAATCAACGTCAGCTAAAGATGCCATCGACAAACTGAGGTTACAACAAACAACATTTGGAAACCCGTCAAGGATTATTTCAGATAAAGGTGGTGCATTTTTGTCCAACTAATTTCAGGAATTTTGTAAAGAAGAAGATATAGACCACGTTAAAATAACAGCCGGTATTCCAAGAGGAAACGGACAGGTGGAGAGGATGCACAGAACCCTCATCCCGATTTTGTCAAAACTAACCATCGATGATGCAACCAAGTGGTATAAGCATGTACCTGCCGTTCAAAAAATTATTAACAGTACCATTTCAAGATCAACAAAATTTACACCGTTTTAGCTTCTTACTGGAGTTAAATTAAAAAGTAAAGAAGATTTAAAGATAAAGGAAATCCTAGAAGAAGAATATATCAAAGTAAGTATGGAAGACCGAGAAAACATGAGAGAAATAGCAAAAGAAAATATATTGAAGATACAAGAAGAAAATAAGAAAAATTTTAATCGAAAAAGGAAGAACGCAAGACAATACAAAATTAGAGAGCTCGTTGCGATTGAAAAAACTCAATTTGGAGGTGGAACTAAACTGAAACCTAAATTTTTCGGACCCTACAAGATTATGAAAATAAAGTGCAACGACAGATTTGATGTCCAGAAGTTAGGCAACCACGATGGACCGAATGTCACAACAACTGCCGCAGATCACATGAAACCATGGGCAGCAGTACAAAATTAAATGTCATAACAATTATAAGTCCT
Source organism: Dolomedes plantarius (assembly GCA_907164885.2). NCBI lineage: Eukaryota > Metazoa > Arthropoda > Arachnida > Araneae > Dolomedidae > Dolomedes > Dolomedes plantarius. The sequence continues at coordinate 127,895,649 of OU015490.1, read as the reverse complement.
AGATACTGCTTTTTTTCTTTTCTCCTTTTTTTAGAATTTCTGTGCAGAGTAAAGAGTTTTGGAGGGCCAAAACATCAAGATGCCCGAGCGTTATGGGAACGATTGCAACGCAGCGCTGAGGAAACGAGGCGACGACAGTGCCATCTCGCGGAGAGAGATGTTACTCGGGAGTTCACCCCTGGATGCCGACGCTGACGGTCGTGCGAGTAAAGGGCAGACGGCCCTGTAACTGAAGTTTGGTCAAGACGGCCCCTATAACTGTATTTGTATTTGCCAGTGACTGTGTAGACGTTACCTTAATACTCAACTCAACTCTTATTGTACATATTAATTTTTCCTTTTTTATATATCTAATCAAGTTTAAATATAGATAATCCTAAAATTTCATGTCGTATAGTGAATTTATTGATGACTTAAGAATTCGCTTCTCACATATATATATATATATATTATATATATATATATATATATATATATATATATATATATATATATATATATATATATATATATATATATATATATATATATATATATATATATACTAACTGAAAACCCGTAATTCGCTACGGAGTACATTAAATTTAAATACAACGGTCAATGCAACGATCAAAAATATGTTTAAATATATTCATAATAAATACAACGATCAATGTATACAGTTGATGTAAAAAAAATGAAAAAATATATTTATAAAAAAATCGTAACGGATATTTTGTAGACAAAATATTGTAGAAGACAATATTCAAATTAAATCTAAAAGAACATACTAAAGAATATAGTACAGTTAATATAGTATAGTGTGAGGAACATATCTTTTATTGTATTTTAATATTTTTTTGGATAATGTCCAATCATCTGCCGCATTAGCAAGAAAAAAAATATTTTTTTTGTTTATTTCGTTCCTATGAACGTGACGATAAATTAATTTAAAGTACAAGAAAAAGAAATCACGTGATCAGCCTTTAATAAATTAAATTCTAAAACTTAATATTTAAAAATTCACCAAAAATCAGAAAACGGAGGTAAAGATTCGAAAAAGATTTCCTTTTAAAGAAATTTTTTTATCTTCCTCGTGATATAAATTTTATAACCCTCAGATTATTATTTTAAATGCAGACTTAAAAAAATGTTACTAAAACAGCTTAAAAATTTGATTTTAAAAAGTTTAAGAAGATTTTTTCAACAATCTTTCTTAGTGCAACCCTACACTATAAGAAGAATCGCCATGCAAAATGTTAGTCCTTTAGGTCCAGCGGTTTGGTCTTTGCGTTGTATGTCAGTCACTGAGTCAGTCAGTTACGGAATTATTTTATATATATACTAGCTGAAAACCCGCATATCGCTACGGAGTTCAAATTAAATACAACGGTCAATCTAAGCAATTAATGCCAATATATATATATATATATATATATATATATATATATATATATATATATATATATATATATATATATAATTATGTGTGTGTGTGTATATTTATAATAAATACGACGATCAATGAATACAATTGATATAAAAAACAAAACAAAAAAATATATTTATAAAAAAATCGTAAAGGATATTTTTATAGACCATGTAGAAGAAAATATTCAAATTAAATGTAATAGGACATAGTAAAGAATATAGTACAGTTAATATAGTACAGTTTGAGGAACATAATATCTTTTATTGTATTTTAATATTTTTTGGATAATGTCCAATCGTCTGCCGCATTTTTTTGTCTATTTATGTGTTATGCACGTGACGATAAATTTTTTTAAAGTACAAGAAAAAGAAATCACTTGATCAGCATGTAATAAATTAAATTCTAAAAATGAATCTTTAAAAATTCTCCAAAAATCAGGAAACGAATTTAAACATTCGAAAAGATCTCATTTTAAAGAACTTTTTGTGATCTTTCTCGTGATATAAATTTTATAACCCTCAAATTATTATTTTAAATGCAAACTCAAAAAAAGTTACTAAAACAGCTTAAAAATTTAATTTTAAAAATCTAAGAAGAATTTTTCAAAAATCTTCCTTAGTGCACCCCTACACTATAAGAAGAATCGCCATGCAAAATTTCAGCCCCTTAGGTCCAGCGGTTTGGTCTGTGCGTTGTATGTCAGTGAGTCAGTCAGTTACGGAACTCTTCTCTCTCTCTCTCTCTCTCTCTCTCTCTCTCTATATATATATATATATATATATATATATATATATATATATATATATATATATATATATATATATATATATATATATATATATATATATATATATATATATATATATATATATATATACATACATATATATACATATATATACACACACATATATATATATATACATATATGTACATATATATATATATATACATATATATATATATATATATATATATATATATTGGTGGTGCTTAACTCGATCCATTTGCAACTGCGCTGACTAGGGACGTATAGTGTTTAGTGACGAGTCCCTTTTCCAATTGCGTCCGGAAGACCACGGAAGACGACTGGGGACATCCGGGGCAGCGTGGGGATTCTGTCCTTATTACTGAACCACGCTTTGTAACAAGAGTATCGAAAATTTCAAGTCGGTAGAAATCTGAGTCTGAAAGTTTCAAAAAAGGGATGCACTTTACATTTCCTCAATTTTATACCGTATTTTCATTTATAAAAGCTTCGAAATGAGTAATCGCTGCAAGTCTCTCTGCAAAACCCGAAAACATTGGATCGTATAATTTCATTAAATTGAACATCTGAATAGAAATGAAACAAAAAATCTTTCTCCAAGTTATTTAATTTTACAAGTCTCAAAAGCGCAGTATTCCAAAATAAAATAAATTGTGTTTCAGGTATTCACTTTCATCTCTTCATTTACTACTTACTAAAGACGTTATAGGGGCCTCCATCATTAGCAGTTCGCTAATTTGACTTCATTTAATGATGTTACACCCCAAGCTAGTGTTTACTGATATTCCATATTTTTTCGTGTAAAATGTTGCTCAACTTGGATCGTAACTAAATGAACTCAATAATAAAATGGGAGCTCTTTCAGAGATAATTGAAATTATAAATTCATCCGCCCATTTATTTTAAAATAAGATATTTTTTTCTATTCCATTGATAAAAAAGAAAATTGAAACGTATTACTAAAATTGTTTACGGATTTGGTATGACTTAGGTAAGAAAAATACACCACGATTTAAAATACGTAATAAAATAGAGTCTCTATTTTGGCAACGACTCTATACATTGAATTTTAAGTAATGGACACTATTGTGTTTGCTTATAGGGAGTAAGTTCATTTTCTAAGTTCGCTCTTTAATTGAAATTTCGATCGAGTCATTTACTCTGTACATATAGATCCAATTTTTTTTTAAGTTTTCCATCCATTAGAAAGCTTAGAATTAAAGTTTCAAATACTTTGATCCCTCCAATAAGTTGAAATAATGTTCCTTAAACAGGAGAAGCTGGCTGATAGCGTCCACTCTCAATCAATATTTCGAATTGCATTTTTCGTTCATTTAAAGTTTGAATCAGCACTGATGAATAGCTTTGTGAAATAATAATAATAAAATTTTATAACTCAATGGATCAAATCTCTAGTGACTTGAGCTTAGAAAATTTATTAACAAAACTGATCGCAGAATTTCTAAATATTTGCTCTAGTGACTGGCGAGTTTATAAATTTTGGGCTAAATCATTTAAAGTTTCATGATACAAGGAAAGACAAAAGGGGATAACTTGGGAATGGCTCTGTTTTTCTCTCTTATTTCTCAAAATGAGGGTTCAAAATTTTATGAATAACATTTAGAAAAATCTGATGAGAGGGCACTGTTTCTTATGCCCGTCCATGAAAAAAATAAGCGAGTGTTAATGCTTCGACAAAGATAAAAAAAAATAAGCATTAACACTTTTAAAGATTTCTTATAAAACATTTTTTAAATGTTTAGTATTTTTATACCTATAAGAAATTTTAAAGAAAGACAAGTTTAAAAGACGGGGAAAAAAATCGTTTAACTGAATCGTGCAGTACCACATTTTAGCCGAAATCTCGCCAGGCCATTTTTTTGCCAAAAGCTTGGCGCTTTGCTGGGTTTGCTAGAATGGAAACTCCGCTAACGTAGAGGACAATCGGTCCAAAATTTCAAAACTTTATATTTGAAACTAAACCGGATGCAAGCGTTCCATTCGAAAATTAAACACGTAATTCAATTCGAATACAGTCAAATGTTATAGTCATACGGTCGGTAATAACTATAAATACATGATTATTAAATCACACATTTGTATTTGTAATACACTGACATCTTTTCTACTCCTTTGTATTTATTTTATGCATGTCTCTCCCTTTCTAATACAATTAAATATTTTAAAACTAATTGTTGCTCTATTACATTGCCAAATTTTTAGTTTCAAACGATTCTATATTTATGATCAGGATCCTGTATTTTAATATATCCAAGATTATTGGAATAGATTATTAGAGGTTTTCCACACCTATTTCTAAACGACATTTTAACCAAGTTTTTGGGAGCGTATAACTGTGAGTGTAATTGAGTATTGGCTGAAACTGGTATAGGAAATGTGAGATGTCTATATTATATTTGTAGTTTTAGTGTTTGGTACTGTCACGTAGGCAGTAATACGACAAGCGTTTCGCTTCAATTACTTTACTACGCCACCTTAAACAACTTCAAACTACAACTACACACTACAACTACAAAAAGCATGTATGTACAGCGAGTTAGAATTAACATGTTAGATATGTCAGGACGGCTTCGGGTTCACAGACCACTCTGGCCTAGCGGCCGAAAGACCAGCAGAGCTGCGTCCTCTCTGGCACTCAAAACAGATCTCTCTCTCGTGGAGTATTGGGGGTCTTCTTTTATACGGTCGGCGAATTCAAAAGATTTCTCCGGCGTTTTAAGTGGTCGTAAGGGTCCAAAGTTTATGGGATTCCACATGTCGCTATAGTGTCAAAATTCTGGAGAGCCCTCGAACCACTCGGGTATTTATGCCTTTTTTAACGTCAGAAAAGCATATTACACGAAATTTATGGCCTCTTATCCTAGAGTTTATGAGACCGCTCAGTTTAACATTTCGCCGATAGATGACATGTTCATGTTGAGGGGTAGGAACGAGCAACACAGACTTATATAATTACAATTTTCATGTAGTGATGGAGACAACGTCACAGTACATTTAGTAATGCAATACATTGTGGTTTTTAGCAGGTTTGGCAGTTAGGCTTTCTTTTGCAATTCATGTTTTAGTTTTAAGTATATTTTCAACTTCAATAGGGATTATGGAATTGTAGTGACCTCCGGGAGTGTTGCCTAGGCTTAAAAACATGTTTTAACAGGAGAGGGGGGTCACAACTCCCCCAGGTCATTAGCTACAAGGCCGTCATATTCTGTTGTACTATAGTTATACTATCGGCATAGTACATTTATAGTACATTATATACATTTATAGTACATTATATACATTTATAGTACATTTATAGTACTTATATAGTACATTATTTACGAGCAGCTTAGCGCAGTAACTAATGATTACTCTTATCGTTTTTGTTAATTTTATTCTCTTTATGCATTTGCAACTTATATATGTATATAGATAGAGAGAGACAGAAGGGGGGGGGGGGGGTACGACACCAATTCCTCCTTCTTGCATTGTGTCGGCTGGTCATTTATTCTCATTTTCTCCGAGTGCCTGGGGAAGTCTTTCCGCCGATCTGGCATACCCCGTCCGTATAGGGTGACCTCTCGTTACTACCGGCGGGAACTGGGTTTTCCATCAGTGTAAAAAAAAAATTCCAGAGTAACAAAATACCACTTCGTTGACTTCGTTTTAATGCAAACTTTATTGATCATATCCATACATAAGTACTCTCGACAAAGAATCGCAAAACGGGTTCTTTTAGTTATAGAAAAGAGAGACTGAAAAATTCGGCTGTGGCCAGCCGTTATAAGGCTGAGGTTGGCAGTGTCGCCAGAAAACGCCAACAAAAAATTAACTACAACAATTTGAAAGCCAACACCTCATACCCCTAGTAAAAAGGAATGAAGGACCTCGCCAAGATGCCCACAAATAAGGAAAAAATGGATAATGTGGAAGGTGTCCGAGGCAAGCATTCATAAGAAAACGGGAAAGTTAAATAGCCTTTTATAAGAGCCGAAATGATAAAAACAATTAACACAGTGAGAAACGTTACAGCGGCAGTTTTACATTAGTACCAAAATTACTTAAATCTCGGAAATGAAAAGCCGAGATAATATTTTGTTTTACCAGTACCCTCTCAAACAAAGAAAACTAGCTCAAAATATTAACACCCTGATCCAGACACCGACCAACACTGCCCCTCTTCCGGAAGGCCCACAAATAAAATAAAACTGACCTGAACTAAAATTACACACGAGAGAGAATTACAAGTCTTAATTCAAACGTAGCACCCCTGAGACAAAAGACAGTTCCCAAAACCACACAATGAGACAAATACTCCTGAAAGAAAGTTCGAGAAATCGGCATTTACAAAAACAAAACAAAAATTGTCGCAACATATATATATATATATATATATATATATATATACATATATATATATATATATATATATATATATATATATATATATATGAAATGACCCGAATTGGGTCATCTCATGAAGTAACACAATCGAGGCCGAAATAATGAAAGTTTGAATCATGAAGAAGAGAATTTATTCCACGAGAACAGCGACATGACATCTTATTCGCATCGAGCCAACCCAGCGTCTCCCTTAAGAGCGCCAAAATACAATTAGCTCAGAGAGGTTGCCAGATTTGGCGGAAGAAGTTAGTGTGTGGAAAGGCGAGGCATTTACGCCAAATAGAAGAAAGAGCAGTTACCAGAACAGAGATAAAGTTCAGAATGGGTGATTATAGGTAGTTAGTAATATTATCACAGAATATTACTAACTAGATACTATATATATATTTCTTTGTGTATGTACGCTTTATTTCCTCCTGAATCTATAGACTAATAAATACCTGACGATTTCGTATGCTATTTTCAAAAGATAAAATGTCATAAGCTAATAAATGTGTCAAAGTCGAGTTGAATAGAGAAAATTGTTTTGTCCTTCTTATCTTACTGTAGTTTCTCTTATTTTCCTGACCAGGAAAATAACTATTTCAAATAGAATGTTCCACTGATCGCTAAAAATATAAAAATGAATATGTGCTTAAAATTTTTATCCGTTGGTAGATGAAGAAAATACATAATACTTAATATATTGCTTACTTTTACATTTATTAGAAAAAATGTCGATTTCACATGCAATGTCTTTAGGTGATTCGACATTTTCTCAGATAATATCATCATGAATAGCTTCTTCATCCGTCACATCATCCGGACCTGGAGCGATAATGACGAATTATAGTACATCATTATCTTCTGTTGAGGATGATTCTGAAATATCATCATCATCTAGCTCATGAAAATACTCCAATGCCTCTTCCAATGCGAAAAATCGCTTTTTTCTAGAGATAAAGTTATTTGAAATGAAAACAATGCCAATTTACTGAATAAAAAAATAAGCAGCATATCAAAATCTTAAATAATACACATTGGACTGATGTTGCGTTTTCGCAACATTTTTAAAAATATGAATTGAGAAACATAAAAACAAAAATTATGCCTTACCTGTTGAAGCCATTTTGTTCTTTGTCTCTAGTAAACTCGGAACAAGCATCAAATTGGAAATTTAACATGTGCTGCTAGTTATTATTTGAAATTAGTCATTTTTTTCCTTTTCAAAACAACAGAAAAAAAACAATTTTTTGCAAGTGCTGAAAGCGAGAAAACGTGGAAACAAAAAGTTTATTGTGACCAATTAAAGTCTAGAGAATAAAATAAAAATGTTACTTCAGACGTACAAAACTTAGAACATTTAAAAAATACAGAAATTAATGTTGCGTTTTCGCAACGCCAGTCTTAATGGGTTAAGGCTCGACGAACGAAGGCGAATGAAAGGTTACCCGTTCGCTCAATGCAACGAACGCATGTCTTTTCCTTTGCCTTGGTTCGCAGACGAGGCGATTCATCAAAGGAAGTTCGTGACTCTTCACTAGTCACCTTTCTGTGTGTGTGTGTGTGTTTACTTGGTGTATTTTTCAATACGAAGAACGACTTGTGTTCCATAGCAGACGATTCTTGAAATGACCCGTGTATTGGTTCGACTCATCGTGTTCATTCGTCAGCGTTGAAATTGAATCAACGGATGATGTCATAGCGCTTAGCTATATGATTGGTTAAAAAAATTTACACTAACTCTCAATGTGATTCAATGTGAACAGCTATTTATCCTTCGTTCCCGATATGCTAATGGTAAACTAAGGTTTTTGACTCCTGCCACTTGATTTAAGGGATAGGGACGAGTGTCTATCCCTTCCTTATAAGTGCCTCCCCTCATAAATAGGAGTATTAAGAGATTATACTTCCATTCATGAGTGTATCATACTGGGGATACGACGCTATATTGTATGGTAGTTATAAAAATCATCATTTTTTGCATTCATTAAACTATGCTTGTCTGAAAGGAAACCAAATTCTGATAGGTGTAGTTGTTTCGTTGGTCTATAACAGCATGCAATATGCATGTTACGTTACGAACAGCCAATACTTTTACCCGTGAAAAAGGATTATAATAACTGGATCTTTGAGAAATACTTTAAACAAACACTTAAAAAGATGGCATTGATCCAAAACAAATCTAAAACTTCGAGTCTCTAAACAATTAATTTACGCTCTGATTGCACCGATTCCCTCCTAAAAGTTTTCAACTAACTTTCTCCGTAGCTCTCAAAAAAAAAAGCTTTGTGTTATCATAATGGTGCATTTTTTTGCTCGTTACCGTTTATAGGAGCGAAATAAATAAATCTTAAGAGAAGGTCTCGAGTGAAAGATTCTTCTCATTATGTTGAAGCTTATGAAAATTCTGTTTCGGCCAATTATTCATTACTTGCGTCACTTTTTTGGAACATAATTAAATAATTTCCAAAAAACTTTTCTTCTAAAGTACATGAAAAATCCATTAAACGTGTTTGTTCTCACCCATACGTCTTTTAATATCTAAATGTTCACCAGTTGAAGAATGGAAACGCATTAAATGGCCGACTCAGTTTTATATTGTTTGCAGCGTCGCGTTGATATCATTTTTGCAACGAATAAAATTTAGAATGCATCTTCAATATTCCTTTCAAAAGTAATAGTGATATATCAGGACGTTCAGACATGAAAGAACAGAAAAATGACTGGAAAATAGTTAATGTTACTCACAACTTAATAGCTGAGTGGGTTTTTTTTTCAAATTAGGGTTATAAATATTTCATTTCTTTATTTGCTTTTTCATCTTTACGGGCATGTACCACAGGATTTGAAGTAATTTGACTACCTTCTGTTATCGTCCATTACGTTTTGAACACTATGGTGTCAAAATAACCCCATGTTTTCTTTTCTGAACAATCACAGAGAGGCAAGAAAGAAATTCTGCCATATATGATCCATAGCACGGTTTCCCAAAGTGGGCGATTCAACCCCCGGGGAGGGCTGAAATAATCCAGGGGGAAGGTAGTAGCCTCGGGTACAAATGCGTGCGTTGAATGAAAATAATGGGGTGGTGGAAACATTAAGAATAAAGACAGGGTAAGAAAATTCTGAAACATCCCGAAGACACTAAACACACCTAAGCGGAAAACATTTAATCATGTACTGTGAAACTTGTTAAGTGTCCAGTGAAATTAGTTTTATATTTTTGGCCTTCTTTATAGCTCTGATAATCTTGGACAGTACCCCTCATTCTGTATTTGGCACCAATCCTATTTAGTTTTTCTCCTTGATTTTTTTTTATTAAACCGTCACCTATCGTCTTCAGTTCGAGTATTGACATCTCTTCCTTGCGCCAAGAGTCGATGTTTGGCGAACAGTGGGAGTTGATTCGCGGCAGTTGTTTCCTCATCACATCCTAGGCTTTGGCCAGGGAAAGAGGGTTGACCCTTTTGTCACTTTCCACCCTTTATGAAAAAAGAACTCTTCTCAAGTGACTGCTCTTTGAGGGATCGAATCTTCGGTCGAGTCATTCGTTCTTTTTTCGGTTACATTTTGACAAAGTGGGATGCTTCAGTAAGTGATTTGAAAGGCTAAGAAATTAATAATATTTTTATCAGTTCAAAATCCTGGAGAAATTTAAAGTCTACTGACCATGGGAGATATATTTTATTTAATCATTTACTTGGCCATTATTTAATTTAATGTTGAAATTGTATCGAACTACCAATTTCTTTAAATGTTATCCATTTAAAGAGAACTTGCGTAGAATAAACTGCACTATTGAGAAACTCGAAATCCTGGAGTTCCAGACGAAACGAGATGGAAAGATTCGACGTACATACTATTTCAATTTGAATGCATTTCAGCTGATTGTACAGACTTTTTCGCTTTGTTGGCTGCCCGTCGTTGTTCAAACATAGACCCATTCCCAGACGCCCTCGTTGCCTGGATTTTCTGAGTGGGGTTTTTCCACGTTCCTTCCCTTTCACCAGAAAAAAGTTAAATGCACATCGCGAAATCTTTCGTATGGTCTTTATTATGGTATAGCCTGGTAGTCGAACTGTATACACGTGAAACATCCACGCCTTATTCGAGATCCACTTAGCCACCCGTCCTCTTTCCCTGGCCAATGTCCTCTCTTTAATGGTAAAATGTTTTATTGTGTCCTGGTTTTTTAAGAAAACGAGGATTTCTGTAATTTAAGTAAAATTTAGCAGAATTTTATTTCTGCCTATCGGCGCGTCATGCGTACCCACAGAGATTATTTTTTGTCATAGCGAGTGGATTCCACAGGGAAAAACTTTTAACCAGGAAACTTATCCTACACGATCCTCTTGCATTTTAAAAAAGAGGAGTTCCGAATGCATTCTGTATACACATTTAGTTGCTAAAAATCTGAGTGAACGCAACATACGGCTTTACAGTATGTAGTAAAAGCAATGAATAATATCCGAAGTAATTCATTTAACCTTTTCTTTACGAGCTGCGATAGCATGTATCCCAAGTATATAGGCCAAGAATATAGGCCCAAGTATATATATATATATATATATATATATATATATATATATATATATATATATATCATATTAATAAAAGCGCATGTTTGTGTGTGTGTGCGGCCCCCAGGCGAATCTGTGAAACTTACAGCCGTGAAATTTGGCACACGGGTAGTGCAGACTATGAGAAGGTGCACCTCGAAGCCCGAATTTTAAATTTTATTCTAGAAATTTTTTTATTTTATGTTTTGTGGGATATTTTATGTTTTTTTAACTTCAGATTACGATATCTCGGAAAAAAAAATGATAGTAGAATTTTTATTTTTTTTACAATCTAAGACTACAGACATTTCTCCTTCAAACAAGACCTCATTTGTTTAAAAATAATTTAAAACAGACTAATATTTTCTTCAAAATATTAAACCCACTTTTTCGAGAAATTTACGCAATTTTGAGCATCTACGGAATATGATCTTCGTGTTTTTATCTTACAAAGAAAATATTTACATCATCTGGAAGATGAAAGCTTTCTCATTCATATAAACCTCATTTCAAGTCTCTATCTTAAAATTTCGATTTTTAATTGAATTTTAAAGAACAATACGTCAACACAAATTTCCTAGCGGTTCTTCAAATGCGGTTCGCCCATACGTGGAGGGGTGGACGGAACGAAATTTCTCGCCGGGGGGGGGGAGAATTTTTCTTCTGGCTGCGACTGTTTGCAGGGCTTGGGATACGTAGTCACAAAATTTAGATACCTTGATTCGTTGTTTTTTAGTGTTTCCATTCTCTGAGAATGATTGCTGAAGGAAGCGGGTCCCTAAACCGACCGGCTAGATGGGCGAAGCCCGTGTCATGGGTTATGTCACAGTATAATAACATAGAAAATGTCCATTTTTTCTATGTTTTTTATACTGTGTTAATTTTTAAATTGATTTTGGTTAACAAACATTCTTAAAATCCCGGGCAACGCCATCTGTAATTAGGAAAACCTTCAGCTTTTCCTCTCTTACAGAACAAAATTCATTTCGGAAGTTTCATTGAAGGTAAAACGAGCAATTTCTGTTGTGGCATATTAAAGGGGATTTTAAGTAAACAATTAAACTTTGAAGCGTATTCCTATCTTTAACATTTCAGTAATAAGCATTACATCTTATTAATAAAAGCGAATGTTTGCGTGTGTGGGGGGGGGAGGGCTGCCCCCAGGTGAATCTGAGAAACTTACAGCCGTGAAATTTGGCACACGGGTAGTGCAGACTATGGGAAAGTGCACCTCGAAGCCCGAATTTTAAATTTTATTCTAAAAAATTTTTATTTTATGTTTTGTGGGATATTTTATGTTTTTTTAACTTCAGATTACGATATCTCGGCAAAAAATGATCGTAGAATTTTGATCTTTTTACAATCTAAGACTACTGACATTTCTCCTTCAAACAAGACCTCATTTGTTTAAAAATAATTTAAAACAGACTAATATTTTCATCAAAATATTAAACCCACTTTTGAGGATCTACGGTCGATGCTCTTCGAGTTTTTATCTTACAAAGAAAATATTTACATCATCTGGAAGATGAAAGCTTTCCCATTCATATAAACCCCATTTCAAGTGTCTATCTTAAAATTTCGATTTTTAATTGAATTTTAAAGAACGATACTTCAACACAAATTTTATGTGGTTCTTCCAACGGGGTACTCTAGCCGTTGGAATCAATCATTCATAAGAACTGCGCATGCGCACAAGGAAACGTGTTATTTACTTTTGCTGGTGTTCACTTTTTCTGTATTCTGTCAATTTTTGTTTAATTTAGTTACTTTTTTGCCTATTCTTGCTTTTTATGCTTCTGTCTGAAACTCTGGAATATTTTTTATTATCATTCTAATACTTCGAAACTTAACAATGTTTGCCAGGGGTGTTTTAACACAACTGTTAATTATGTTTGTGTTTAGCTTTGATTATGTTTGTGTTGTCTTTCAGAAAAAATAATTTTGTAAAGGTTTTTTGGTCTTTTATGCTAAAATAGCACTTAAAAATAAAAAAAAGAAACAAAAACTTACCTGTAAATAGCATACCTTTTTTATAAATTGATCAATTTGAAGTAATTTTTAATGAAATTTAGCTAAAACACCTATTATTCTGCACAAAATCCTAAAGCTAATATTTTAAACTAATTTTAGCTTTTGATTGTGGAAATTTTTTATGTTAAAACATGTTAGCAATGTATTACCATGTTAGCAATGTATTAATGCGTGTTTGTGAGTCTCATCACAAAGGCAAATCTTTTTGGAGAAGTCAGGTGTCATATGCACACCATAATTGCAGTTTTGGCTGATTTAAACTCTGTATTCTCACATTTTGATGCCCCTGTAGCAGTAGGGGATTACATGGTTAACTGGAGTTACTCATTCTGTTCCATTTTAAAGGAAATAGGCTGTGGTTCATATGGGAATGGCGTTTAGAAACATACGGCATATGAGGCAGATATTACACATCAAATAATAGCCAAAGATGACACCACTTTAGTCAGTTGTCCGACATAATTGCAGTTTTGGCTGATTTAAACTCTATATTCTCACATTTTAATGCCCCTGTAGCATTAGTGGATTACATGGATAACTGGAGTTACTCATTTTGTTCCATTTTAAAGGAATTAGGCTGTGGTTCATATGGGAGTGGCGTTTAGAAACATACAGCATATGAGGAAGATATTACAGATCAAATAATAGCCAAAGATGACACCACTTCAGTCAGCTGTCATAAAACAATTGTCTCTGTCCACATGTTTCAGAAGCCTCCTCTACACGATTTCTTCATTCGGGAATGGCGATTAGAAACACACGGCATATCAGGCAGATATTACGGATCAAATAATAGCCAAAGATAGCAAGTGTCTATAGACAATGCGTGGATTGCCCCGTATTGCCCTCTACTAACCACAACTTTCAATACCCATATAAACGTAGAGTACTGAAATTCAGTTTTATAGTGTTGCGTGTGAGTGGAACACTGGTGTGTGGTTTTCAAATGATTTTAGCTTTTACTGGAAATTAGCAGAACATTAGCTTCCAAAACAGTAATCGTTTGGAAAGTTTTTATTTATATACACAACTCACTACCATAATACTCTTAAAATTTATATTTTAACGCATTTCGGTTACTGCTGTTGTTTGTAAACACACGATCTTCATTGCCATGCTCATTTCAGAAATTTCTCAATCAGATGATGTTAATTTAATGCGTGTTTTCAAAAGTGAAATATACCATGTTCTGTTAATGCCCCGAAAATATTTCTATACTGGAGATGTAGACAGATTAAAGAATTTAAGTAAACTTTTGTGTAATTTATATATTTGTGTGTTTTAATTATTAAATTCATAGATTTATATTTTTTAAACATTTTATTCTTGCATTCTTTTAGGGGTTTATAGTGTTGCGTGTGATTGGAACACTGGTTTGTGGTTTACAAATGATTTTGGCTTTTACTGGAAATTAGCAGAACATTAGCTTCCAAAACAGTAATCGTTTGGAAAGTTTTGAATTTAATTTATTAAATGCTGATCACGAGATTTCTTTTCTTTTTGTGAAATTTAAAATTAATTTTGCGTCACGTGCATAACAGCGAAATTAATTGACAAAGAAAATATTAAAATACAGTAAAAGATAAAATTTAACCACTAGACCAATTAAGATGGAATTTTTTTTTAATTTAGTTCAAATTAGTATGTTTTATGGGTATTAAATCAAATCTATATATAAAACTGTCATTTCCTCTCAAAATATGCTTCGCCATGACGATAAATAAGTCCTAACGCCAAACTTTAAAATATGCTGGCGATTACGAGAAATTTGTTTCTCCCACGGTCAGGTTTACGTAGCTTTCTCACGCGTAAGTTCGACGACGAGCCTGGAAATATTAGTTCCGCCCAATGAAGAAACAAAATATATTGTTTATAAGACAATCCTCTAAAAAGCAATTTCATTACTTTTCCATTCTAATTGTCCTAAAATGTACCCCGTAGCGAAGCACGGGTATTCAGCTAGTATGTATATATATATATATATATATATATATATATATATATATATATATATATATATATATATATATATATATATATATATATATATATATATATTTTAAATGAAAATATTATTAAACCTGACAACACCAGCACAATTCATCAACCTGAAAGATGAAGAATATAAATGACCGGGGGGAGTTCTGACACGTTTGAACAGCACAACGTCTGTCGGGTCCGCTAGTATATATATATATATATATATATATATATATATATACATACACTAAAGTGCCACTGAATTAGGGATACCTACCTAGTAGCGAGTTGGGCCTCCTCTGGCCTTGATAACGGCTGCCACACGACGAGGCATAGATTCAACAAGTTTCTGGAAACGTTCTACAGAAATGGCTTGCCAAATATTGGCTAAAGCTGTCCATAATTCAGTAAGGTTCTTTCGTGCTGTGTGATGGCCTTTCACGCCTTGTTCCAAAACATCCCAAAGATGCTCAATAGGATTTAAGTCTGGGCTTCTAGGTGACCAATTTATGGCAGAGAAGTCAGAGGAATGCTCATCCAACCAGCTAGTAGCCAACCGGGACTTGTGAGAGGTACAGTTGTCTTGCTGGAAAACACCATTACCGTGTGGATAACAGAACAGCATAAACGGATGGAGGTGATTGTCACCGTAATTATTATTTAGAAGGTAGGTATGAGTGGTAGTATGATTAATTATAAGAGTGATGCTCATATGTATAGATACAAATCAATTTATTAAACCAATTATACTACATATACAAACAATACTATTCATTGCAGACTTCCGAATTCTCTATCTCATTAACACAATATATATATGCATTTCAAATTATCCTTCTTCCTATATCATATCAATACATTAATTATTCTTATTTATCTAATCTTCATTCTCATCAATACCAAAGACTCACATTCTCTATCTATTCCCTAACATTGTTTGATTATCCTACGCTCTTAATTGATACACAAACACACATTACAAAATTATTGCAAGATACTAATCCAATTAATACGGACATACACAATCTATATTTATGATAGATATTCTATGTATATATATTAACATTTCACCTTAATCTGACCTCATCTAATTATCTGCGCTCTCTAATATGTATTGGGCATTGTTAGGGTAAGTCAAAATACTCTCCTACCTTATCAGAAGACACACCGTCATCACAAGCCTGGCTGGGGGTCATAGAACTTTTCCGGACATCGGGCTTTCTGGTTCAGGGGAACGGCTGTAACTATCTGCTGGCGGCGGACTCAGGGCGCACGTCTCCGAGAATACACACTCGCTTCGGGGGAGCGTTGGTCAATCCGAAGGTCGGTTCCTCATCACAAGCCTGGCTAAGGGGTCATCGGACTTTTCGGGTCATCGGGCTTTCTGGTCCAGGGGAACGGCTGTAATTATCGGCTGGCGGCGGACTCAGGGCGATCGTCTCCGCATATATGCATTCGCTTCGGGGGCGCGTTGGTCCAGGGGAACGGCTGTTCCTCTCTTGCTAAACGGCAGGTTAGTCGGTCGGCCTCTCCGGTACTGGGCTCTGCATCTAATTGTTAGCGGTCAGCTTTTCGGGTACCGAGGACTTGGTCTGTCCTTCCCGCATTAAGTTAGCAGCCCGTCATCTCCTTCTCTCCTCCTTCGTCGGCTACGGGGGCTTATGTGTTCCTCGTGAGAATTCTCAAATTATTATACTCTTTCTTAAAAACTCTCCTACCGAGCTCAACTTCTTTCATTATTTATTCAGGCCTTCATTGGTGGCCACCTTCTATCCTATAGGTCGATCCGGGGCCCCTTCATTGGCCGACCACCTATTTTATATTCATATTTTCTCCAATCAATATTGAAGGGGGCGTCCGCCCTTGCACCTGTCTGGGGTTTCTTACATTTTTAACTTCTCACTCTCTTCTCCGGCCTCCTGTGGTGTTTTAACGCCGTCCAACATCGTAAACTGCCTCACCCCTTTTCTTCTCCTAACTCTGACTCCGTTTTCAGATTTCCCTTAGCTCATTATCACTAGCTGGGCCCTTCGTTAAACGCAGCTGTTGACCGTTTTCTCATTTCAATTGCCCCCTCTCAACTTGTCATCTCTCCTTTCGATTCGCATACGCAGTATATTATCCCGCTGGTCAAGGCATCTCTTTGTCTGATTCCCTGAATTGCATTCTCTATCGCCCCTTTTTCTGAACACGTGTTGTGTCTCCACGACAGTGATCACCCAGGAACTGTACGTACCGAATTGCATTGAGGGAGGTTCGTACACGCACCAAAAATCCCAAACTGTGCCCCGAAAAAACACCCCAGACCATGGTTGAGCCACCATGCCCTTGTACAGTTCCAGCCAGGCATACAGGATCCATGGCTTCATGAGCCTGACGCCATATTCTCAGCCTCCCGTCGGCGTTAAGTAGTCGGAATCGAGACTCATCACTCCATGCTACACGTTTCCAGTCCTCTACACTCCAGTCTCTGCGCTCTCTTGCCCAGGCAAGACGTGCAGCCCGATGGCGAGTATAGAGCAATGGTACTCTCGTAGGTCGACAGCTCCCGAAACCCATACGGTGAAGCGAGCGTTGCACAGTCCGTTTACTGACTGTACGACTGGCACCGTCATTAAACTGGGTGGTAATTTGAGCTAATGTTTGGCTTCGCTGGCTACGTACAATACGCCTGAGCCGTCTCTCACCACGAACTGTCAAGGCTAATTGTCCTTTGCAGTTTGCCCGATCGCTAGTTTTTTTTTCCACCATCCATGTATTCTTAGTATACTCTTGAAACTGTCGACCTTGAAAATCCCAGCTGTCTGACGATTTCGGAAATTGAATGGCCCATGCGTCGCGCACCTACGATTTGTCCGCGATCGAAGGCGTCTAAATCAAGCAGTTTACCCATACTGGCAATTCCAACAACTAATTCAGAACAACCACAGTACGCGCTATATATGCAGTTACCACAGCGCCCTCACTTGCGCATACATGATACGCAGCGCTACACAATTTGCATAGGCTTTGCTATCCCTAATTCAGTGGCACTTCAGTGTATATATATATATATATATATATATATATATATATATATATATATATATATATATATATATATATATATACATATATATATATATATATATAACATGCCGTGGATGGGGGAACTTGATGCGATGTACGGCCATGCGCCAGTAGTCGTAGCCCTCATCCGTGAAGTGCACCTTGTGCGCTGGGGCGCTAGGCATGTACGTGAATAGCCGTGGTCTCGGGTTGTCACTGACGAGTAAAAACTCAGTGTTCTAATGAATGATTTATTTTACATTTTAGCAGTAGAGTTACAGCGAGTAGAGTTACGGTGTTTTCACTAGATAGCAAAGTCACACAAAATCACGCTCTTAAAAGCGTGTCCGAGATTAAATAAGCTCTGTGAGGTCTTATCACATGACCTGTGCAACCTGCATTTATTGGCTGACTCAGTTATATGGGCATAAGAATACCAGGTGTACTTATGAGTTTTTAGGTGCCCACGAGACTGGGGAAAAGGGACGGTATATCAGTTGCCTACTATTGCTTTTAGGTCACTCACAATAAAGGGAAAAACGAAAAAGAAATTAGTTTGCTTACGCCCAAGTAACTTAAAAGGAAAATGAAAAGAATTTGGAAAGGAGAAAAGTTTTTGGTTTTGTATGTTATAGAATATCCTCCTCCCCCCCCCTCCGCGTCTGAAAAGAGGCTGACCACCAATGCCTGCATTGGAGGGCAGACTCACCCAGCAGGGCGAGGAAAAAGGCGTAGACAGAAATTTCGAAAATCCTAATTTTTTTTTTTAATTAAGTTTCAAGAGGTCAAGTGGCAAGACGTAATAAACTTCAATAAAAAATTCCAATCTAAATTTAAACTAGGATAACTATTGCAAACATACAAAAATAAGTAATCTAACAACAATAAAACAATATAAACATTTGTAAATTTCTTTCTAATATTTCACTATTAAAGTTGATGGAATGAGTCTTGTTTCTTCCAATCGAATTCAGTAATTAGTCTGTCTTTTTGCAGTCCTAAACAGACTGTAGTAAAAAATTAAAAGGAAAGAAAAAAATATGTTACAGTCCTTCACTGTGTTCAAGAAAATTTCACAAACACACAAAACTAATCCTATTTTTCTAGAATAAGAGCAAAATAATACAATTGTATTTATGATAAACCACTTAAGTAATATATCTATATTAACTTTTATCACAATATCTCACAACACAATTTTTTTTCACATCTCTCCATTGTTATTACATTACATAAATGACATAAGATATATTACAGAATATTTATTACCTTTCAAATTCTTCAACTCCTTTTTTTCAATTTTTTCTCAGTCTTAATCTATTTTCTATTCGCATTCTTTTCATATTCTAATTCTCAATAATCTTTGTTTCATTTATTTATATTTCTTCTAACTACAGTGGTAGTATATATATACGAGTTTTTCGAGATACGAGCATTCTCTCGGTAGATTTTTTGCTTCGAGTTACGAGCTAAAATTCGGGTTACGAGCAAGCTTCAGATATCCCATTGATAGTTTGAGCAGCGAATGCCATGTTACGTGCTCATCAAATGAGAACACAAGAAGCATAGAATATTTACAACCTTTATGTATAATTATTATACAATTGTATAATTTTATTCTGAGACTACTATCCAGTCTTAAACCGAGAGATTGGATTCTGAGAAAACGTTCTTCGGATTCTCAGAACGAAGAATCTGGACATTACAGCCACACTAAACGATGCAACAATCGCCCAGCTTCCCTGTCTCACTCGTTCACTTTAAGAGAGTAACTGGTAATAAACGCGAAAGTCAGGCAAGCGGGGCGAAAAGATCAAAAATCAACGAATAAGATATAATTTTCCAGTTCAACCTTTCTCCTCCTCTTCCATCAGCATCTTCAAATCTGATCCTCAAGGTAAATGTTGTACATTACACTTAATAATACAAATTTATTGCAGTACATTCTATTGTATTGCTTTTTTATACAATGTTCGTCGTTTATAAGAACGTTTTTCTTATTTAAAAACATGTAACAAAACCATTGCAGTGTTTTGGGGGAGTCCGGAACGAATTAATGGCATTTCCATTCGTTTCAATGGGGAAAATTGATTCGAGATACGAGTATTTCGAGTTACGAGCTAAGTCATGGTAACGAATTAAACTCGTAAGTCGAGGTACCACTGTATTCTAATTAATCATTCAACTCAAATTATATGTCGCTTATTATTCAATTAACCTCATTTGATTTTGTTTGGGATCCCATGTTTTTGTTATTGGGGTACCTGTTTGTATGGTGTAACCCTAACTTCATAGTTTCGAGATTCTCTGTAATCTCTAATCCTAGGGAGAGATTGGGGGTGTGTACTTGTTTGCACAAAGAAAATAAAAAAGTGGGTATCTTTCTCCATATTGTACGCCTTGACAAATAGGGAGGAAAGAGGTTTAGCCTTAAAGTGGACCGACTTACTCTTCCGACAGGATATGACAGCCAAAACAACATCTTGCAAAGGACAAGAATGGGAAAAAGAAAAAGTGGACATAAGTATTAAAAAACTTACAAGATCAGAATGGCCGCTGATTTCCAAAAATAAACCACAACTCGGAACCAAGAGCAAATGAATTTGGAGAGCATGGAGCGGTCATCCCAAATCTGTCTTTGGTCATTTCAGGGTTCTCTACATATTTTTAATTCAGCACCGAGGATGACTGAAGTTTAAAAAAATGTAGCAAAATTTACAGCTACATGGGATGACTTCCAAAACTGGGAGGGGGTGATAGAACAGAGGCTTCAAGGAGAGAATTTAAAAAATTTTAAAGAATTTGAAAAACAAATTCGGGGTTGTTAATTTTCAGATAAAAAAATACACATAACAGTAGCTAAAAAAGGAAAGTTTAAACAAGATAGCTAGTTTTTTTGTAAAAATTTATTTATTATTATTTTTATTTTTTAATGAATTATTTTAATCTATATATATAAAACAGTTCTGTAACTGACTGACTCACTGACATACAATGCACAGACCAAACCGCTACACCTAGAGGGCTGAAATTTTGCATGGCTATTCTTCTTATAGTGTAGGGGTGCACTAAGAAAGATTTTTGAAAAATTCCTCTTAGATTTTTTTAAATTAAATTTTTAAGCTGTTTTAGTAACTTTTTTTAAGTTTGCATTTAAAATAATAATTTGAGGGTTATAAAATTTATATCACGAGAAAGACAATAAAAATTTCTTTAAAATGAGAACTTTTTCGAATCTTTACCTCCATTTTCTGATTTTTGGGGAATTTTTAAAGATTCATTTTAAAATTTAATTCATTAAATGTTGATCACGTGATTTATTTTTCTGATACTTTAAATAAATTTATCGTCACGTGTATAACAATGAAATAGACAAAAAAAAATTTCTTGCTAATGCGGCAGACGATTGGTCATTATCCAAAAATATATTAAAATACAATAAAAGATATCATGTCCCTCGAACTGTACTATATTCTTTAGTATGTCCTATTTATTTAATTTCAATATTTTTTTCTACGTTATTTTGTCTATAAAAATATCCCTTACGATTTTTTTATAAATAATTTTTTTACATCAATTGTATACATTGATCGTCGTATTTATTATATATATATATATATATATATATATATATAATTATTTATTTTTTTGGCATTAATTGCATACATTGACCGTTGTATTTAATTTGAATGTACTCCGTAGCGAATTGCGGGTTTTCAGCTAGTTTTATATAAAGACAACACGCATTGTTTAATCACCTTATTCGAAGTCAGTTGATGTTAAGCATCAGAAGAGAGAAAAATATAAAGAAAGGAAAATGGATCTTTGATTTTACGAAGACTGTCACTATTCATGATATAATCTTAATTTATCTGGTGAATTATAATATCTCAATTTACAAGCACGGTCAATTTCAGAATCTTGTTTGCTATGAAAATTTGGTGTATTGATTTCATAGTTAACGTTAGAAATTTATTTTAAAATACTGTAGGGGCCTGAATATAGTGATGTCAATCTCCTTGTATTTGGGAATTCAAATTCCTCATACAACACCAAATCTTCAACATTAAATTTAGATTCTATAAAACGCGCATCTTATCTTACTTTGTTTCTACTATGATATTTAATTGTCCTCTGTTTAGCTAGTTTTCTAGCTTCATCCACTAAAGGATAAAAATTTTGTTTGTTTATATGAGGTTCATAGGGTAATATTCCCAAAAGCAAATAAGTTGGAGTTAATTTGTTTACCGAATGTGGTGTATGATTGTATTCATTAATTATTTTTTACGGTTTTTAATCTTTCGAGGATTGACTTCCAGCGCAAGCTATCGAACGCTCCAGAAATATATATGGATACAAGTGCCGATAATTCCTTCACTTGGTCATCATCCTGTAATATTTGCATAACATTAAAAAGGGCATGTTCCGTTGAAACCCCGCTTTTGAAGCCATACTGGTTATTATGCCAAAAGCCTTCCTTGCAGAATTCATGTGAAATTCTACCATGTACTATTTTTCTAACAATTTGCCTACGGTAGGAAGTGGGCTGATTTGCCGATAAGGCTCAGTGTTATTAACTGGCTTGCCGTCAATTGGAAAAAGCATTACTATTGATCTCCTCAGCGGGGTTGAGAGGTGGCCCAACTGAAAACATTTGTTCATTAGATCTAATATTAATTTTGGACAAGTTTCATTTATTCTTTTCAGCAACTTGTAATCTATTAAATCAAAACCAGGAGCCGTTCGCGTATTAACATCATTGAGTATCCTTTTAGTTTTAGAGTAAGTAACCTGAGGGAAGGTGTGCAAAGCAGTAAATTTTGTCATAGTATACTTCTCTTTATTTGTTATAAACAAGTTTCTATGGAATCATTTTCCAAAACATTAGCTAATATCATCGGTTTCGCGTATTTATTGGTGGCCATTTTAAAAATTTTGTCATAAGGATCTGAAGCAGAAGTGCACAAATTCCTCCATGTATCAGTCCTTGTTTTACCTATTAGTCGTTTATGTTTAGCTCTAGCTTTTTTAAACATTATTTGATATTTTAATTTTTCGTCTTGCATCTGTTTGTTTTTTACCTTTCTCCTAATAGCCTGGACTCTATTCTTTTCTGTGCGTAGTTCTGGTAACCACCAATCTGGTGGTTTTAATTATGGATAAGTTTTAAATTTATATGTGCTCTTGTCACGTGATCCCGTTCTTCTTTCTATACCTTTTCAATAGTACCCTTGATCCCAATTAAATCTAACTCCCAAAGATCAGATATATTCGTTTCTTTTACAAAAGTGAGTTAACCGATATTGCTAAACTAAATTTATCTTCCCGTTGTGATGCTTTACCAAGCCCCCAAATACGTTTCGACGGCCACTAGTCCCGAAGACAGGACCTTTCGTTGACCAGTCATCAGTCATCCTAACACATCAGCTCCGATGAGTAAGTGAATCGGCTGAGGATTTTCACCCAAATCTATCAAATTAATTTTCAGTTTCCGCACCTCTTCTAGCCATGGTCTTGTGCTAACAGGAATGATACTTTCACAAATAACTGCTTGATCCATGGCTTCAAAGTTACATGTGAAATTTCCATTGTGCTAACAGGAATGATACTTTCACAAATAACTGCTTAATCCATGGCTTCAAAGTTACATGTGAAATTTCCATTGAGATTGCCTAATCTTGTAACATTTATGCTTACATTTCTCTGAGTAAACTCTACCAATTAAGGAGTAGGTTACAGTCTCCTTACGAGTTCAAACGTATCCCATTTCTGTTGCAATATCTCTCAAAATGTGTGATCTCTGTGATCCAAAATCCAGAATTGCACGTGCTTCTATCACTTTATCATCAGATAATATCTTTAATTTCAAAGTTTGAAGGGAAACCTTTTCGCTCTTATTGCAGTTAGACAAGGTGACTTCACTCTCTGTTGGTTTTTGCTCCTCTTTCTGTGTTGCTTTATTTCGAGAGTCTAATGTTTCACAAATCAAAGGAACATGTTTTCTTCCATAAATCACCCACTTAAGAAAAACATGACCGAATTTTATCCGGTGACTTACTTTTTTATGTTCTAAACCTTACTTTTATTTTATACATAACATATAAAAACAATATAATTGATTTGCATAACATATTGCTGCCAAATACAATCAAAAAAATAATAAATGATATATGTAACAGTATGCGTTCATCATTTAGCTATCTATATCTATAAAGGTGAAAAACAAATAAAATAATTAGAATATCTGTCATAACACTCTACTAATAAAATGTGACATCAGGTATAAAGAAGCGTGACAAAATAACATCTAAGGATAAGTTCACTTGACATGTGTTTTGTTGCCAATGTGCTGAAAATTCGGGGAATAAAATTTAAAGCGAATCGGGAATAGCAAAATTTCACCAAATCGTTTTCCCGGGCTAAATTCAGGCAAATCGGATTATTTGAATCTTGCGTCACGTATAAGCTGATGGACGTATATTAGAATAGGAAATATTTAATTGGATACAAAATTTAAAAAATCATCTTTCTCGTCGAAATATCTACGAATAAACGGCGTAAAACAATTAAACCAAATATTTCATTATTTTAAAATTTTTTCGA
Source organism: Dolomedes plantarius (assembly GCA_907164885.2). Taxonomy (NCBI): domain Eukaryota; kingdom Metazoa; phylum Arthropoda; class Arachnida; order Araneae; family Dolomedidae; genus Dolomedes; species Dolomedes plantarius. The sequence continues at coordinate 127,870,859 of OU015490.1, read as the reverse complement.
GAGAAATTGGCGAACAAAAGAACTATTTAAACTCCCTAATGGAGGAAAAAGATGACTCCTTCACTTTTTATGCTTCGTAAAAGAAAGTCCATAGACTCAAGTTGTCCGTATGGAAAGCCGCTTTAAAGCTGTCCAAAGTACGGTAATTCATTAAAATAATGAGAGCCAGCGAGTATTTGGTGTTAAGTTTCAAGAAGGAAAAATACTTTACTCCCATGCCATGCATTAAAACTAGTTTTCTTTCTCAGTAGTAAATGAATGACATAAATGTTCCAGCTTTTTTTCGTTTTAAAAACATAAATTAAGTTTCAGACCTAACAGTCACTCAGAAAGTACGAAAATATGCTAAATACAATTACTTAAAATACAGATCGTTTTCATTCTGAGTAAGAAATTAACTTTGAAGTCACTTTAGCATCCCATTAACTCGGGGTTGAGCATTCAAAAACCATTTGAACACCAGCTGTGCCCGCATTAAAGCTTGTGGGGACCCTTTAATAGTAAAACTTCTCCGGAGGAAATTTCAGCGAGTCATAAGACTTGATTCAACATTATGAGCAAAAAAAGAGAACGTGATTGCTTTGTGAAAAGGCATTTATACTGCGGAGAAATACACCGACACTTTCCCCAGGTCAATTTTATTGCATTTTAAAACCCGCGTCTCGAAGGTTTAATTAGAAACACATTTCAGGCATTCATTAAATTTACAAAAAGGACAACATGTTTACCTTTTATCAAACTTCATATATTTATATACATACGTGTGTGTATATATATGTACACACACATATATATATATATATATATATCCTCAAATCGCCTCTACAGCAGCGCTGCTTTTTTGTTTTTAAAATAATTAAAATTAAACGTATTAAGAAGTATTCCTTTATTCCTGTGTGGATATTATCCTGTGTGGGCGTTGCAAGTGTAATATACTGAGTTTACTTTCAATATGTGTGATGTTTATTTTTTCGACCAAGTGACTACACCCTAGACACCGGGATATCTGTAGATATTTGGGGACCTGGCCGGGATCAAGTTGATTACTGAAGCGAAAGAGTGAGTAACGTTTTGACTGATTTATTTATATTATCTAGAATTATCACTCTCAAGCATGGCGTATTTAGCGAGAATAAGAAAAAACGATTTATTAATTCTGGTTGACGAACTTGGGCTGACAGCCCCACAAAATCCGAAAGTATCTGATTTGATTGAATTAATCATAGATAATGAGGCATATGAGGAAGACGTCACTAAAGCTATCATAGACAGAATTCAAGAGGAAAAAGAAGAAAAGTGGAAAGCAGAACTCGCTGAAAGAGAGTTTCAATTAAAGAAATTAGAATTGGAATCTAAAAGCAGATCCGAAAGTGCAGACTCTAGCACATCTGCTTCATCAATAGGGAAACAATGACTTAATTAAGTTAATTACAAAATATCTTATGAATACCGATCTTAGAGTTTACTTAACTTTGTCTGAACAACAGATTAGTCACCTTGAAGTTTCAAAAGAACTTTGGGTCACATACTTATTAGGACTAAAACCGTTGGATATTGTTAATATTATTGCGAGACAGCCTGACCCACTTGCGAATGATTTTGAGCGCGTTATGTCATTGCTGATGAAGCGCTTCAAATCAAGCCCTGAACAGTTCAGGCAGAAGTTTTTCTCCCATAGAAAAGAAGAGTCGGCTTCTTGGCACCATTTTGGTTTTGAGTTAAGAAATTTCTTTGAGGAGTGGTTAAAGGGAGTCAAAGTTTCAAATTTTGATGGGTTAAAGGAACTCATTGTGACTGATCAATTAATACGCAGAGTCTCGACTGAAATGCAAGAACACTTCATTGATAAGTTAGGCAAAATTAAGAAAGTTGATGAATCAGTTACTGAATTAGAAGATTACGAAGCCGCGAGGCGCAATTTTCGAAAGAAAACGAAGGAAGCTGAGAAAACGAAACTTCCGGTTCGCGCCCAGTTAATGGCGTTAGACCGCCAAAAAGCTTTCTCAAAAATCCCCGAAATGGCGATAGAACATCTATCAGATATTATAGATGTAATGATTGGGGACATAAATCTTTTGAGTGCGAGAATAAAAATGAAGTGAACGTCCAAATAAACGAAAATGAAACATTTGCCTTACTGGGCAGTGGAAGTTTAATTTCTTTGTTGTCGTATGATTTTTATATAAAAATAGGATCACCTAAACTTACTTTTGATGCGACGAAAATAAGAGGTGTTAGTGGGGAAAGTTATCTCCAGTAGGCTATTTTTAGTCTTGCTTAAATATAGAGAACCATGTAGTTCCTACAAATTTATATGTACTGCCCAATTTGTATAACAATTTTATTATTGGTGCTGATTTACTTGAACAGTTAAACGTTAAAATAGATGAAAACGGAATCAAAATATTGTGAAAAAGAAATAAATATTATGTCAGCTATGCTCGTGTTTTCGAAACAATGTTGAAAGCTGGAAATGAAAGACAAACAGAATTTCTCCCACTCGTTGGCAAGACATGAGTGTGAGAACAAAATGCGGTTATTATAGGAAAGGGATAGCTTGGTCATTCCTCATGACGAAATCATAAACGATACTGAAGCTCAAAATTGTTTTATAAATAGTTTTTGAATTAACTTAGCAAATGCAGTAAATGAGAATGAACATGACCTTAGCCATATTTCGCAACATGAGATTCGTGATGAGGTACGAAATTTAACAAATAATTACAAACCGTGCGAAACAAAAACCTCTGACCTTAAAATGCACATCATATTATCAGACGACATTCCCGTCTGCCAGCAATCTCATGAAATCATTTGCCGAACAAAACGAATAGTAGAAAAGCAAATATCCGAATGGTTAGAGGAAGAGGTTATTAAAAACCGTTCGTCAAATTATTTAGCCCCAATTGTTTTGTGTAAGAAGAAAGATGGATCTCATCGCCTGTGTATTGATTATAGAAAGTTAAACAAAAAAGACCATTAAGGACAATTTTCCATTGCCACTTATCGAGGATGTCTTAGACCACCTCAGTGGCACCGAAGTTTTCACAACACTCGAATTAAAGAGTGGACTTTTCAATGTCGACATAGAGGAGAAAAGTATGAAATACAAGTGCTTTGTTGTTCACAACGGAAAATACGAATTTTGCAAAGTTGCAATCGAATTCTCGAATTCTCGGATTGTTTTCCAGAGATACATTTACCAAGTTTTTAGAGAAATGCTAAACGACAACATGTTGGTCATTTATATGAACCTTCACGTGACGAAAGAGAAGGCCTAGACAAACTAAAAAAGTCTTTAAGATAGCTTCCGAATACGGTCTGAAGTTCAATTTAAAGAAATGTCAGTTTCTTAAAAGAGATATCAAATTTTTGGGATATCAGATTGAGAACAGCACTCTCCAACCGTCCAGCAATAAAACTCGCGCTGTAGACACATTTCCAGAACCGAAAACGATGAAGCAAGTTCAAAGCTTTCTTAGATTGACTGGATACTTTAGGAAGTAAATTCCTCTGTATGTGTTAATAGCCAAGCCATTAAGCGATTTATTAAGATGGATTCTGAGTTTGCAATTGGTCCGAAACAGAATGAAGCATTCAAAAAATTGAAGAGTTTCTTATCTGAAAAGCCAGTATTGCATATATTTAAAAAAGGACCAGCACTCGAGTTACACACTGATGCGAGCAGCCACGGATTCAGTGCGGTACTTTTGATGAAAGCAGACGATGGTCATTTCCATTCGATCCATTATTTCAGTAAAAAAAAACAACACTGCAGAAAGAAAAGTATTGCAGTTACGAATTGGAGGCATTGGTAGTGGTGGAAGCTTTGAGGAAATTTAGAAATTATCTCTTAGGCTCAAAATTTAAAACAGTGACCGATTGTGTAGAACTTCAGAAAACCCTTCAGAAGAAGGATCTAACACCCAAAATTGTCAGGTGGGCCTTATTTATGGAAGAATTTGAGTACGATATCGTATATAGATACGGAACGGAATAACGTTCTTGTAGTTTCACAGTCAGATGAACTAACCATCAGAATCGCTGCTGCCCAAGAGAAAGACGACTGTGTTCAGGCAATAAAGTGCTTCATTGAAGAGTGCGCAGGGAAAGATTTCATTATAAGAAAAGATGCGGTGTACACGATTGAAAACGGGCGTGATCTAATTGTAGTGCTAGAAGAGGTGATGTCAGAAATAGAGCGCCGAGTACACAATAAAAGTCATTTTTGACATGTTTTTATCAACTCGCTTTCTTGTTTGTTTGTTTGTCCGGTACAAATCTTGCAATCGATTTTTAACTAACTTCCCGACTAGCTAGACATTTGAAACTTTTAGAATAGTTCAGAACACAATGACAATGCATTATTTTAATACTTTTAGCCATCTTTAAGCAGGATTGAATTCATTTTTAGTTAATTTTGTTTTGTAGAATGGTGCAGCCATCTATCAACCGGGACGGGAACGAAAAGTTAAACGCAAGTTAACTTCCAATTCTCTAGCTAAAAGATTGATTACGCATTTGATACCCCTTTATTACGCATTTGATCATTTTCTTTCCAGTTGATGGGATAATTAATCAAAAAAATTTGAAAAAGTATTTATTAATACATAGAATTGTCAAGTTAATATGATTCAACAGAAAATTTAAAAACATGGTATATAAAAAGTTATTTTTATCTTGTAATTATTGTACTGTTAAGACTGGGGAAGTTCTGAAACAGGATTTCTACGTCCCAAATCTGAGAAAATCGGTAGAAAAAGTAGTAGCTAATTCTGTGCAGTGGATACTCTACTATAAAAAACGGGGGAAGGGGAGGGTTTTTTAAACCTATCCCAAAGGAAAACTCCCACTGAGCACTTATCATTTGGATCAAATGGGGCCTTTGCCATCGACGAATAAAAACTACCAACACATACTCATGGTCGTCGATGCCTTTACTAAATTTTGCTGGTTTTACCTCGTGAAAACAACAACGGCCAAAGAAGTTATAGAGAAATTGGAGATCCAACTGAATATTTTCGGAAATCGGGTCACGGACAGGGGTCCGGCTTGTAGTGCTAAAGATTTCGAAGATTATTGCACCAAGAAGGGATCGAGCACGTGAAAATCACAACCGGCATACCCGGAGGTAACTGTCAGGTGGAACGGATACACAGTATTCTAATCCCAGTTCTGTTAAAATTAGCCAGCCTTGATCCTTCATATTGGTTCACGTTTGTGCCAGATGTTCAACGCGTCATCAACAGTACTACGTCACGGAGCACAAAATATACTCCATTCGAGCTCTTGACCGGGACAAAGAAGAAAGACAAGGATGATCTGAGGATAAAGGAAATATTAAATGGCAAATATTTGCAGAGTGTCGTGAAAAACAGAGATGAGATGCAGGAAGAGACCCGGAAGAATATGAGCAGATTGCAGGAGGAGAACAGGCGGCAATTCAACCGCAAAAGAAAAAGCCAAATGGATATAAAGTTGACGACTTGGTTGCGATTCAGAGAACGCAATGCGGTGCAGGACTCAAATTGAGACAGAGATTTTATGGTCCATACCGAATAACTGCAGTTAAGACTAAGGATCATTACGATGTCGAGAAGGTCGAAACTCATGAGGGACCAATTAGAACGTCTACGGCTGCTGACCATATGAAGCCATGGACAAGCAACATTACTTTTGAGACTCTCTTTTTCTCTTCTTTCTATTCTTCCTTCTTCTTTTGTAGACTCGACTGAGCACAGACGGAGTCGCAGGACGGCCAAATCGGTGAGAGTTTTACTTATCCATGAAGGCAGGTTTACTTATCCATGGTCTGCTACGGAACCTCGCGCGTGACCAGAAAAAATCTATCGCATCCTCTACATCAACGCCGGGCGCTCGTTTATGGTTTTTAAAACAATTAAAATTAAGCTTATTAAGATGTTTTCCTGTTTCCTTGTGTGGGTGTTGCAAGTGTAATATACTGAGTTTACTTTCAATTTGAGGAATGATTGTATTTTCGACCAATTGACTACACCCTAGACACTGGGATTTATATATATATACGAGGGTTATTCGGAAACTAAGGTCCGTTTACTTATAAAACAGAAAACATTACAGATTTTTTCAAAAAACTTTATTTTTTAAATTCGTTACATGTGTCTCTATTTTTCTACATAGTTTCCATATTTTTTTAAACATTTGTCATAACGTTCTACAAGCTTCTGTATGCTTAAGTCGTAGACGTCTGCCGCCTGTGAGGATAACCAGTCTTGAACTGCTTCTTTCACCTCGTCATCTGTGGCGAATCTCTTGCCGCCGAGAAACTCTTTTAGGTAGCGGAATAAGTGAAAATCACTCGGCGACAAGTCTGGACTGTACGGTGGATGGTCAATCTGTTCCCATCCAAAAGATCTGAACAGAGCTTTCAAGGTGAGTGGGTGAGAGCTTTCAAGGACGGACGGGAAAATGCTCATGATGAACCGCGTTCAGGTCGACCATCAGTGATCACAGATGATTTGGTCAAGATTGATAGAGAAGATTTTTAGAGAAGATTGTCACAGGGGACGATACGTGAGTACCCACCGTACAGTAGTTGTTTAATCACCTTATTCGAAGTCAGTTGATGTTAAGCATCAGAAGAGAGAAAAATATAAAGAAGGGGAAATGGATTTTTAATTTTACGAAGACTGTCACTACTCATGATATAATCTTAATTTGTCTGGTAAATTATAATACCTCAATTTACAAGCACGGACAATTTCAGAATCTTGTTTGGTATGAAAATTTGGTGTATTGATTTCATAGTTAATGTTAGAAATTTATTTTAAAATACTGTAGGGGCCTGAATATAGTGATGTCAATCTCCTTGTATTGGGGAATTCAAATTCCTCATACAACACCAAATCTTCAACATTAAATTAAGATTCTATAAAACGCGCATCTTATCTTACTTTGTTTCTACTATGATATTTAATTGTCCTCTGTTTTGCTAGTTTTCTAGCTTCATCCACTGGAGGATAAAAATTTTGCTTGTTTATATGAGGTTCATAGGGTAATATTCCCAAAAGCAAATAAGTTGGAGTTAATTTGTTTACCGAATGTGGTGTAGGATTGCAATCTTTCATTTTTTTTACGGTTTTTAATCTCTCGAGTATTGACTTCCAGCGCAAGCTATCGAAGGCTCCAGAAATATATATGGATACAAGTGCCGATAATTCCTTGACTTGGTCATCATCCTGTAATATTTGCATAACATTAAAAAGGGCATGTTCCGTTGAAACCCCGCTTTTGAAGCCATACTGGTTATTATGCCAAAAGCCTTCCTTGCAGAATTCATGTGAAATTCTACCATGTACTATTTTTTCTAACAATTTGCCTAGGGTAGGAAGTGGGCTGATTAGCTGATAAGGCTCAGTGTTATTAACTGGCTTGCCGTCAATTGGAAAAAGCATTAGTATTGATCTCCTCAGCGGGGTTGAGAGGTGGCTCAACTGAAGACATTTGTTCATTAGATCTAATATAATTTTGGACAAGTTTCATTTATTCTTTTCAGCAACTTGTAATCTATTAAATCAAAACCAGGAGCCGTTCACGTGTTAACATCATTGAGTATCCTTTTAGTTTTATAGTAAGTAACCTGAGGGAAGGTGTGCAAAGCAGTAAATTTTGTCATAGTATACTTCTCTTTATTTCTTATAAATAAGTTTCTATGGAATCATTTTCCAAAACATTAGCTAATATCATCGGTTTCGCGTATTTATTGGTGGCCATTTTAAAAATATTGTCATAAGGATCTGAAGCAGAAGTGCATAAATTCCTCCATGTATCTGTCTTTGTTTTACCTATTAGTCGTTTATATTTAGCTCTAGCTTTTTTAAACATTATTTGATATTTTAATTTTTCGTCTTGCATCTGTTTGTATTTTACCTTTCTCCTAATAGCCTGGACTCTATTCTTTTCTGTGCGTAGTTCTTGTAACCACCAATTTGGTGGTTTTAATTCTGGATAAGTTTTAAATTTATATGTGCTCTTGTCGCGTGCTCAAGTTCTTCTTTCGATACCTTTTCAATTGTACCCTTGATCCCAATTAAATCTAACTCCCAAAGATCAGATATATTCGTTTCTTTTACAAAAGTGAGGTAACCGATATTGCTAAACTAAATTTATCTTCCCGTTGTGATGCTTTACCAAGCCCCCAAATACGTTTCGACGGCCACTAGTCCAGAAGACAGGACCTTTTGTTGACCAGTCATCAGTCGTCCTAACACATCAGCTCCGATGAGTAAGTGAATCGGCTGAGGATTTTCACCCAAATCTGTCAAATTAATTTTCAGTTTCCGCACCTCTTCTAGCCATGGTCTTGTGCTAACAGGAATGATACTTTCACAAATAACTGCTTGATCCATGGCTTCAAAGTTACATGTGAAATTTCCATTGTGCTAACAGGAATGATACTTTCACAAATAACTGCTTGATCCATGGCTTCAAAGTTACATGTGAAATTTCCATTGAGATTGCCTAATCTTGTAACATTTATGCTTACATTTCTCTTAGTTAAATCTACCAATTAAGGAGTAGGTTACAGTCTCTTTACGAGTTGAAACGTATCCCATTTCTGTTGCAATATCTCTCAAAATGTGTGATCTCTGTGATCCAAAATCCAGAATTGCACGTGCTTCTATAACTTTATCATCAGATAATATCTTTAATTTCAAAGTTTGAAGGGCAACCTTTTCGCTCTTATTGCAGTTAGGCAAGGTGACTTCACTCTCTGTTGGTTTTTGCTCCTTCTCTTTCTGTGTTGCTTTATTTCGGGAGTCTAATGTTTCACAAATCAAAGGAACATGTTTTCTTCCATAAATCACACACTTAAGAAAAACATGACCGAATTTTATCCGGTGACTTACTTTTTAATGTTCTAAACCTTACTTTTATTTTATACATAACATATAGTTGCCGAACACAATCAAAAACATAATTTACATAACATATTGATAACAATTGATTTACATAACATATTGCTGCCAAATACAATCAAAAAAATAATAAATGATATATGTAACAGTATGCGTTCATCATTTAGCTATCTATTTCTATAAAGGTGAAAAACAAATAAAATAATTAGAATATCTGTCATAACACTCTACTAATAAAATGTGACATCAGGAATAAAGAAGCGTGACAAAATAACATCTAAGGATAAGTTCACTTGACATGTGTTTTGTTGCCAATGTGCTGAAAATTCGGGGAATAAAATTTAAAGCGAATCGGGAATAGCAAAATTTCACCAAATCGTTTTCCCGGGCTATATTCAGGCAAATCGGTTTATTTGAATCTTGCGTCACGTATAAGCTGATGGACGTATATTAGAATAGGAAAAATGCAGTTGGATACAAAATTAAAAAATTCATCTTTCTCGTCGAAATATCTACGAATAAACGGCGTAAAACAATTAAACCAAATATTTCATTATTTTAAAATTTTTTCGGGAGAAATTGGAGAACAAAAGAAAGATTTTAAACTCCCTAATGGAGGAAAAAGATGACTCCTTCAATTTTTATGCTTCGTAAAAGAAAGTCCATAGACTGAAGTTGTCCGTATGGAAAGCCGCTTAAAAGCTGTCCAAAGTACGGTAATCCATTAAAATAATGAGAGCCAGCGAGTATTTGGTGTTAAGTTTGAAGAAGGAAAAATACTTTACTCTCATGTCATGCATTAAAACTAGTTTTCTTTCTCAGTAGTAAATGAATGACATAAATGTTCCAAATTTTTTTCGTTTTAAAAACATAAATTAAGTTTCAGACCTAACAGTCACTCATAAAGTACGAAAATATGCTAAATGCAATTACTTAAAATACAGATCGTTTTCATTCTGAGTAAGAAATTAACTTTGAAGTCACTTTAGTATCCCATTAACTCGGGGTTGAGCATTCAAAAACCATTTGAACACCAGCTGTGCCCGCATTAAAGCTTGTGGGGACGCTTTAATAGTAAAACTTCTCCGGAGGAAATTTCAGCGAGTCATAAGACTTGATTCAACATTATGAGCAAAAAAAGAGAACGTGATTGCTTTGTGAAAAGGCATTTATACTGCGGAGAAACACACCGACACTTTCCCCAGGTCAATTTTATTGCATTTTAAAACCCGCGTCTCGAAGGTTTAATTAGAAACACATTTCAGGCATTCATTAAATTTACAAAAAGGACAACATGTTTACCTTTTATCAAACTTATACACTATATATTTATATTCCTCAAATCGCCTCTACAGCAGCGCTGATTTTTTGTTTTTAAAATAATTAAAATTAACTTATTAAGAAGTATTCCTTTATTCCTGTGTGGATATTATCCTGTGTGGGCGTTGCAAGTGTAATATACTGAGTTTACTTTCAATATGTTTGATGTTTCTTTTTTCGACCAAGTGACTACACCCTAGACACCGGGATATCTATAGATATTTGGGGACCTGGCCGGGTGTCAAGTTGATTACTGAAGCGAAAGAGTGAGTAACGTTTTGACTGATTTATTTATATTATCTAGAATTATCACTGTCAAGCATGGCGTATTTAGCGAGAATAAGAAAAAACGATTTATTAATTCTGGTTGACGAACTTGGGCTGACAGCCCCACAAAATCCGAAAGTAGCTGATTTGATTGAATTAATCATAGATAATGAGGCATACGAGGAAGACGTCACTAAAGCTATCATAGACAGAATTCAAGAGGAAAAAGAAGAAAAGTGGAAAGCAGAACTCGCTGAAAGAAAGTTTCAATTAAAGAAATTAGAATTGGAATCTAAAAGCAGATCCGAAAGTGCAGACTCTAGCATATCTGCTTCATCAATAGGGAAACAACGACTTAATTAAGTTAATGACAAAATATGATATGAATACCGATCTTAGTGTTTACTTAATTTTGTCTGAACGACAGATTAGTCACCTTGAAGTTCCAAAAGAACTTTGGGTCACATACTTGTTAGGACTAAAACCGTTGGATATTGTTAATATTATTGCGAGACAGCCTGACCCACTTGCGAATGATTTTGAGCACGTTATGTCATTGCTGATGAAGCGCTTCAAATCAAGCCCTGAACAGTTCAGGCAGAAGTTTTTCTCCCATAGAAAAGAAGAGTCGACTTCTTGGCACCATTTTGGTTTTGAGTTAAGAAATTTCTTTGAGGAGTGGTTAAAGGGAGTCAAAGTTTCAAATTTTGATGGGTTAAAGGAACTCATTGTGACTGATCAATTAATACGCAGAGTCTCGACTGAAATGCAAGAACACTTCATTGATAAGTTAGGCAAAATTAAGAAATTTGATGAATCAGTTACTGAATTAGAAGATTACGAAGCCGCGAGGCGCAATTTTCGAAAGAAAACGAAGGAAGCTGAGAAAACGAAACTTCCGGTTCGCGCCCAGTTAATGGCGTTAGACCGCCAAAAAGCTTTCTCAAAAATCCCCGAAATGGCGATAGAACATCTATCAGATATTATAGATGCAATGATTGGGGACATAAATCTTTTGAGTGCGAGAATAAAAATGAAGTGAACGTCCAAATAAACGAAAATGAAACATTTGCCTTACTGGACAGTGGAAGTTTAATTTCTTTGTTGTCGTATGATTTTTATATAAAAATAGGATCACCTAAACTTACTTTTGATGCGACGAAAATAAGAGGTGTTAGTGGGGAAAGTTATCTCCAGTAGGCTATTTTTAGTCTTGCTTAAATATAGAGAACCATGTAGTTCCTACAAATTTATATGTACTGCCCAATTTGTATAACAATTTTATTATTGGTGCTGATTTACTTGAACAGTTAAACGTTAAAATAGATGAAAACGGAATCAAAATATTGTGAAAAAGAAATAAATATTATGTCAGCTATGCTCGTGTTTTCGAAACAATGTTGAAAGCTGGAAATGAAAGACAAACAGAATTTCTCCCACTCGTTGGCAAGACATGAGTGTGAGAACAAAATGCGGTTATTATAGGAAAGGGATAGCTTGGTCATTCCTAATGACGAAATCATAAACGATACTGAAGCTCAAAATTGTTTTATAAATAGTTTTTGAATTAGCTTAGCAAATGCAGTAAATGAGAATGAACATGACCTTAGCCATATTTCGCAACATGAGATTCGTGATGAGGTACGAAATTTAACAAATAATTACAAACCGTGCGAAACAAAAACCTCTGACCTTAAAATGCACATCATATTATCAGACGACATTCCCGTCTGCCAGCAATCTCGTGAAATCATTTGCCGAACAAAACGAATAGTAGAAAAGCAAATATCCGAATGGTTAGAGGAAGAGGTTATTAAAAACCGTTCGTCAAATTATTTAGCCCCAATTGTTTTGTGTAAGAAGAAAGATGGATCTCATCGCCTGTGTATTGATTATAGAAAGTTAAACAAAAAAGACCATTAAGGACAATTTTCCATTGCCACTTATCGAGGATGTCTTAGACCACCTCAGTGGCACCGAAGTTTTCACAACACTCGAATTAAAGAGTGGACTTTTCAATGTCGACATAGAGGAAAAAAGTATGAAATACAAGTGCTTTGTTGTTCACAACGGAAAATACAAATTTTGCAAAGTTGCAATCGAATTCTCGAATTCTCGGATTGTTTTCCAGAGATACATTTACCAAGTTTTTAGAGAAATGCTAAACGACAACATGTTGGTCATTTATATGAACCTTCACGTGACGAAAGAGAAGGCCTAGACAAACTAAAAAAGTCTTTAAGATAGCTTCCGAATACGGTCTGAAGTTCAATTTAAAGAAATGTCAGTTTCTTAAAAGAGATATCAAATTTTTGGGATATCAGATTGAGAACAGCACTCTCCAACCGTCCAGAAATAAAACTCGCGCTGTAGACACATTTCCAGAACCGAAAACGATGAAGCAAGTTCAAAGCTTTCTTAGATTGACTGGATACTTTAGGAAGTAAATTCCTCTGTATGTGTTAATAGCCAAGCCATTAAGCGATTTATTAAGATGGATTCTGAGTTTGCAATTGGTCCGAAACAGAATGAAGCATTCAAAAAATTGAAGAGTTTCTTATCTGAAAAGCCAGTATTGCATATATTTAAAAAAGGACCAGCACTCGAGTTACACACTGATGCGAGCAGCCACGGATTCAGTGCGGTACTTTTGATGAAAGCAGACGATGGTCATTTCCATTCGATCCATTATTTCAGTAAAAAAAAACAACACTGCAGTAAGAAAAGTATTGCAGTTACGAATTGGAGGCATTGGTAGTGGTGGAAGCTTTGAGGAAATTTAGAAATTATCTCTTAGGCTCAAAATTTAAAACAGTGACCGATTGTGTAGAACTTCAGAAAACCCTTCAGAAGAAAGATCTAATACCCAAAATTGCCAGGTGGGCCTTATTTATGGAAGAATTTGAGTCGATATTGTACATAGATCCGGAACGGAATAACGTTCTTGTAGTTTCACAGTCAGATGAACTAACCATCAGAATCGCTGCTGCCCAAGAGAAAGACGACTGTGTTCAGGCAATAAAGTGCTTCATTGAAGAGTGCGCAGGAAAAGATTTCATTATAAGAAAAGATGCGGTGTACACGATTGAAAACGGGCGTGATTTAATTGTAGTGCTAGAAGAGGTGATGTCAGAAATAGAGCGCCGAGTACACAATAAAAGTCATTTTTGACATGTTTTTATCAACTCGCTTTCTTGTTTGTTTGTTTGTCCGATACAAATCTTGCAATCGATTTTTAACTAACTTCCCGACTAGCTAGACATTTGAAACTTTTAGAATAGTTCAGAACACGATGACAATGCATTATTTTAATACTTTTAGCCATCTTTAAGCAGGATTGAATTCATTTTTAGTTAATTTTGTTTTTTAGAATGGTGCAGCCATCTATCGACCGGTACGGGAACGAAAAGTTAAATGGAAGTTAACTTCCAATTCTCTAGCTAAAGGATTGATTACGCATTTGATACCCCTTTATTACGCATTTGATCCTTTTCTTTCCAGTTGATGGGATAATTAATCAAAAAAATTTGAAAAAGTATTTATTAATACATAGAATTGTCAAGTTAATATGATTCAACAGAAAATTTAAAAACATGGTATATAAAAAGTTATTTTTATCTTGTAATTATTGTACTGTTAAGACTGGGGAAGTTCTGAAACAGGATTTCTACGTCCCAAATCTGAGAAAATCGGTAGAAAAAGTAGTAGCTAATTCTGTGCAGTGGATACTCTACTATAAAAAACGGGGGAAGGGGAGGGTTTTTTAAACCTATCCCAAAGGAAAACTCCCACTGAGCACTTATCATTTGGATCAAATGGGGCCTTTGCCATCGACGAATAAAAACTACCAACACATACTCATGGTCGTCGATGCCTTTACTAAATTTTGCTGGTTTTACCTCGTGAAAACAACAACGGCCAAAGAAGTTATAGAGAAATTGGAGATCCAACTGAATATTTTCGGAAATCGGGTCACGGACAGGGGTCCGGCTTGTAGTGCTAAAGATTTCGAAGATTATTGCACCAAGAAGGGATCGATCACGTGAAAATCACAACCGGCATACCCAGAGGTAACTGTCAGGTGGAACGGATACACAGTATTCTAATCCCAGTTCTGTCAAAATTAGCCAGCCTTGATCCTTCATATTGGTTCACGTTTGTGCCAGATGTTCAACGCGTCATCAACAGTACTACGTCACGGAGCACAAAATATACTCCATTCGAGCTCTTGACCGGGACAAAGAAGAAAGACAAGGATGATCTGAGGATAAAGGAAATATTAAATGGCAAATATTTGCAGAGTGTCGTGAAAAACAGAGATGAGATGCAGTTAGAGACCCGGAAGAATATGAGCAGATTGCAGGAGGAGAACAGGCGGCAATTCAACCGCAAAAGAAAAAGCCAAATGGATATAAAGTTGACGACTTGGTTGCGATTCAGAGAACGCAATGCGGTGCAGGACTCAAATTGAGACAGAGATTTTATGGTCCATACCGAATAACTGCAGTTAAGACTAAGGATCATTACGATGTCGAGAAGGTCGAAACTCATGAGGGACCAATTAGAACGTCTACGGCTGCTGACCATATGAAGCCATGGACAAGCAACATTACTTTTGAGACTCTCTTTTTCTCTTCTTTCTATTCTTCCTTCTTCTTTTGTAGACTCGACTGAGCACATCCGGAGTCGCAGGACGGCCAAATCGGTGAGAGTTTTACTTATCCATGAAGGCAGGTTTACTTATCCATGGTCTGCTACGGAACCTCGCGCGTGACCAGAAAAAATCTATCGCATCCTCTACATCAACGCCGGGCGCTCGTTTATGGTTTTTAAAACAATTAAAATTAAGCTTATTAAGATGTTTTCCTGTTTTCTTGTGTGGGTGTTGCAAGTGTAATATACTGAGTTTACTTTCAAATTGAGGAATGATTGTATTTTCGACCAATTGACTACACCCTAGACACTGGGATTTATATATATATACGAGGGTTATTCGGAAACTAAGGTCCGTTTACTTATAAAACAGAAAACATTACAGATTTTTTCAAAAAACTTTATTTTTTAAATTTGTTACATGTGTCTCTATTTTTCTACATAGTTTCCATATTTTTTAAGCATTTGTAATAACGTTCTACAAGCTTCTGTATGCTTAAGTCGTAGACGTCTGCCGCCTGTGAGGATAACCAGTCTTGAACTGCTTCTTTCACCTCGTCATCTGTGGCGAATCTCTTGCCGCCGAGAAACTCTTTTAGGTAGCGGAATAAGTGAAAATCACTCGGTGACAAGTCTGGACTGTACGGTGGATAGTCAATCTGTTCCCATCCAAAAGATCTGAACAGAGCTTTCAAGGTGAGTGGGTGAGAGCTTTCAAGGACGGACGGGAAAATGCTTATGATGAACCGCGTTCTGGTCGACCATCAGTGATCACAGATGATTTGGTCAAGATTGATAGAGAAGATTTTTAGAGAAGATTGTCACAGGGGACGATACGTGAGTACCCACCGTACAGTCCAGACTTGTCGCGGAGTGAATTTCACTTATTCGCTACCTAAAAGAGTTTCTCGGCGGCAAGAGATTCGCCACAGATGACGAGGTGAAAGAAGCAGTTCAAGACGGTTCAAGTTGGTTATCCTCACAGGCGGCAGACGTCTACGACTTAAGCATGCAGAAGCTTGTAGAAAGTTATGACAAATGTTTAAAAAAGTATGGAAACTATGTAGAAAACTATGTTTTACACCGACAAGCCCGTTTGCAGTCATGTCGGGCATATTCGACCTGGAATGTCACTGACTGGAGTAGAATTGACTTTAATGATGAGTCCTGCTTCGAATTGAGCCCCAATGACTAGCGAATGCGTGTCTCGAGACGTCACGGACAGCGGTGGGATACTAACCTGACTGCCTTCCACCATAAGGTCCGCCAACCAGGAGTTATGGTCTGGGATGCCATTTCATTTCATAGAAGGACCCCTTTGGTTGTCATCCGCGGCACCCTTACATCATAGCGGTACGTCGACGAGATTTCTACGCCCCGTTGTGTTGCCCTTCATATCACGCTATCCTGGGCTTACATTTCATTAAGATAATGTCCGCCCGCACACGGCAAGAGATTCCACTGCTTGTCTTCCCACTTGCCCAACTCTACCTTGGTCAGCAAGGTCGCCGAATTTCTCCCCCATTGAGCACGTTCTGAGCATTATGGGCAGGGCCCTCCGACCAGCTCGGGATTTTGACGATCTAACGCACCAATTTGACAGAATTTGGCACGATATCCCGCAAGAGGACACCCGCCACCTCTATCAATCAGTGCCAAGCCGAATATCTGCTTGCATAAGGGCCAGAGGTGGACGAACTCGTTATTGACTTTTTCACTTTGTGAAGCTCTTTCTCCTGAATAGATCATCCAATTTTTCTCAAATTGTAATAATTTTTTTTTCTGTACATGTACATCGATGTACTTGTAGAAGAAAATATTCAAATTAAATCTAATAGAACATACTAAAGAATATAGTACAGTTAATATAATACAGTTTGAGGAACATTTCTTTTACTGTATTTTAATATTTTGTTGGATAACGTCCAATCATCTGCCACATTAGCAAGAAAAAAATATTTTTTTGTCTATTTCGTTGTTATGCACGTGGCGATAAATTTATTTAAGGTACCAGAATAAAAAAACACGTGATCAGCATTTAATAAATTAAATTCTAAAAATGAATCTTTAAAAATTCTCCAAATATCAGAAAATGGAGGTAAAGATTCGAAAAATATTTCATTTTAAAGGAATGTTCATGATCTTTCTCGTGATATAAATTTTATAGCCCTCAAATTATTATTTTAAATATAAACTTAAAAAAAGTTACTAAAACAGCTTAATAATTTAATTTAAAAAAATCTAAGAAGAATTCTTCAAAAAATCTTTCTTAGTGCATCCCTACACTAAAAGAAGAATCGCGATGCAAAATGTCGGACCTTTACGTCCAGCTGTTTGGTCTGTGCGTAATATGTTAGTCAGTCAGTCAGTCACTTACGGAACTGTTTTATATGTATAGATAATACTTGCTTTCTTCTCAGTGTATCGTTTTGCTCCGGATGCAGCTCTTAGTTTGAATGCTGAATTTTGGCAGTTATTTTGTTATGGGTCGGCCACTGTTTCACTCTTACGCTCTGAATAGCCCAGGAGGAAAACAAAATTGTGTGTTATCCAATGAAATTAAAGGGGGGATATATTTCAATGCCAGATGAAGTGGTTACGAACCTGCACTCCACCGCCAAGCGTCAAGTGGTCACAACAGGCTAATATTATGTTACCGAAAGTATGTACGTCCTTTCACAACTGTCATTTGCTCTTCTCCGAAACTATCAGCTTGGCGGGTTCATTAAGGTTCATTTAGTCGAGTATCCTAGCACTGACAGCTTATTTTGTCCCTCGCTCGCGTGCATCGAATAAAACTCATTAAGTGCCATGCAGAGGACAAATAATGGACTTCATTTATTTTTCCGAAAGTGAATTAAGCAAAACTGAGAAGAGAAAGAAACACACGCGCGAATAAAGTAACACGGAGAAAGGGAAATAATTGAGAAAACATTCGCCGCCTCGGTTGGAATACGGCCTGAAAAGGAAATTCAAAAGTTTAAAATGGGTGACAAACTCTTTGTGTGGAATCGCTCATAAATGTCAATCTGAGTTCGAGTTTGCTTTGGGAGTCAGTCGTTCATAAAAAAAGAGACGGATTCCGACTTGCCGTGAAACTTGTATTAGTCAAAAGAATCGGAATATTATTGAAAAATAAATGCATTACAAAGTGTTTGTCAGATTTTTAATATTTATTTATTTATTTTATCATATCTGTCTCGATGTTCCTCCCGGTGAATATTTCCGATTGGCAACAAATTGCGAAGGTTTTTAATCTTTGAAATGAAACAGAATTTTCCATTTAATATTTCCTTTACCGAATAACACATTTACTTTTACGCTATAAAACCCGTCTTAAAGAGGTCCAAGACGCAAAAGTCCCCCCCCCCCTAAAAAATAGTAAACCGTTATATCGAGCTTATGAACTCAAATAAAAGAAATCGCATATCGATGTTGGATGATGACATTGCCAGATACAGCAGTTTTATACTGTCTTGTCCACACTTACCGTACAATATATCTGTCATTCAAGCCTATCTTGGAATGGAATTCCTGTTTGTACTCTTTAAATGGAAATGCATGGATATACATACACACACACATACACACACACACACACACACACACATATATATATATATATATATATATATATATATATATATATATATATATATATATATATATATATATAATATGAATATATGTATATATATTTATATATGTATATATATATATATATATGAATATATGTATATATATTTATATATGTGTGTGTATATATATATATATATATATATATATATATATATATATATAACATTAAAAATCCCATAACGCCTTTAAATTCTAATTTATTCTAAATTCCCTTGGGCGAAAGCCTTAAGATGGCGCCCTTATTCCAATCTGTGTAGCGTGGGGACCTAAATTAAACACTAATGAGCATTATCACGTCACTTTTGAACATTAACCAATTAGACACCACTACAAAGATCACATGACGAGAGTGTCTATATAAGACCTCACACATGTAGCTGTAGGGCTCTCCTCATTTGTATGTTGCCCCGAGAGGTTGTGTTTTCGTGCCTCTTAAAAATAAAATGTAGTTCGAGAATCTTGTGTTTCGCTGTTTATTCCTCGGCCAAGACTACGTCAATTTTAATATCTTCGATGTGACATGGGGAACCCAAACTTCTTTTTAATTCGATCTTTCCGGGGTCCCCATGTTATATATATATATATATATATATATATATATATATATATATATATAAAGCTAAATATATAAAGCTAAATATATAAAGCTATAATATATAAAGCTAATGTTTATATAAAGCTAAAAGGAATAAAATCTTTAGGAGAATAAATTAGTTTATAGACTTGCAATTATTAGTATAAAAGGAAAAGAATTCGTAGAATTTTGAATTAGTTATCTAGATAGATCATCTGTTACAAGATATTTATTTTATTTCCTTCTGTCTCATTTATTTACACACAAACACATACTGCCACACATAAATATAATGTATAGCTGAATTAAAAAAAAACCCTGATTTCATCCTCTAGTTTATCCATGTTTAGGGTGGGTGTCCCAAATATCGCCTACTCTAACTTTTTTTCGACATTTCATCCACTTTTAGTTTCTGATTAGACTGGAAACTCAAAAAATATCCCTAAGAACTATTTCCTTTGGTATCCTGAGATCAACCAGCTCCAAAACCAGTGCCAGTTTAAGTTATGTAGCTAAACTGGAAAAAATGAAATTTCCAGTGAACTCCAGAGCGGTTCCTAATATCGCCTACCTCTGTTCCTCTTACCGCCTACCATGCGAAATGAGCAGCACCTGTTAAAAGGCGTTGCTAGCAGAGTCTCTGTTTAATGCACTTTCAAATGGTATAAGCAAAATTAGAATTTGGACGCACCTACCTGGTCATTCACTGGATTCTGATTCTTTGGAGCCAAAGTTTACGAAGACAACAGCCAAAACAACTTCAGACGCCATATAGTTTCTGTTGTCAGTGATAAGAGCTTTGTCTCTATCGCCGCTGTTAGTACAAACCCAGAACTAAGAAGTTACCGCCTTTTCTCATACATAGCGCGAATCATACTTTAGAAACACGAGTAGGCGATTTTAGACACAGGGGCGATATTTGGGACACTCACCCTATATGGATACACATATGGATATACAAATATATACATACATACATATATTATATTTGCGTTGACCATATACACATATATGATTGATCTTATATTTGTTGTATTCGTTTTTCTTCGTTATACAGATAGATATATATACATATACATTTATATATAATGCACGATTTTCTCTTCTCGTTATTTCGAGAGTGCAAAGAAGTTTTTACTAGTTCAATAATCATATTTTCTCGCCTAATTATAATTCTAATATACCATGAAGGGTGGATTTTTTTCCCGTTTAACTGTGAGGGAGAAAAAACAAGTCTAGGAATATTTTAGCGCCATAGTGTCATAACGTAGTGTACTTTATGGTTAAAATACTACTTTAGTTCATATAGCATTAAGGCTTCTATGTACTAAAAAAATCGTATTTCTCTTTCCCTCTTCTTGCAGACTCTTGTGGTGGGAGGAGTCCAGTTGACAGTTGAGACTTCCACCCCCCCTTAGTATTGACATTTTGAGGGATTGTAATGGCTCTTTCTGTATAGGGGGTTAAGCGCAGCCCCCAAGATGTTTATTTAAAATATATTTTTGTCAACCATTTACAGGTACATAAGTGTTGATAATCAAATAAAATTGGTATTGACAGATAGCCTGAACTTTTCTGCAAAGCTCTACAGGATTCATTTTATAAATTTCTCCCATCGAAGGAATTTATGAGCGTTTAAAACACACTATACCAGATTTTTCCCCTAATAATTTAAATTTTAAAATATTAAATGCATTTTTTTTTAAAAACCGAAAAATGTACAGAAATGTAAAATTTCTTTCTCTATGACGGAGTACAATTTAAAAAAAAAAAATCTTTGAATCCAAGTCGGCAATCAATGGACAAATTTTCTCCATAGGTTAACATTGAGTTGAGCGAATCCAATGGAGTTAGTACATAGCAGCCTTAACCTATAAAGACGAATAATTTTTTTGAAAAACTGACTTTG
Source organism: Dolomedes plantarius (assembly GCA_907164885.2). Lineage (NCBI taxonomy): Eukaryota > Metazoa > Arthropoda > Arachnida > Araneae > Dolomedidae > Dolomedes > Dolomedes plantarius. Next base: position 127,849,600 of record OU015490.1, on the reverse strand, counting down.
TTTTAACCCAATTTAAAAAAAAAACAAGCAGTTAAGTCGTTAAAATGTTACTAAATATTCTAAAATTGTGTAAATATCTTGTAGCTTTTCACACCACCTTTTTCCGTAGAATAAATTATTCACGTCGGTTAAAATGAAGGAATAAAACCCATTTTTCCTAAAGATTTCTAATTAAAATTTCATTATATTTCGTCAGTGCAAGAAATAAATTATACAAAAACATCGATTCCCTCCTTATCGATAAAGCTAAAAGATATCAGATAAGGAAACAATTACACCGTATCTTCTTTCGATGCCTTAGCTGAAAAACGGGAGAAGCGTAAAGTTCCCTGAAACTTTGTACCCCGTATTGGAAAACTGGCAAAAGTCAATATTTCAATAAGCCTACTGTTTGTTACTAACATTTGACTCTGTGTTATGTCGATGTCTGCATCAGGTTTCAAATGATGAATGCTAAAATTTGATTCGTTCTAATTCGATTGCATTAAATGCCTCAAAGTATATTTCTTTTTACAAGCAATACAGGCTCAATATCTGTTTTTCTACTAGTTTTGTGGCAGAACAGAAAGATTAGATTCGATAAGAAAAATGACATAATTCTAAAGTTTCACTTAGGTAAGGAAAAAAATGACGATAGAATGTATGTATTAAATGATAACTGTAATATAAGTGTTAGATATTAGCAGAAATGTCAGCACAAACTAAACAAGGCCATTAAAACTTGAATATAAACATGCCTAAAAATTATTTATTGTTATATAACAGGGGTGGCCAAACCATGTATCTTTATAACCTTCCTAGCGACTCTTTGCAACCAAGAATTTTGAAAAATTGTGCCAGAATCAAAATATCCATCATTAAAATTAGCAGCATGTCGAATACCTCCGTTGATATCAGTTCTAAACTCCACAACTTCTAGCTGCGAACCATTGTAGGTCGACGCTCAACGTTCGACTCATTTGCTCACTATAGACCTGGCCGGAAACATTTTTTTCCAAAACACTTAAAATATGTCAAGGCTATTAAAACTATTTTAGAATTGAGGACCTGAGATAGCCTCCTTGGGCTTGGACCTGGGTTCGACTCCCGCCATTCACTGTCTAGGCGCATACACCGGAGAGACCTCCTATGACAGGGGTCGGCACCCCGAAGCAATTTTAAAGTGCCCGCGGTTTAAATATCTAAAAATTTTAGATATTTAAACAACAAACCCTCGTAGTTGCAATGTAAAAATAAATAACTGACCAGCCGGATCTCCCGACAGCGTCTCTCTCCCCTTGCTTATGTAATAAGTACGATAAATGCATTTAAATATAAATAAGTGCTCTGGAAATAGCATATGGAGAAAGATAATTTATCGCCTTTGTAAGGTATACACAAGATTCTATTCACAAGAATCGAACTTTTGAGTGAATGAATTAAAGAAGCTGCTTGAGATATGCTAATTTCGGCATACGCGCTTAGTATAAATACCATGCAGCGTCATTAATGAAAAAGGTTGTTAAGGTTGAAGAAAGGTTGTTAAAGTTGTTAGATAAGCGATAGGGAGCTACAAGGTATGCAGCTCCAGTACTATCCTGCGCTAGTGCTTAGGGGGCCCAAAGTTTACGTGGCAGTACTGCTGGTTTGACTCTCTGCTGGTTTGTGAGTATTCGCAATGTGTATTTCTATTGAATGTTAATATATATATTCCGTACAAGTAGTACGTATGCTTATTGCTGAAAAAGCAAATTCTATATGTGCAACGAATTCAATAAACATTGTTTCATGTATAAACTGTGTTTGTATGAAATTCATTTAGAGTGCCACTTCAAATTATATACACCCAAGTCTGGGTAGAAGTGAGCTATTTTCTCTACACATTTCTCAAATTTAAAAATGGAGATAGAAAATTATCGCGATGGAAATGCTGCAACCTATCAGTTTGCGAAACATTTAGATTCCTCATTGGAAGAATGTATTACCAGATTTAAAGAATTTTACGAATTGGAGCCATTCTTGACGTTTTCTATTAATCCTTTCTTTCATACGGATATTCATGACGTGACTGATAAAATCGCAACGTATTTCGATATTTCCTGTATGTAAGACTTAGAATTGAAAATTATAAATATAAGAAATAACATTGAATTAAAATAACATCATAACGAAGAAAAAATCTGGAATTTAGTGAATGACTAGCTTCCAAGTGTTGAGATAATGTGCTCTGAAATGGAACTCTCTTTGCGCGTGGACATATGCTTGTGAATCTTTGTTTTCCAGTCTGCAAAAACTTAAAATCAAAGTACCGATCAAGCCTCACCGACACTCATTTGGAACAATGCCCGAGAACGGAGAATTCAACTGATGTGCCACATTAGAACGAATTGGCCGCATATTTGCAATATCGCATTAATTATCAATTTTCAGATTGTTTTGCTTAAGGGGACAGTGGACTTTCAAAATTGTGAAATTTGTCCAAAAATTCGATTTTTTTATTTTATTGAATTGTGAAACTGAATGTGTCGCAAAAAGAATTTTTAATTTCTGTGATTACTTTCCTAGTTATAGGAATTTGTATTTAATTTAGATATTATGTGGTTACTAATAGCAATAACTTTAAATGTGTTTTTCTCAAAATAAAAATTTTCATGTCATACGAATATTCAAACTGCTCCAGACGCATTTCTAATTATCGTATTGCTTTGAAATTTAAGTTTTATATACTTAACTGTATATCAAATACATCTTATTGAAAAAAATTATGCTTCGTAGCTCAGAATGTCTAAATTTTGTTCTTGAAAAGATGATTTATAGATATTTTGCGTAATAAAAAGGGTGTTTTTACTATTATTATTTTTTTCTCTTTATATTTTTAATGAATGCTTAAAACAAGCAATAAGTTTCATTGTTAGTTCTATAAGGTATCCTGTAAGTAAAAATTACCATATTATATGCAAGAGAAATGCGCCTGGAACATTTTTAATTAGGCCAATTTTTGATATAATTAATAATTCATAATTCATAAATAATTAATATTTCATCATTAAATTTTAACCACTTTTACATATATATGGTACTAATCACATATTCAAATTTCAAGCAAATCCATTCAAAACAAAAAAAAATTGGGTTTAAAGGTCTACTGTCCCCTTAAATTAAAATTTGAATTTATGTATAAAAAAATTATTTTCATATTTAAATATTACCCTCCCCTCCTCCTCTAAATCCAGCGGTGACGTCGAACTCCCGCATTTCTGAAATATGCCCTCCTAGTAATAAATGTTGCCGACCCCTGTTCTATGAGGTCAGAGAAAAGGGGAGAAGGTACGATCCCCCCAAATGTCTATCAGAATGGAGGTGGTTCACTTGTGCCGTTCCCCCGTCGAAAGCAACAGACGATTCTCGTGGATTATGTGAGAATGGCTTCATTGACGAGTAGCAAACAAGCAACATATTAGAGCTAATAAATATTAATTATTCCGAAAAATGAAGAAGGATACAAAAATATTAGGTCCAAAATTTCTTTCGCACCTAGAATAACCTTTTTCTGTTATTTGGCATGAAGACATTCCCAAAACACTGTCACCCCAATTATAAACGTAACATTTCTGAAAATATCCTTAAGGATAAAAAAAAATACCCCTTCATCCTTTTACGAGTTATTCGCATAGATCCTAAAGATTCATTCGAATCGCTCGCAAGTGAAAAATAAATAATGCGTTGAGTTAAACAGATATATCGAAAGCTAAACGTTTTTCAATTTTGATTTGAAATTTTTTATACTCCATTTCTAATTATACAAGTGTTTTTAATACGCAAAACGAACTTTATTTATATAAAACTCGTATAAGAAAAATATTGGTACCCAATGCATGCAATTTTTAAAAAAAATGGATCCCCTAAAGACATCGTGCTTTTTACAAGATAAAGTAGTTGTAGTGAAATCAACTGAATAGAGCTGACTCGAATTTTAAAAAACCATTAACGTTTCCATGTAATGAACTCTTTTCTTGAAATTTTTTATACTCCATTTCTAATTATAAAAGTGTTTTTAATACGCAAAACGAACTTTATTTATATAAAACTCATATAAGAAAAATATTGGTACCCAATGCATGCAATTTTTAAAAAAAATGGATCCCCTCAAGACATCGTACTTTTTACAAGATAAAGTAGTTGTAGTGAAATCATCTGAATAGAGCTGACTCGAGTTTTAAAAAACCATTAACGTTTCCATGTAATGAACTCTTTTCTTGAAATTTTTTATACTCCATTTCTAATTATACAAGTGTTTTTAATACGCAAAACGAACTTTATTTATATAAAACTCGTATAAGAAAAATATTGGTACCCAATGCATGCAATTTAAAAAAAAAATGGGTCCCCTCAAGACATCGTGCTTTTTACAAGATAAAGTAGTTGTAGTGAAATCATCTGAATAGAGCTGACTCGAATTTTAAAAAAACATTAACGTTTCCATGTAATGAACTCTTTTCTTGAAATTTTTTATACTCCATTTCTAATTATACAAGTGTTTTTAATACGCAAAACGAACTTTATTTATATAAAACTCGTATAAGAAAAATATTGGTACCCAATGCATGCAATTTAAGAAAAAATGGGCCCCCTCAAGAATTCGTGCTTTTTACAAGATAAAGTAGTTGTAGTGAAATCATCTGAATAGAGCTGACTCGAATTTTAAAAAAACATTAACGTTTCCATGTAATGAACTCTTTTCTTGAAATTTTTTATACTCCATTTCTAATTATACAAGTGTTTTTAATACAGAAAACGAACTTTATTTATATAAAACTCGTATAAGAAAAATATTGGTACCCAATGCATGCAATTTTAAAAAAAATGGATCCCCTCAAGACATCGTGCTTTTTACACGATAAAGTAGTTGTAGTGAAATCATCTGAATAGAGCTGACTCGAATTTTAAAAAACCATTAACGTTTCCATATAATGAACTCTTTTCTTGAAATTTTTTATACTTCAAATCTAATTATACAAGTGTTTTTAATACGCAAAACGAACTTTATTTATATAAAACTCGTATAAGAAAAATATTGGTACCCAATGCATGCAATTTAAAAACAAAAAATGGATCCCCTCAAGACATCGTGCTTTTTACAAGATAAAGTAGTTGTAGTGAAATCATCTGAATAGAGCTGACTCGAATTTTAAAAAACCATTAACGTTTCCATGTAATGAACTCTTTTCTTGAAATTTTTTATACTCCATTTCTAATTATACAAGTGTTTTTAATACGCAAAACGAACTTTATTTATATAAAACTCGTATAAGAAAAATATTGGTACCCAATGCATGCAATTTTAAAAAAAAATGGGTCCCCTCAAGACATCGTGCTTTTTACAAGATAAAGTAGTTGTAGTGAAATCATCTGAATAGAGCTGACTCGAATTTTAAAAAACCATTAACGTTTCCATGTAATGAACTCTTTTCTTGAAATTTTTTATACTCCATTTCTAATTATACAAGTGTTTTTAATACGCAAAACGAACTTCATTTATATAAAACTCGTATAAGAAAAATATTGGTACCCAATGCATGCAATTTTAAAAAAAAATGGATCCCCTCAAGACATCGTGCTTTTTACAAGATAAAGTAGTTGTAGTGAAATCATCTGAATAGAGCTGACTCGAATTTTAAAAAACCAGTAACGTTTCCATGTAATGAACTCTTTTCTTAACTAGAGCTTACAGAGGGAATTCCTGGCGACGCATTTTTGGCATTATATCTGCTGATTCTAAAACTGCGTTGGATTTTTATTTATTTATTTTTTTTTGTTTGTTTGAGGGGGTGGTAAAGTCCTAGTTTCAAAAGAACGCGAAATGAAGTAATTTGTAAAAGAAATATTTCTGAAAACAATTGTTGACAGTAATAACTCTCTGCTATTATGCTGCAAAATAAGAGTGTATTGACACAACGTGAAGAGGCCGTTTTGGCGTCTTTTCAGAATTTTGGGAGGACTCGCATTAATGAATCTTAGAAATAGTCTACTTTATAGAAAAACGAAAATTTTAGGGAAAATATACTATGTTCAATAAAAAGAAAAAAATCCTTTAAAACAACAGAAAATTTATAAATGGCAGAACTTAAAAAAAGCAGAAAATATTTAATAAATTTGATTATAATATGTTATGTCATGAAAATAATGACTAAATCATTGGTCGAATCTTTATGGCCGCCCAATGTAATGTATCGTTGTTGATACCGTCTTTGGGTTGCCGTTTTTGAATAATCCTTTAAAATTTTCAGTTTCAAAAAACTGCGCTTGGCTCTTGTTACAGTTTCAGTTATAATTGGCCGAAAATGTTAGAGGAAAATTATTTAAACCCAAAAAGGTAATCTTCATTACGAAATACTGCAACGACTACGAACTCTTCATCTCCGTGACAGAAACAAACACCATAAAACCGGAGTCTCCTTTTACATACAGTCAAAATTACATCCGGCGTTGAGCGATAATACGTGCAAAAAGGCATCGGGTTTCGGAAGATGTGGCGTGTATCGGCGGCAAACGGTTCTATTTTGAACATTTTTTACCATGTTTTTATTAACTCGCTTTCATGTGTGTGTGTTGTCCAGTACAAATCTTGCAATCGATTTTTAACTAACGTCCCGCCTATCTAGACATTTCAAACTTTTAGAATATCTCAGAACACGATGACAATGCATTCTTTTAATATTTTAGCCATCTTTAATTACCATGTTTTTATTAACTCGGTTTCTTGTTTGTGTGTTTGTCCAGTACAAATCTTGAAATCGATTTTTAACAAACTTCCCGACTAGCTAGACATTTGAAACTTTTAGAATAGCTCAGAACACGATGACAATGCATTCTTTTAATACTTTTAGCCATCTTTAAGCAGAATTTGAATTCATTTTCAGTTAATTTTGTTAACTCGCTTTCTTGTTTGTGTGTTTGTGCTGTACAAATCTTGCAATCGATTTTTAACTAACTTCCCGACTAGCTAGATATTTGAAACTTTTAGAATAGCTCAGAACACGATGACAATGCATTCTTTTAATACTTTTAGCCATCTTTGATTACCATGTTTTTATTAACTCGGTTTCTTGTTTGTGTGTTTGTCCAGTACAAATCTTGCAATCGATTTTTAACTAACTTCCTGACTAGCTAGACATTTGAAACTTTTACAATAGCTCAGAGCACGATGACAATGCATTCTTTTAATACTTTTAGCCATCTTTAATTACTATGTTTTATTAACTCGATTTCTTGTTTGTGTGTTTGTCCAGTACAAATCTTGCAATCGATTTTTAACTAACTTCCTGACTAGCTAGACATTTGAAACTTTTAGAATAGCTCAGAACACGATGACAATGCATTCTTTTAATACTTTTAGCCATCTTTAAGCAGAATTGAATTCATTTTCAGTTAATTTTGTTAACTCGCTTTCTTGTTTGTGTGTTTGTCCAGTACAAATCTTGCAATCGATTTTTAACTAACTTCCCGACTAGCTAGATATTTGAAACGTTTAGAATAGCTCAAAGCACGATGACAATGCATTCTTTTAATACTTTTAGACATCTTTAAGCAGAATTTGAATTCATTTTCATTTAATTTTGTTAACTCGCTTTCTTGTTTGTGTGTTTGTGCTGTACAAATCTTGCAATCGATTTTTAACTAACTTCCCGACTAGCTAGATATTTGAAACTTCTAGAATAGCTCAGAACACGATGACAATGCATTCTTTTAATACTTTTAGTCATCTTTAAGCAGGTTTGAATTCATTTTCAGTTAATTTTGTTGTTTGAAAATTTCTTATAATTGTTCTGTTTATTACGCATTTGATCATTTTCTTTCAAGGTGATGGGATAATTCATCAAAAAAATTTTAAAAAGTTTTTTATTAATACATAGAATTGTCAAGTTTATATGATTCAACAGAAAATTTTAAAACGTGGTATACAAAAAGTTATTTTTATCTTGTAATTATTACGAATTTTGTTCCTATTTTTTTCGTTACTTGTTTAAAATCTCGTCTCATTTTGTCTCACGAATGGGTAAAGGGCATATTTTGTGATAATTTGAACTGTGTTAACCTCACACACATGTACATCTGAAAAATAGGAAATATAACGCTTCTTTATTTCTTTATCAGTGTTTGCTAATTCAGAATTAGAAAAGGTGCATCGTAAGAAAAGAAAACTGCCAAAACACTAGCCAAAAACACTAGCTTCCCCCAAGAATTCGAAATTCGAGTAAAATCGCACGAGTTATTTTTAAGTGATTCGTATTAAATTAGAGCGAAACTCAAAAACACTGCATGAATGCAATTTAAAGCGCCGTTCATTTGGGGAATTAAAAACAAACCAGCGGAGTGAAGATTCTCGCGATCGGGTAAATTTTCTCCGGCTTAGTCATGAGGATGGAATATCTTTTGAAATATGCGAGGAGAAATTTCAAAATCCCACAAAGGATACATAAATGAATGCTTTCACGTGTAAATGGCATATTTTCTAAAGACGATTCGGTGGGTTGGGACGCTGATGAGAATAGAGTGTTTTGTATGTTCGATAACAGAGTAAAATGCTTGGAAAATTTCAGAAGCAATTTAATTTATAATTTCAGATTTGTGAAATTGTATTTCGAAGGAGCAAGGCGAGGATAATTCAAACGAAAATTTAAAAAAAAAAACATTTCATAAACTGGCACTCGCGTAGGGTTACCAGAATATTTCTTTTAAAGAGAATATGTCCTTAGTTATTTTGACTCGTCTTGTTTTAAACTGCAAAATGCATCAACATTATTTTCCAATACCAAGATAGGATGGAAATGTACGTAGAAAGGGTATTTTTTTACCACGATATCTCACCTGGCTTACGATAACTACTTCGTCCAAATCGTTAAAAAAACCCGTGTGCCTAAAAGTAAATGTATGTATAGTTCTAACGGGGAGTTCCCGAAATTTATTATACAGCGCGTTCTACGGGAATCGCGTTCTACGAATAAAATCGTCGTACGTTTGTATGAAATTGTGTTGTAGGAACTCGCCTTATACGAGAGTCTACCGTATTGCTATTGGCTCGTGAATTCAAAGCGATTGTTTCGTTTTTTATTCGTAAATGTTCTGCTTTGTTTCAAAAAGTGAATTCTTCTGGAATAAGAACATTCTTTTTTCTCAAATTGTATTTTTATTTCTGCAATCAATATAAATGATGGTCGTTTGGTGTGACGCATAAAACTGTCTCCATAATCCCGTCCTATTTTTATTCTTTGGAGAAGTTATCTCTATGTACTGTGACATTGTCTCAATTACTACACGAAATTAGTATTTATATAAGTATGTGATGCCCCGTTCCTACCCCTCAACATGTAATCTATCTGCGAACTGTTGATCTGAGTGGCCTCATAAACTCTAGGATAAGATGCTATAAAGTTCTGGTAATGTGCGGTTTTGACGTTATAGAACGCATAAATCCCATAGTGTTTCGAGGGCTCTCCAGATTGTAACATTATAATGACGGCTGGAATCCCATAAACTTGGAACACTTACTTGCACTTCAAACGCCAGAGAAATCTCTTTGAATTCGCTGACGGTATAAAGACAGACGGCAAGAGTCCACGAGCGGAGTGATCTGTTTTTGAGTGCCAGATAGACAGAGATCTCCTGGTCGGAGGCCTTATATGCCAGAGCTGTCTTTGAACCTGAAGCCAACCTGATGATCTAACTATATATTCTAACTCGCTGTACATACTTACTTTAAATGATGTAGTTGTAGTATGTTTAGCGCATTGTAGTAAAGTAATGGAAGCGAAAGGCTTGTCCTCTTATTGACTACGGTACATTACTTTCAACTTCTGACAACTCTATCTATGCGCATCACAGGGTCGTTGAATGTGATAATTGAGAAGCTGTGCACAACGGTAATCTGAAAATACTTTTCCGTATATATCAGATTTACATTCCGAATACATTATATTTACTTTCCGAATGTATTACATTACATCCCAAAGAACTTCACCATACGTAACATTACACTTGTACTTAACACATTACTTAATTCATTGCATAAATTTACTTAATACATTACATTCACTTTCCGAATACATTACAATGCATTACGAATACTTAAATTTGAACCCAGAAAGTACAACCCTCTGTAAAACACATCCAGAGAATATATATGAACAGCTTTTAATGCTTTTAAATTATTTTCCAACATAATGCAAGAGAACCCCAGAAATAGAGTATGGAAATAGATGTATCATATGAATGTCTGCTCAAATTTTTTCGAGATCTTTCCCCTGCGAGAGAAAAATTGATATTTTATACTTCAGAGCTGTAGTTTAAAATATGTATTTTGTTCCAAACATTCGTCATGTGATTCCTGGGAAACTTCTCTATCATGAGTAAGAATTTAAATCGTGATGAATGATGATGGATTCCCCATTTTCGAAATGACAAACTGTTCGAGCCGTCTCCGATACGACATTTGTATCTCGCTACAAAAATGGGAAATCAATGACGGACTAATAAGACAACTGAACACTTTCATGCATTTTAATACGTTCGGATTTTTATTGGCCCATTTTTTCGTAAATTTCCTGTCATTAGTTACAGAGAGAAGGACTGCCATCGAATCCTTTGCTTCAGAAATAAAATTTTATCGGCCAAGTACTCATTCCGAACAAGTTGTGCGAAGGAGCATTTCATTAATGATAAAATACGTGTAAACACTCCATGATAGACCGTTTAGGGGGAAAGGGACTTAAAATTCTCGAAAACGACGGGGTCTTTTGGTTTGTTCTTCTTAACTTTTTTTGCTTCAGAAATTACTATACCGCCTTTAGATTTAACTCGCACGAAGATCCTTATGTATATATATATATATATATATATATATATATATATACACTGAAGTGCCACTGAATTAGGGATACCTACCTAGTAACGAGTTGGGCCTCCTCTGGCCTTGATAACGGCTGCCACACGACGAGGCATAGATTCAACAAGTTTCTGGAAACGTTCCACAGGAATGGCTTGCCAAATATTGGCTAAAGCTGTCCATAATTCAGTAAGGTTCTTTGGTGCTGTGTGATGGCCTTTCACGCTTTGTTCCAAAACATCCCAAAGATGCTCAATAGGATTTGAGTCTGGGCTTCAAGGTCGCCAATTCATGACAGGGAAGTCAGAGGAATGCTCATCCAACCAGCCAGTAGCCAACCAGGACTTGTGAGAGGTACAGTTGTCTTGCTGGAAAACTCCATTACCGTGCGGATAACACAACAGCATAAACGGATGGAAGTGATCACCCATCAACTCTACGTACCGAATTGCATTGAGGGAGGTTGGTACAAGCACCAAAGATCCCAAACTGTGCCACGAAAAAACACCCCAGACCATGATTGAGCCATCATGCCCTTGTACAGTTCCAGCCAGGCATGCAGGATCCATGGCTTCATGAGCCTGACGCCATATTCTCAGCCTCCCGTCGGCGTTAAGTAGTCGGAATCGAGACTCATCACTCCATGTTACTCGTTTCCAGTCCTCTACACTCCAGTCTCTGTGCTCTCTTGCCCAGGCAAAACGTACAGCCCGATCGCGAGTATAGAGCAATGGTACTCTCGTAGGTCGATGGCTCCCGAAACCCATACGGTGAAGCGAGCGTTGCACAGTCCGTTTACTGACTGTACGACTGGCACCGTCATTAAACTGGGTGGTAATTTGAGCTAATGTTTGGCTACGCTGGCTATGTACAATACGCCTGAGCCGTCTCTCACCACGCACTGTCAAGGCTAATAGTCCTTTTCAGTTTGCCCGATCGCTAGTTTTTTTTCCACCATCCATGTATTCTTGGTATACTCTTGACACTGTCGACCTTGAAAATCCTAGCTGTCTGACGATTTCGGAAATTGAATGGCCCATGCGTCGCGCACCTACGATTTGTCCGCGATCGAAGGCGTCTAAATCAGGCAGTTTACCCATACTGGCAATTCCAACAACTAATTCAGAACAACCACAGTACGCGCTATATATGCAGTTACCACAGTGCCCTCACTTGCGCATACATGATGCGCAGCGCTACACAATTTGCATAGGCTTTGCTATCCCTAATTCAGTGGCGCTTCAGTGTATATAGATAAATAAAATTGTGCTATGGAAATAAATTGTTATTTTTATAACTTCTAATGAATTAAAATCTTTAAAGCAAAAAATCACGACAAATTTCTCGGAACACCTGGGCCTTCTTAGCGGAACACCATTTGAGAGCAGTGTGTTCGCCGTTACATCTGCTAGCATCGCTCATCCCTTTCTTCAGCAATATGGGAAAGTTCCTCCGGATATTTTTTAGAATCACGCATGAACGAGTGACCATCTGAAAATGAATCCATTGAAGCTTCTTTATTCCTATTTTTATTTTTTAAAAAAATTGTAGAGATAGTCATCCACCGTGGAATTGTTCGGCCATCCTAATCTTACCTATCAAAAGAAAAAACTGTCGCTAAATATAAATTTATTTTAAACTCTCTGAGGAGGAGAAAAGAAAGTTTCTCCTCTTACTTCATAGTCAATTTTGTCGTATTCTGTCTCAACCAAATGTTTAGAATACATTAAAGAAATATTTATTTGGGTTTAGATAAAATAGATCGTAACCCTTAGTAAAATTCCAAATTCTCTTATTTCAGTAGTGTAAAAATAAAGACTCGGTTTTCAAGTAGAAAGGTAATGATTCACTTTCCCAAGTTTTTAAAGAACTTTGAAAAGCAAGCCCAAAAGTATGATTTCCATTCATCGAGCAGACTTCTGTATCGAACAATAAGGAGATATAATTTTTCATCCCGAGTTTGGCAATGAATTCGAGCATTATATTCATACGCCGAGAAATTATTTTGATTTACGATCGCCATTCTCGTCGATAAAAAATAAGCCTGACGGAAACAAGAAGTGGCGAACAAAATGTTTGAAGAAGCACAAGGAAATAAATTGAATATTATTCAACGGAGATCGAAAGAAAAAGTCAGTTATTCATTTCATGGTGGAGTAATTAAAGAGAGGAAGAACTGTAATTAGTATGTAAAGTTTTGAGAATAATTTATTTTGTAAAAAGGCGTTTTTTAATTGTTCTCTTTTCATACCGGGCACTTGAATTGAACAATGAATGAATTTTGAATTTATTAACAAAGTGAAATGAACAACAATTTATGCATTTTCAGGGCAAGCGATAAACTGAAGGAAAGAAATTTAACCTTTTCTTTACGAGATGGGATAGCATGTATCCCAAAAATACGATCCTAAGAATGATTATATATATATATATATATATATATATATATATATATATATATATATATATATATATATATATATATATATATATATATATATATATATTTATATATATATATTTATATTTATATATATATATATTTATTTATTTATATATTTATATATTTATATATATATATATATCCCTTAATGGCTGTTCTTACAAAGGCGGTATGAAATTTTGGAGTCGGAAAAGTGGGCCCCGTAAGCTTAAGGTTAATTGAGTTTTAAGAAAGTCTGAAATGAAATCACTACATGCGGTCAACATCGACTAGGAACAACTCATTTCCGCAACAATGTTCTCCCTCCTTTTTGAATCTCTGTTCATAAAATAAAAATTTTAATTTCTGTGATAAGCACTTTTATTAATTTTGAATCAAATCATTTACCCTGTATAAATGATTCTGTGGAAAACCTTAACAGTGATTGAGTGCTTGGAACTGATTGACTGATCGCGCTGTTTCGATGTCCGACTCTTAAAGTATTCCCATGCACGGAACATTAAAAATTCAAAAACGGGATGCCCCCCGCCATTCATCCTCAAAGTCACGTTTACCGACTTCCTGTCAAGAAAGTGGCGGAAGAAACTTAAACTGCATTATCGATGGAATTCCTGACACGTACGCGCGAAATAAGGACGGTAATTTTGCACTGCAATAAGTTTACGCATATTGATTGAAAATTTCCCTAACGCTTAAATGTATTATGTATCCCACGCTGAACTTTGCTGGAATAAATAACACAATTCACTACCATGAAAACAATTTCCCAATTCTGCTTTATTCGTTCGACGACGAATCGCTTTGAATACAGCCCCGTGAATGACTACACTGGATTTCTCCCTTTGTCCGCGTGAGGGAATTAGTGTGTGGCAGGCGAATCTCGGTAGTGTGTGGTAGGCGAATGGAAATGTAGGTTGTGGAAGACTTGGGGTTGCCTTGTAATTAACACCCTTAATTTATTAAACCTTGTAGATGTGTAAATAAACTAAAATAAATATGTTAAGGACTGATTACTGAAGCACCGTTGCAACATGCCATGTGGTATAGTCATACTTGTCTGCGCCATAATAAGGTCTAACAAAATGTTAGTACCCCGTGGACACGTAGGATTGGCTCTATTTTCCGACGTCGTGAGGGAAACATTTACTATGGGGGCGTCCATGAATTACGTGAGGCTTTTAGGGAGGGGGGGGGGGGGTCGAGCCGAATCTCACCCAGTCTCACGTGGGAGAGAGGGGAGGTTTCGGCAAATATCACGTAATTTTTTTTCCGCAAGAAAGAGTGTAAAATTGCGAGAAAATTGGGTTGTATTAAGTAAAACATGTTTCTACACTAAAATATGGCTAAATCCTACACAATAGTTCCAGGGGTCACTCTTGAGACCACACATGAGTCCCCGTGGACTGAATTACAATGAATATTCTTTTAGAAATTTTAGTAGTTCCTATTTAAGTATTTTATTGTTCGATTTTCTCACTGTGATTCTAGACTACATTCTTAGTAGTCTTAAATACTAGTCTTAAATAAAAATAATTAAGCAAATTATGTTTTTTTAAATAAATCCAACGCAATCAAGCACAGATTAACGTATTTACACTAAAAATACGCATTTTGAAAAATCTCACGTTTGATTAGGGGGGGGGAGGGGGTCGAAACATCGCCAAAATCGCCTCACGTAAATAATGGACTCCCCCTTTCTGCTCCATGACATACCATCTGAAAGTTTGTGTCGTCGCTGTCATTTTAAAACATCCATTTCTACATATCGTTATTATCGGAATGAAATCCTATGAGAAATCGAATCGTTTTGTTCACACATGGATAATGTAAGATTGTTCTGAAATGGGACGTCGACTTCAGTGTCGACTTATCCACTCTCCAGAACAATAGCAAGATGAGGTAAAACCATGAGAGAAAAAAGAAGGAAACTTCCTATAATGATTTCATTTTGTTTACTTCGTGAGATTTCTCTTAATGCCCGTCGCTTTTCGAACGTCAAGGGATACAGTCCTCAGTTCCCCCTCCTACCCAAGCATGCCTCGAAACTGCGGACGTTCTTGGAACTTTTCCCTCTGAAATAAATGTTGAGCCATTAGACGGCAACTCCATTTTATTCGTATCTTCCTTTCGTTTCATGCAAAGTGCGTTACGCTAAAGCTGTTATATCGAAAAAATATCGATTTCATATAAGTCAGTAAGGGATAAGGCATATCAGCGCGGGAAACAATTACGCCAAATCTACTTTAGATGCCCTGGCACAAAAACGGTTATTTTTAGGTTATCCGTTTTCTTCAAAATGTAAGCGGTATCGGAAAAATGGCACGGGAATCGATACGCCGAGGTACATTTCACGACGAATAATGTCTGAATCTGCTTAAGGCTGTGAATGAATGGATCAAGTTCAAAGCTTGAAATTCAATTTAGGATACAGGATGTTTTAATTCCGATACGCCATCTTGGAGACCTTTGGAGAACAAACCCCATGCAGATTAACAAGATTTGCGAAACCTATTCAGGCTTCACGAAATTCTTACTATGTAAAACTTAGTTTATTTAAAATCTGCACTTTTTAATTAAAAATAACGCCTGGAAACGCGTTTTTTAATAAGAAAAACAACAAATATTATTTTACTTTTGAATGGCACTTTACCAAAAGCTGCCTAGTAGGCGATAAGCGTATAAAAATAGAATATTAGTAAGGGTACTTAACTTTAGCAAAAAAGAATTACAATTTATAAAATGCCGCATTTCTTCGCAAATCTATATATATAAAACAGTTCCGTAACTGACTGACTCACTGACTGACTGATTGACTGACTGATATACAACTTACGGACCAAACCGATGGACCTAAAGGGCTGAAATTTTGTATGGCGATTCTTCTTATAGTGTAGGAGTGCACTAAGAAAGATTTTTGAAAAAAAATTCTTAGATTTGCTTGCATTTAAAATAATAATTTGAGGATTATAAAATTTATATCACGAGAAAGAACCTAAAGATTCCTTTAAAAAGTAATCTTTTTCGATTCTTTACCTCCATTTTCTGATTTTTGGTGAATTTTTAAAGATTAATTTATAGAATTTAATTCATTAAATGCTGATCACGTGATTTCTTTTTCTGGTACTTTAAATTAATTTATCGTCACGTGCATAACAACTAAATAGAGAAAAAAAATTTCTTGCTAATGCGGCAGACGATTGGACATTATCAAAAAAAATATTAAAATACAGTAAAAGATATGATCCTCAAACTGTACTATATGAACAGTACTATATTCTTTAATATGTCCTATTACATTTAATTTGAATATTTTCTTCTAGTACATTCTTGCATTGACTCATTATATTTTATTTTACGTTTTTGTAGGATGTCATGTATTTCCGTCGAATTATATCTTACTTTAAACTCTTCAATTAATAATTTCTTTACAGTACTGGCCAGAATGGATGACTCATTTGTTTTTTCCCATTCATAGTGACGCATTGGCGCCAGATGTTTGTTTTGGGTGTCTGCCAAAGTGCAGGTGTTCTTGCTTGGCATTTCGTTAGTTCATTAGTTGTGTTCGCGGTGTGTTGACGTACAAATTTTTGCAGAAGGGTGAAATAATATAAAAATGCCTGGTAAAAGAATTTCACGCGAAATGCATGCACAAATAAAGATTTTGATCGAAGAAGGTTATAGTACTCAGGAAATTGCTGCCAGATTACAATTGGCACAAAAGACAGTTTCCAGGTTTATAAGTAATTTCAAAACAAGCAAAAATTATGGATATTCAAAGCCAAAAGGTCGTCCCAGGAGCACAAGCAAGCGCGTGGATGAGTCCATAATTTTGGCATCGAAGAAGTCACCCAGAAAATCAGCGAAAGCAATTCAAGCTGGTTTACCAAAAAATGTTAATATCCCTAGCCAAAGGACAATCCGCAGGAGGCTATTCAATGCCAATTTAAAGTCCTACAAGCCTGCTAAGAAGCCTAGATTGTCTCCCAAAAATATTGCTGAGCGACTGACATTTTGTAAAAAGTATCAGGATTGGACTGTGGAGCAATGGAAACATGTGATGTTTTCAGACGAGACTCAAGTATCGCAGTTTTATGCATTTTGTAGAAACATACGACGGCCTCCCAATAAAAGAGACTGTCAACGCTACATTATTCCCACTGTGAAGCATGCTGCAAAACTCATGGTCTGGGGAACCATTTGTGCCAAAGGAAGATGTGGATTGTGGTTCATGCCTGAAGACACATCAATTAATGGAACTGTTTATCTCTATGTGCTAAAAGAGAAGTTACCACCGTTTATGAATATCAACCAGTGCACACAACTTCCAACATGATGAAGCACCTTGCCACCAGACTAAAGCTGTTAAGACATGGATTGCAAAGCAGGGGTTTCAGATCCTTGGGCCGTGGCCCGGAAATTCCCCGGATCTAAACCCAATCGAGAACTGTTGGGTAATTTTAAAGGGCAAAGTTGCTGAGCGTAACCCCACTTCACTTTCGGACTTAAGAGAAACTATAAAACAAGTGTGGATTACAGAAATTACACCAGACTATTGCGAAAAATGATGTATTTCCATGCCTGATCGTATCCAAGCTGTATTGGAAAAAAAAGGTTTCCACACCAAATATTGAACCCTTTCTCAATTATGTATGTATACTGTGCTTATATAACTAAAATTAATAATTCCCATAAAATAAATACTTAGTTAAATGCAATTATTCTTGTGCATCCATAAACATCACAGTTTTTTGTGGTGAGTCATCCATTGTGGCCAGTACTGTAGTTTGTCAAAAGAATTGACTGAAGTTTCACTACGAATGAACAGAAGTGCGTTTCCCCTAAGACAACGTTTTGCGAACAAAAATATATGAAACTCAGATAAGGAGAATAATGCCGCATGATTTTCAAATATTTCAAACCATTGTACTAAGTTTTCATGTTTTTCCCCCTTAAAGAGAGGTATAACTACCTCAATGTCAGAGAAGTTTAACATAATTTTTGTTTCTCCCATGCTTGACAATTTTGAATTTTTATCGATATTTTCGATTTTAGAATAACTGTTTTCCCCGTCATTACTGCTGTGGCGTCACTGTAAGTAGTTAAGGCTATTCTCTCTGAGGCGTTGCTAAAAATTACTACCATGGGATCCATAACAAAGAAAGACAGAGTTCTAATTAAAAGCTAAGGCCAAATTTTTAAAACAAAAACTTAACAATTTATTAACAAAAATAATTAACATTTAAACAGTGCAACATATTCAATTTAAAAATCCCGTGCAGATTCACAACGTACGGAGCCTAAGCACACATCCGCACGGCCCGAGTTCTCAAGCGTCTCTCTCAAAGTCTGGATTTTCAGAAGGGGTGGAGGGGCCGGCAGATTATCGGCTGACAGCTCTTCTTAGACGCCGAACTTTATTACATTGCAGAAACGTTAAGATGACAGCTTTAGTGGCTGCATCTGTGAGGAAAACGGTTTTTATTCCCCCCACGTGTTCCAAACTGGTGGAACCGAACAACACATTCCTTAAAAAATACGCAGCTGTGTTTCAAGCTCTTGTGGGGTCTCGGGAAAATATAAGACCATATTTCCAGTACGCTACACTGCTTTTGATTTCATGTTCTCTACTTGTATTATTTTTCTTTTTGACTCTAACCGTTTCGGTTTGGGTACCATTTTCGTTATTACTTATAAAGCTTTCGGTTTGAGTGATATTTGCGTTAGTATCTGTAAGTGTACCCTACCCGTTTCGGTTTGAGTACTATTTTCATTATTGACTTTATTTGTGGATCCGGACTGAAATTCAGCTTGTTCTGTTTCGAGACTAATTTCGTCTTCCGAAATGTCCTCTGCAATTATCGAATTTTTAAGAAATTCTAAATTAGATAAGCACGAAATAATATGTTTAGTAATTTCCTCTTTTTCACCTTCTCCCGAAATATTTAAAATATCGCAAATTTTAATCAATTTCTTTAACTTAAACTGTTCTGAAATTTCATTCACTTTAGCTACAAACTCTTTATCTCCAACTTCATATTTAAAGCCACAAAAATTTAAAACTCTATTACGATTTAATCTCGTGTTTCCAATTTGAAATATTAAATTATCCAATAATTTGACCATTGCAGCTTTTTGCTTCTTCAAAGCTTTACAAATACGTCAATATCCTTAAGTAACATGGTTAAAATATTAATATACAAATTCCAAAATATTTACACAAAAAGCAGATATTAACCATTTGTAGAAATTATTCATTATTCAAGTAAAAAAAAAATTGCCTATCCCCACTTATTTATGACATAATAAAGAAAGAAAAATTACGCAATGATTCACCACTTCCTTCAACGAAAAAATATAAAAAAAGTTACTCCTTATGTACAGTTTTTGTTCAGATTTCACTGGAATCGTCCTATTTCACGAAGCGAGAAAAATAAAATCGGCATAGATTGTCCACTTTCGTGTATTTTAATCCTGGAAGCATCAGACTCGTACTGTTGTTTGATTATTCCACAGGTAGCACACAAGTAGAAAACTTTCCAGGCTTTTGGACCCAGTTCGATCGTCCTTTTCAGAACACGTAAACCGCATTACTTGACGTCGCAGTGGCCGTAGAAATATAGCATCGGAACTGACAGCTTCTAAAACGCTGTTTATATCGTCTTTCATCTAGTCGAATATCCGTTTCAGTTTAGTAGGGAAGTTGGCGGGTAGAAAATACACATTCCTCCACGAACGGTGGAGGAGTCTTTCATAAATTTCAGCCCTCGCCTGCGTCCCACAAAATTTAATCATTTCTGGGTTAGTCTAGCCCCCTTTAATGTCCTACCGGCTTGAAATATCATAGCAATAGAAACAGTTGAAACAGCAGATACTGGAACAGCTATAAAAGAATTCTTGGGACGTAGTAAACAGGCGAATGAATTAAAATAGTTTTATTGTCGTTCATATGGAGTTCCCCATAGGGAGGGAGCTAGACCGTGTAACATATTATATGTGCAAACACTATCAGAAAAAGCCCGGCTTTCAGCCGTGTTCACATTTTTATATCGGGAACATACAGAAGAAGTGGTGCAAGCGTTAATCCCTATGACGCTATGTTACGTCATGGACTAGGGCGTGTCCGATGATTCTTATCGGCTTAGTCTCCCTATACAGAGGCTGTTCTATGAGGATATTTCTCTGTCTATAGGGGAACGAAGGGATTAAGTACTGCAAACTTTATGAGCTATTACATCATCTTTAGAAATCGAATAAATTATGTTTTACAGGAAGTAGACATGTCAAATTATTAATATAAAAATTACTTTTATATTATATATATATATATATATATATATATATATATATATTCAAAAATTCCAAAAATTTCGCATTTATTAAAAAAAAAATCCCAATTTTACTTACTTAGTTAGGTAACAATCAAAATTCTTACTTAAAAGCTAGCATTGTAGTAGTCTCCACATTCTCTTCCTTAAATCTGTAGCAATAATTAACAAGCAATTTTCGAGAGTGAGATCTCTCAGTGAAAGACCGTGGATGGTCTTAGATAAGCAATTATCTTCATAAATTATTATTATTATTACCTAATGTCGCTTAAAAAGCCGTTTATAACCTAGTTTTTCCCGAAAAGTAATAAAAAAAATAATTTTCGCATTTATTCGACCATATCGGCAAATTTTGCATTTATTCGCATCTATTTCGTAAATACGAAAATTACGTATCCCTAAATATTATGATAACCCTTGTATGCTAACTTTCTAAATCAAAGATATCAAATCATTTTGGTATTGTTTAGATTAATTCATTTCCGGTGTCTCTTAGCAGTGTGCAATTAGTCCAGTCAAATCGTCACCGGAGGTGCCTGTTTGTGGAAAAAAAATAGAAATTTTTTTTTTTCACTCGTTCTATATGTTTATTGGGGTGCTGAATCCGAATTTCAACTTTGCCCCCTTCCCACGGATATGGCTTCCCAACGAAAATCGCAAAAAACCTCAAAATTTTCGACCTTTTTTCAGTTTTTTGCCAAACAGTCATAAAACTATACACTTTTCGAGGTAGACTCTAGTATACAAAATAAAGTACATTAAATTTCCTACAAAAAGCACCCCTCAATTTTATGTTTTGGTTGAATGGTTTGGCCGCTAGAGCGCGCTGAAAAAAGGCCAAAATTTACTATGTGGAAAGTCCAGATTTCTCGCTAGTTTTTCGTTTATAACTCAAAAACTATGCTTATAATTACAAACAACTTGGATTCTTCTAAAACTACATTAAACTCTCTACAAATTTCATACCTTAATGACTTATTTTGGCCAAACCGTGTAGACAGCGCGTTGAAATTTATGTCATTTTACGCGAAACCGCTAAGTCAAGAGCCCTTCACCCTAAATTCAGCAGATACCTAATTTATCACTATTTACTTATTAAAAACTATTTATTTGGTCTTTATAATTAATAATTAATATAATTAATTATTAATTATATATCCTCTTAACCGTTGTTGTAGAGGTTGGTTTGTGGTTTTCAAGGGGGAATGTCCTCCTTTGAATTTTGGATGTAGTTAAGATTTATTTCTGGACCGGGTAAGTCCCCTACAGTTATTCCCTACTCATAATAATATCACTTCCGGTTCATACTGTGTATGCAGTCAAAAGTACTGAAAAAATAATGACAGGGCATGTCCATGCAAGGGCTGTAAGAGCTCATTTCTTAGCTCATACAACTGTGGCTAAAATTACCCTTGAATCAACCTCCATCTCCCTGAAGTTCACCTTAAATTTGAGGAGATTTTGTACTGTGGAGGCCGATCATTGGTTCTGACAGCGCATGAAAGTGAATTAGTGAGAGAACTTGAAAAGGAGTTTGCATCTCGGGTTCAACAATTGGTGCTTCATGATCCTACAACTAAGTTGTGGATTCAATTCTTTGAGATGATAACTTTGATGAAGAATTTCATTGGATCTGAAAGAATTGGAAACTGGAAACTCCATCTTGAAATCATTCACAAGATGCTGTCATATTTCCACGCGAGTGGCCATTTCCTATATGTGAAATGTGCTCAACTCAATCTCCAAGACATGGACAAATTGAAGAATACGATGCCACTGGAAGAATTCAACTCTTTCACTTCACATGGGGCTTTAACTGTCCGCCGAACTGATAAGTTGTGGAGTGACATGTGAAGTGACATGACTATTGAACAGAATCTCATGAAGTATATGAAAAGAGATGGTGGATTAACTCTACAACGAGGTGTAACTCCAAGTATTTTAGCTAGCTGGACGCAGGGGATGTCTTCACTCCAACAAGTGTGTGAAGAAATGGAAGGCTTCTGAGGAGTTAATTTCAGTGCCTCAGGACAACATGTTGATAGCCGAGATTCAAGAATTAACAGAGACAGTCACGATATGAAGAAACAGTTGGATTGGTTTGAGCAGCAACCGCCTTTCCCAAAAACTCCAGAACTCATATCCATCAGTACAGGGATTGTTGGAGATGATAGGATCAACTGTCACTTGGCCAGGGAAGTGGGTACTCAGGGCATGGACCGCATTGTTGGGGATGATTACAGATATATTAAATTCAAACGAAGCAATCGACTGAACCCCCTCACTATGATGAAGTGCGCAGTAAATATTCACGGTCAAACAGTTACCATCAACCCAACCACTCTGTTTCAAAGAATGACCATTGCCAAAGAGTCCGAAGAAGAATTGGAAGGATTCCTGAAGTACGAGCTGAATCCTTACCCATTATCTTTGTTTGATGAGAGTGGCATGAGGAAGAGAACTAAGTCATCACTCTACAAAGCCTTCAAACCTATAGAAAACACAGTTCTGGAAAAGTGCACATTTGTCATTGATGGTGAGTTTTTATTGCACGGTATAGTGTGGCCAACTGACGTGAGCTTTTCAGTAATTTGTGACAGATATGTTTCATACGCTTTGTCCAAATACAAGACAAGTGCCCAAATAGTTTTTGATGGTTACTCAGACTGTGAGAAAAGCACGAAATACGTGGAGCGCTTGAGAAGGTCAAACAAAAAGCATGCCTCAGAAATTATATTCACTGACACAATGGTTCCCACTGTATCACAGGAGAAATTTCTCTCCAATTCAAAAAACAAGAGTCGATTTATATACATGCTCATCTTAAAATTTGATGAAGCGAACATTGTCTGCAGCCAAGGACATGAAGATGTAGACAGACTGATAGTAGTTACAGCTATAAGCCTGGCATCTGAGTGTGACACACTGGCTGTAGTGGGAGAGGATATCGACCTTATTGTCATAATGATTGGGCTCTGTACTCCTTCCAATGTATACTTCCTGAAGCCAGGAAAAGGAAGACCATGCAATACCATTTACCACCCGCCAAGTGTGATCGACACATTCACAGCTGCCCATATCCTTTTTTTACACGCCATGAGCGGTTGTTAAATCTACGTCAGCTCTATATAACCAGGGCAAAATAAAGTGCGTGAAAAAGCTGAAAAAGAACCCAGACCTTGGACCTCTCATCAACATATTTAAAGACCCTCAGGCTGATCTAGAGGCAGTTGTGAGTGGAGTTCAAAAATTTATCCTTGCTCTCTATGGGTCCGGCAAACAAGTGACCTCCTTAAACAAATTGCGACATAGACAGTACATAATATCTGCGTTCAAGGTGACATCTAACACCGCCATTCTCCCAACAGTGGCTGCAGAACGGCAGCACTCACTGAGGGTCTACCTCCAAGTTCAGGAGTGGCTGGGTTTCGTGAAAGATCCTACACAGTTGGGGTGGATGAAGAACAGATATGGTTTTCAACCGCTAAGCGTCGTAGACTGTAACTGTCCATCTCTTTTTATATTTACCTACCTATATTAATGATGATAATTAACATGAAAATTTATAATAAATTGCTTTTGGGAAGCTTTTTAAATTAGTATTTTGTGTCTGAATATCCAAACATACTTTGTACAAAAAGTTGATATAATTAATAAGTAGTAATTAAATTGATATATAATTAATAAGTAATTACGTTAAATATTAATTATAAAGACCCAATAAATAGTTTTTAATAAGTAAATAGTGATAATATAGGTCTCTGCTGAATTTAGGGTGAAGGGCTCTTGACTTAGCGGTTTCACGAAATATGACATAAATTTCAACGCACTCTAGTGGCTACACGGTTTGGCCAAAATAAGTGATTAAGGTGTGCAATTTGTAGAGAATTTAATGTAGTTTTAGCAGAATCTAAGATTTTTGTAATTACTAGCATAGTGTTTGAGTTACAAGCGAAACATTAACGAGAAAACTGGACTTTCCATCAAGTAGGAAATTTTAGCCTGTTTTCAGCTCGCTCTAGCGGCCAAACCGTTCAACCAAAAAATAAAATTGAGGTGTGCTTTTTGTAGGAAATTTAATGTACTTTATTTTGTATATTGAAGTCTACCTCTAACAGTTCATAGTTTTATGACTTTTTGGTAAACAACTGAAAAAAGATAGAAAATTTTGTGGTTTTTCGCGATTTTCGTTGTGAAGCCATATCCGTGGGAAGGGGCAAAGTTGAAATTCGGATTCAGCACCCCAAAATACATCTAGAACGAGTGAGAAAAAAACTTTTATTTATTTTTTTTTCCTGGCCAAACCACCGTTTGACTGGACTAAATGAAAACTTCCGATATTTGCTCTTTTTTCAGCGGAAATTTAATAAAACGAGGGCAAAATGCCCTTTCCACTTAAGTCGTTTCATTACGATCCGTCTGGGATTATACGTGCATGTGTTCATGCATCAATGAAAAACAAACTTACGATGTTGTGTTTCATTTTGTTTCTGAGCTTTTGAAATCAGTAAATAATCGTTTAATAAAGTGCGAAATGGGAAGTTTATATACTACTAGCTGAATACCCTTACTTCGCTACGGAATACATTCAAATTAAATACAACGATCAATGTATGCAATTGGTGTAAAAAATATTATAAAAAAATCGTAACGGATATTTTTATAGACAAAATAATGTAGAAGAAAGTATTCAAATTAAATCTAATAGAACATACTAAAGAATATAGTACAGTTAATATAGTACAGTTTGAGGAACATATCTTTTACTGTATTTTAATATTTTTTTGGATAATAACCAATCACCTGCCGCATTAGCCAGGAAAAAAATATTTTTTTGTCTATTTCGTTGTTATGCACGTGACGATAAATTAATTTAAATAACCAGGAAAAGAAATCACGTGATCAGTATTTAATAAATTAATTCTAAAAATTAATTTTTTAAAATTCACCAAAAATCAGAAAATGGAGGTGAAGATTCGAAAACGATTTCATTTCAAAGGAAATTTTAGGATCTTTCTCGTGATATCAATTTTATAACTCTGAGATTATTATTTTAAATGCAAACTTGAAAAAAGTTTCAAAAACAGCTTAAAAATTTAATTAAAACAAATCTAAGAAGAATTTTTCAAAAATCTTCCTTAGTGCACCCCTACACTATAAGAAGAATCGCCATGCAAAATTTCAGCCCTTTAGGTCCAGCGGTTTGGTCTGTGCGTTGTCTGTCAGTCAATCAGTCAGTCAGTCAGTCAGTCACACAGTTACGGATGTGTTTCATATATAGAGAGAGGTTATAATTAAAAAAAATATTTAAATGCTTTATTGTATAAAATGAAATTGGTTTTTTTATTAGTTGTTTATGCAACTTGTCTCTCATACCTACTTAGCTGGTGTTACACTTTTGAAATGGATCAAATAATATCTGTTTTTAAATGTTAGGTTTTGCTGGCTGATGAATTTTTGAAAAAAAAATGGATTTCAATATTCCTATGGATCCTATAAATATCAAGATATAAATGTATTGTTTATATTATTTTATCTTTGCTATCATGGAATTCCGTTTATTGTGAAATTTTAGTATTACTTGAGTTTAACACTGTATAATTTCATGTAGGATATTTTGTCAATAAAATACACTCATTATGCAGTCAATAATTTATTTAGCTTTTACCCTTAGACACTATTTCCTGTGATAGTTAGATGAGGTTATAAATTGTTAATGATAAAATTTCATCCATGAACTCACTCTATCCCCAATACAGAAAGGAGGCAATAGAGAGAAAACTGGAAGTGTTGAAACCCGGAGTCTAAAGTTGCATGGAGTCTACTAACCAAAAATATTCCTTTGTAAACATGCCTCATGCTCATATAAGTAAGAAACCGTTTAGTCAAATGGGATGAAGAATTAATTTATATAAAATAAAATTTGCAAAATCTTGCAGATGCAAAAAATTCAGATTAAGATAAATCATTCTAAATTCAGATTTAAATCTATACTAATATATAAAGAGAGAGAGCGAATTTTGTATGTGGAGGGTAATATCCGGAACCACTGCACCTATTTGAAAAATTCTTTCACTATTTGAAAGGTACATCATTCCAGATGGACATGGGCTCTATATTATGCATATCTGATCTATACTAATATATAAAGAGAGAGAGCGGATTTTGTGTGTGGAGGTTAATCTCCGGAACCACTGCACCTATTTGAAAATTCTTTCACTATTTGAAAGGTACATTATTCCAGATGGACATAGGCTCTATATTGTGCATATCTGATCAGTAGAATGAAAGTCAGGGGCCTAAATGGGGAGCTGAGGCTTCACCTTTACAACTTTACAACCGGACAAAGTCGGGGCGGGCCGCTAGTCTATATTAATAAAGTAAGGTCCGGGTCTGTCTGTCGGTCACACTCTCCGGGTGTACCGCCTCAATGTGTGCGTCTGTGCGGCCTATGAAACTTACAGCCATGAAATTTGGCACACGGGTAGTGCAGACTATGGGAAAGTGCACCTCGAAGCCCGAATTTTAAATTTTATTCTAGAAATTTTTTATTTTATGTTTTGTGGGATATTTTATGTTTTTTTAACTTCAGATTGCGATATCTCGGCAAAAAATGATCGTAGAATTTTGATCTTTTTACAATCTAAGACTATAGACATTTCTCCTTCAAACAAGACCTCATTTGTTTAAAAATAATTTAAAACAGACTAATATTTTCATCAAAATATTAAACCCACTTTTTCGAGAAATTTACACACTTTTGAGCATCTACGGTCTATGCTCTTCGAGTTTTTATCTTACAACGAAAATATTTACATCATCTGGAAGATGAAAGCTTTCTCATTCATAGAACCTCATTTCAAGTCTCTATCTTAAAATTTCGATTTTTAATTGAATTTTAAAGAACGATACTTAACACAAATTTTCTATCGGTTCTTCAAACGCGAAGAACGGCAAATTCTCCCCTTGGGTTGTAAACAACGACTGAGTCATTCATTTACTTAATTCATTCATCGTCTTCCCTTGATGGCTTGAGCGTAGCTGGGCGAAGCCCGAGCATAGCCGGGAGAAGTCCGGCTAGTATTAAAATAAAACAATGATTATAGCAAGCCAGTATAGGGTCAGGTGGGGTAATTGTAAACAGAATATGAATGATCAAAACATTTAAACTTGTAAAAAAAATATGATTTGGGTTTAATATTAAAATAACCGTCAATAATAGTTATTTTAACCTTTTGCATATAAAAAAGGATAAAATACCAATAAAGAGTTCTAAAATCCAATTTACAATAAACCCAACAACATATGGGTAATTCTAAACTAACATTTTCTTTATGCTTTAAAATACAGATACAGAAAATGAGATTTAAATGAGTTGACTTTGTATTGCTTCAGGT
Organism: Dolomedes plantarius; assembly: GCA_907164885.2. NCBI lineage: Eukaryota > Metazoa > Arthropoda > Arachnida > Araneae > Dolomedidae > Dolomedes > Dolomedes plantarius. The sequence goes on along the minus strand of OU015490.1, from coordinate 127,821,574 downwards.
CGTGTTTTAAAATTCACCCACATGTTTAGAATGACCCTAAATTATCCTGGTTAAGTTGATAAAATAAATGCAAAAAAGGTACTCTATCAGACATCATGTAAGAAATTGTGCCTTTAAACCTATAGAAACACTTTATTAAATCATCAAATGAATAATATCATGAAAATTTTAAATCATTATTTTTCAAATACAGAAACAACTTCCATCGGAATTCATAGAAAAATTTTCTGTACATCAAGGATTGGGCAAAACTACTGATATTTGTGCAAAGTTAACAATACTCTCACCATTTTCTTTTAGTGGAAATTTCGTCTTTTCTTTGGCATTCTATAACAGAAATTCATGTCTTAGTCATCTGCACTTTGTACACAACAAAAGTATTTTTTGGACATCAGAGTATTCAGTCAGAACAAATTCTGCATGGTTTCTGTAAACGAATAATGGACTGTAGAATGCTTGAAATAAAATTGACCAGTCAATATTTAACTAAAATAAAGTTTATGTACATTATATACAAATATTTCCATTGATATGACACTATAGTCAATTGGTTACCTATACAACCGTAGTAACAAGTGGACCAATACCTCTAACAAACATGACAAGTAAATAGTTTTTTGCCCTACGGCAAGACCAATGCAGACCATTCTGCGATGAACAATTATTTAACACAGACTATACTGTGTAACAACCTTCGCCTATGGTCGGCGAGCTACTACCAACACTAAAATGCGACTACTCAGAGAACAGTTTCAGAAACTGAACTGTTGCCATTAGCAAACATCAAAGTTTTTCTAGTGGCGCGCCAAAGGTTGGGGGACTTTTACTAATAATGCCAGGGTAAGCTGTAACAGCTTTCATTCTGGCTTTTCATATGCAACTTGCATGGTACCAGGTACTAAGAACTACCCTTAATTATATTAATACTGAATTTATTTAGGTGCTATGATGTTATGTAGAAAATTTTTATTAAATAATAGTATTACCCAAAATAGTGTTATATAATTACCCAAAATTCATATTTACATTTACCCCATTCAGAAAACTGAGTGAGGTAATTGTAAACTGAGCCTATCTTGTGAATACATATATATAATAAATACCTTTTTCAAAAATATGAGCCTGAACCCCTTCTTTACAAAGAATTATAATTTATTGATAAATTAATTATGAAAACAATACAGAAAAAGTGAATTTTATACACAATAACTTGAGACTGCTTTATAATCCTAATACAGAGGAATGAGTATCCAATTTACTACTGATCACCGAAAAATAAATTTTAATTTTTACAAATTAATATTAGAGGTCTGAAATAAGGGATATGGAATTTGAGAGAATTAAAATGGTAGCAAATAATCTGTTAATATCAATGATTAATGTTTTAAATAATATAAATTTTTAAAGGTTAGTTTTAAAACACATTTTATTCAAATAGTCGTCAGAAATATCTTACACTGACTGAAAACTATTTATATTATAAACATAGAGTTTCAAATGTTAAAAATTCACAACCGTTTAGAGAATTTAACGTATTTTGATGAAGTTTTTGGAAGTCAATTCAAACTTTTGAAAATTGGATCTTAATTCTGACATCAGGGCTGAACCTTCCAGTCCTGAGCAAGAAGCATAATTACATATTGATTTTGATGCTTATGTCAGAATAAGGAAATGGCGTATTTACATATTTTAGTCAAGAAATATGGGACACACTATTGCGTTTACTGAGAGGCCTTAACAACGAATAAAAATATAAAAACCTAACTTTTCAAACAGCTGAAGCTAAATCATTTCAACAATCAATAAATCAATTATGAACTTAAAACGGAAAAAGTTAACTTTATACACAAAGCAGAATTACCAGAATAAAGTGAAGAACCACACAATTCAGCCCACTTTTTTCTTTACTGTAAAACATTCATTGGGAAATGGAAAAATTAGTAGTTTGGCTTTAAATTCTGATGACTGCAGTCAACAGCCAAACAGAGGATATTAAAATAAAGTGAGATAACGAATTCAGGTTTGTACTGCGCGTGAGTATAATACTTCTAGATACACGTTGCATATGAAAAAATAAATAATTAAATTTTTAAAGCGAAATGCTTTCGATAATCGCGAAGGAAGAATTCTCAGCCCGAAACATAAATGCCCCGTCAAAATTATAGCTTCTGCCCGAAAAGTGAACATAACATTACCTTAGCGAGATATTGATCGCCAAAACAGAGATAAATCGGAAATGTACTAAAGCATTCGCACTTGGCGGCAATCAGCCAACTCTGTGCCAATTGTTTGCGAATAAAGTCGATATCCAAAGAAACCTTTCAATTTTCTTTAAATATTGCGCTTGGAACAAGGTTAAAACTATTTTTTTAATTAAGTTGTCGTTATTCGGAATACATTTCAACAGGTTTCAAGAGACAAAAAATGTTGGTTTTGAAGTAAAAGAATCATCGAAATTTCTCCCCATGCATGGGAACGTACAGTTCTGGTCTCCAAGGATGGAAGTGACGTCACACTCCGATGGCGTATCGATTCGATCGTGGCTTTTGTGCTCCGTTTTATTTAATTTTGGGACGAAATTCGTCTTAATTTATCCGTCATACGGCTTGATATTTCAAGTGTTCATCACCGTGTTTCGTCAAAGTACCAATGAAAGTATTTACGGTTAATATCGGCGGCTTCCAACCAAAGAAAAGAACCGCAATCAATATTACACAACGCAGGAATAGTTTGAAGTTATTCTATGCTGTAACAAATTTCGAGGAGCTTTTCAATTATCGATACCAACTGAATATGAAATTGGGAATCCTTAGATTAAATAGAGGCTGATATAATAGACTCACTTTTCTGTAAATACTTAGAGTAATGCATAATTAAACCATGAAACGCATTTCAATTAACACCATGTTTCATACTGGCAACACTGCTCCTATCTGTATACACTAGTTATCAAAAATTAAGGAAATATTACAAAAACAGGGATAGCACGTTCAAAACTAGGCCAATCTGTTTAAAATTTGAATATGTTGTTAAGTAAAAGGTGCTGAACAATACTACTACATTATGCAAAATAGTGGCGCTGCAGTCGGAATACGTCATTTGAGAGGAGCATAAAAGTGCATGTCTCAGGGGAAGGCGACAATTGTCGCTGCGAGGCTGAGATTAGACATCTGGCATAGCCAAATAGTACCAGTGACATCCAGGTATCATTTGACCGAAGAACTGCGATGGCGAGGTATTGGGAGACTAGAGGATGGACAAAGTCAGACAGAAGTGGCCAGATGGCTAAATGTGAGTGCGCCTGTGGTTCATAGACTTTGGCAATAATTTCTAATCACGGATTCGGCATCTTTGGGAGGTTCAGCCAAGGACGGCCATGCGCTACGACGAGTGCAGATGACCGATATTTGCCATTATGCGCTCGAAGGAATAGAACCGTAACTCCGTCTGCAAGCTCCGTCTGCATATCCTTCCTCGCTGCAAGCTCTGGAAGGTTGGTATCAACGTAAACCATGCGTAGAAGGCTTCACGAAGGTGGTCTTTTTGCGAGGCGACCAGCCATATGCGTCCCGCTCACGTCACGCCATAGGCGGCAACGTTTGCAGTGGGCAAGTCAACATGTCCACTGGACGAGTTATGAATGGAGGACTGTTCTTTTTACGGATGAGTCCAGGTTTAGACCCCAAAGCGGTAGTAGGCGTATTTTGATTTGGATAGAAACTGGAACTCGTTTTCATCCATCACACATTCGTGAAAGAGATGCATACGGATCAGGCAGTGTCTGTGCTTGGGGGGGGTATCTCTTTGGGTGGACGCACAGACCTCCATGTCTTTCCCCGTGGAAATGGGAATGCTCACACCTATAGAGATGACATCCTTGATGCTTATGTGTGCACTTATGCTGGGGCAATAAGTGATGCTTTCGTGCAACAGGATGATAACGCGAGACCGCACAGGGCTCGCATCGTGGATGCTTATTTTGAGCAGGAAACAACCAGCGCATGGAGTGGCCAGCTCGATCACCAGACCTGAATCCCATCGAGCAGGTTTGGGACGCTTTAGCACGACGTATAGCTGCTCTCAATATTCTCTTAGGACCCTAGCCACGATTTTAACTGCTTTGCAATAGCAATGGCTCTCACTTCCTACCGAACTCATAGACCGCATAATTGACAGCATCACACATCGCTGTATGTGCTGTATTGCTTCTCGGGGGGATCATACGCCATATTAAATGTACTTTTCCTACACCAAACTGACCCATCCGATTTGTTCAATGTATACATATACTAGTTTATAACACCATAATTGTCTAGTGATTTCTTTTTATGCTATTTTATACCTACCTATCTGTTGTATAATGTGTATAAGTTTCATTAAATTCTACGTGTAACTTTATGATTAATCGCTATTTTTGTGACTTTTCCTTAATTTTTGATAGCCAGTGTATATAAAACAGTTCCGTAACTGACTGACAGACAACACACAGACCAAACCGCTGGACCTAATGAGCTGAAACTTTGCATGGCGATTCTTCTTATAGTGGAGGGGTGCACTAAGAAAGATTTTTGAAAAACTCTTCTTAGATTTTTTAAAATTAAATTTTTCAGCTGTTTTAGTAACTTTTTTTAAGTTTGCATTTAAAATAATAATTCGAGGGTTATAAAATTTATATCACGAGAAAGATCCTAAAATTTCCTTTAAAATGAAATCTTTTTCAAATCTTTACCTCCATTTTCTGATTTTTGTTGAATTTTTAAAGATTCATTTTTAGAATTTAATTTATTAAATGCTGATCACGTGATTTCTTTTTCTGGTACTTTAAATTAGTTTATCGCCACGTGCATAACAACGAAACAGACAAAAAAAAATTCTTGCTAATGCGGCAGACGATTGGACATTATCCAAAAAAACATTAAAATACAGTAAAAGATATGTTCCTCAAACTGAACTATATTAACTGTACTATATTCTTTAGTATGTCCTATTAGATTTAATTTGAATATTTTCTTGTACATTATTTTGTATATAAAAATATCCGGTCTGATTTTTTCATAAATATATATATATATATATATATATATATATATATATATATATATATATATATATATATATATATATATATATATATATATTGGCATTAATTGCATACATTGATTGTTGTATTTATCTATATAAATAAAACAGTTCTGTAACTGACTGATTCACTGTCTGACTGACTGACATACAACGCACAGACCAAACCACTGGACCTAAAGGGCTGACATTTTGCATGGCGATTTTTCTTATAGTGTAGGGGTGCACTAAGAAAGATTTTTCAAAAATTCTTCTCAGATTTTTAAAAATTAAATTTTTCAGCTGTTTTTGTACGTTTTTTTTAGTTTGCATTTAAAATAATATTTTGAGCGTTGTAAAATTTATATCACGAGAAAGATCATGAAAATTCCTTTAAAATGAAATCTTTTTAGAATCTTTACCTCCCTTTTTCTGATTTTTGGTGAATATTTAAAGATTCATTTTTAGAATTTAATTTATTAAATGCTGATCAATTGATTTCTTTTTCTGGTACTTTAAATTAATTTATCGTCACTTGCATAACAACTAAATAGACAAAAAATATTTTTTTTTCTTGCTAATGCGCATACGATTGGACATTATCCAAAAAAGTATTAAAATACAGTAAAATATATGATCCTCAAACTGTACTATGTTAACTGTACTATATTCTTTAGTATGTCCTATTAAATTTAATTTCAACATTTTCTTCTACATTATTTTATCTATAAAAATATCCCTTACGATTTTTTTATAAATATATTTTTTTTGTTTTTTTACTTCAATTGTATACATTGATGGTCGTACTAATTATAAATATATATATATATATATATATATATATATATATATATATATTGGCATTAATTGCATACATTGACCGTTTTATTTAATTTGAATGTACTCCGTATCTAAGCACGGATTTTCAGCTAATTTTATATAAGGCAGCAAACGAAGGGTCGTTCGGAAAATTTCCACGAACCCATTCGGCGTTCGGTCTGAAATTCGGTTGGAACTCCCGCATTAACAAACTGAAAGGCGTTCTTCAATTTTCGTGTAGAGAACGACAGAGGATGTCTCCGATCTTGTGGAAATTAGGTTTTCTACTCGAAATATATAGTACGTTTAGCGGACAACTTCGTTCGCTGTATATTTCCGCGCTTTCATTCTTTGGCGGTATTCTGTGAATGAATTCCCGTATATTGTTTTCCATTATTGAATTTATTGAAGTGAAAATATTCAAAACAGTGTGTCACTGGAATTGGAATCGCTCGGTAATGGACGATTGTTTCTTTTCGTTCTACAAGCTTTAGAAAAGAAATCATCACCTTCATCACTTGTTATTTCAACATCCCTTTATGTATCTCACAACGCATCTGCAAACGTTCTCCCTTGAAAAGACTGATCTTTTGGACTGTCTTTTCATTATTAAATGAAAGGTTTTCAATAAAATTTTATAATATTCTCAATTGAAGACATTACTAACGGTTCCTTATTATTACATTCATCAAGTATTTGTTTCTAACAAGAATTCTTCATTGTAATGTTCTATTGACTTGTCCTTGCAGTTTCTTACACGATATTGCATGATATGCCAAAAGACGTGAATTCACGTCTCCCGCCTTCAAAGTGTTGATAGTAAACTTCGTCCTGCATAAAGATAATTATGTGATACTTGGTAATATCACATGAGAGATTGTAACAAGCATGGTCGACAGAATTCGTTCATAAGAAAAACCGTAATGTAAATCAGGGGTTTCCAAACCTACCACTTCCTTTTCAGAAAAATTTTACTCAGCGCCCCCCTGGAAATTTTCCTTCTTAAGCGAACAAACAGAGATGCAGTGACTATTTTGGGTCCTTTTATGTATCTATATTTCTACCTATGGCACACAACATAGTAAAGAAAGATGTTGTTGCAAATAAGACACCTTGCGGCTTGATATTGCAAAATTATATGTTAAATCAACCATAGAAACATGCACATTACACGCAGAGAGTAAAGATAACGAAGGAAAATATTAACGAATAAAATTAAAACAAATCCTATAATGTAGATGATGAACTTTGTGCACTGCTATCAATTTATTAATGTTCGGCTCAATTTTGTCGGCAGTATACTTAAATCGCCTCGATTAGCTATTTGTAGTAGGTTTCTGCTTTTAGTAAGCAAATTTGTGACCACAATGAACCCACGTTCCACTTAGTATGATGAAGAAAATGCTGATGAAGTAAAAACTTTTGCACTGTTGCGTATGATCTAGGATAATGCATCGGTATCTGTTTTTGCAGCTAGAACTGTGTTGTGGCTGTGTTTGACTTTAAATTTCAGATCCTCATTTGCTCTTACTTCTGATAGTTCTTTTAACTTAGGATTACGTTCCTCCATAACGGTCCGCGATAAAGCAAAATTTATCACGCTAAAACCGTCGTCGCGAGTTATAAATCAAGAGTGGCAGTTTAGACATATGTAACTTATTTTTCTTACCATCGACCTATTCTGCATAGGGTTATCACTCATCCTTCTCTTCGTTTATAGGAATTTTATTGTAAAAAAAGAAAAAGGTAAGCAACGATAAGCAATCCTACGTTAATAACCCGTGGTAGTTACGTTAGAAGAGACGATTTTGGAGATTCTTTTGTATTTGTACTTCAAAAGGGATCCCAAACCTAATCGTGTATGACTTCAAATCATTTTAAGTCTTCAAATCGTTGACTGGAATCAGTGGAGAGCCTCCAAGTGCTGACAATAGATAAGCAAGTTTTTCTACTGTAGATAAATTTGAGAACTGGCTGAATTCCCCTCGTCAACAATTCCGTTTGCACAGAAGAATTACAGTTTGTTCTTCATGTCATCGCCTTTGAGTTTTAGATTTGTTTCATTAAATTTATTAAACAAATCTGTCAATTAAGCTATGTCATTTTTGGAATCGATTAAGCTGGCTCGCAAAGCCTCATCTTTATTTTTTAAGAAATCTAGAACTGAATTAAAGAGTTTATGAAATCGATCCATACAGGCACCTTTTGATACAACGAATTTCTCGACGAAGTAGCAAGCGACTGAATTCTTAATCGTTTTCGATACAAAGTTGTCCAAATAATCTGTTATTAAATGAATTGCTTCTGATTTTCTTCATCGCTTTTACAAGATGCTATAGAGACGTATGTAGGCGTTCCCTCATATTTTTAGAACTAAATGTTGACGATGAATGACACAGTGTATACCGAATACATTCGTAATCCACTCTTTTAATATGCAAGAGGACCCCTGTAGCGTCCTATCATTGATGGAACACCATCAATAACTGATAAGATATTTTTGAGGAGGATCGCTTTTTCCTTGAAAAAGATGCGAATTTCGCACAACAGACACCAAAATTCCCTCCAAAATTAAGTCTTCTATATTTTTCTCAAGTGACCCCCACATTGTTTTGAGATGGCCACCCCTGGTATACTTCATGCTGAAACTGAAATTTCCCAACACAATTTTAATAAAGATTTTCCGTTTCGCCAAAAAATAAATGGTTGAAAAAGATAAGAGAACGAGTGAAAAGTAAATGAATTCGTAAATACGTCTTTTACAGAAAACCCGTGCATCTCTCCAACTAACTAACATAGAACTACTGAATCTTATTATTCCCTTCTGGAAGCAATGGTAAAAATTTTCCTTTTCACAGTACATTAGTTCCAAAAAAAACTTGTTAACACCCGCGTTCTCTTTATCACAGAAACATACAGTAATTTAAACCTTGTATTACCTCTATGAGCGTAGCTAAGATACCAAACGTTTTAAATCAATTTAATAAAAAATGTTTATACTAAAATGTTATGAAGCTCAGTAATTTAACATTTTTAAAAAATTTAAAATAGCACAACGATTCATTAAATATCGTGTTTATTGTGTTGAAATAAAGAGATAAAATCAAGTTGTAATCAAGCCGTATATACACATGTAAGTGACTCTTCATAGTGGTTTGTTATATCCTTTACTATAAAATTAAACAATAAAGCATCTCATGCACATTTTTGGAAGTAATGTATTATTTTATACAAATCCAAGGTATGGTATGATAGTGCATCAAAAATATTTTACCTCTCATTAATGTGCACTTAGTAATTCAAATAACAAAAATTATGTACACATTATTTTAATTGCAAATGAAACAGTGCTCTAAATTTCTGCAGGTTTATCACCGGAATTGTTTTAAGGTAATTTATTTTTATCTTTCTTCTATAGAATGACTCAGTAGGATTAACGAACTTGATGTTTACTTTTCTAATTTAATTTCAGGTCTTGCCAAAAACAAACAAACAAACAGGACACGGCATAAATGACCAGCTACGGCCGATTTAAGATTTGAAATATTCTTCTAATTTTAAGATTTGAAATATGAAAAGGGTCAATTCACATAAATATAGAAAAACCTGTCTAAAGCTAACAAAAATTCTACAGCTTCCTGTTCTAAAAAAATTTCCTGTCTATCACTGTTTGAAGAAAATGGGTAATGTAAGCTCTTTCACCTCAAAACTTTGGATTTTTCACTGTTCATTAGGAAAATTATGACAAAGAAAAAGAGTCATATGAGAGCTCATGCAAACTAAAATTTATCACAAATAACTGTAATCAAAGAGAAAAAATTTAAAAGGTCGGTAGAATTTAAATTTGTCCCGGATTCTAAAAATATTATTAATTTCTTAGCCTTGCAAAGAACTTACAGAAGCAACCCACTTTGTCAAAATGTAACCGGGAAAAAAAACGAATGACTCGACCGAAGATTCGATCCCTCAAAGAACAGTCACTTGAGAAGAGTTCTTTTTTCATAAAGGGTGGAAAGTGACAAAAGGGTCAACCCTCTTTCCCTGGCCAAAGCTTAGGATGTGATGAGGAAAAAAACTGCCGCGAATCAACCCCCACTGTTCGCCAAACATAGACTCTTGGAGCAAGAAAGAGGTGTCAATACTCGAACTGAAGACGATGGGTAACGGTTTAATACAAAAAATCAAGGCGAAAAACTAAATAGGATTGGTGCCAAATAAAGAATGAGGGGTACTGCCCAAGATGCTCACAGCTATAAAAGAAGGCCAAAAATACAACACTGCACACCGGACAAAATTCATAGTACATGATTGAATGTTTTCCACTTAGGATCTTCCCCGCACCCCCTATGTCCAGTGTCTTGTTGATGGGATGACTTAGAATTTTCTTATTCTGTCTTCATTATTAATGTTTCCACCGCCCTCCATTTGTACCCGAGGCTACTATCGCCCCCCCCCCCCCTGGATCACTTTGGGAAATTCTGAAATATACTTGCAAGTTTTTCGGTGATTCAATTATGGGTCATATTTGGTCAAGTATGTATACTTTAAAGTGTCTGGTAATATAGTCATGCGTTACAGAAATCATAAAGGAAATATTTTTCTGAAAACGATTCAGTCATAAAGTGGCCCTAGGAATCCTGTCCCGGGAATTTATAGTAAAGATGTCAAAGTGAACGAACTGCAAGTGGAATTGGTGGAGTTTGGTATATTAAGTAAGGCCGAGAATGGCGTCTAAAAATTGAATTTTATAATCGAAAACAAATCCACGCTGTTGGATGGCTAAGTCCATTAATCCACCATCAGCAGAGTTTTCAGGTTTATGAAGTTCTTACAATCTGCAGGCCCTGATTTTCCATTAGGCCCTGTACGCCCGGGCCTAGGGGCACCCGAATGTTCGGGGGGCCCCAAAAATTTTTATTTTAAAAGAAAAGAAAGAAAATTTCCCAATTTAATTTTTTTTTTATTTTACCTTTTTTAATAGCAATTTTTTTTATATATCCATTCAAATTTGATTGATTGGTCCATCATATGTATAGTTATACGTATAGTTCATCATATGTATGTTATAGTGTATATAAGGAATTAATAAGGTTTTCTGGTTGCATTGTATTGGTGTTTTAGTGATGAAGTTAATATGTTGTATTGCTTTTTGTTATTTGATAATGTTTTAGGCTTCAACGCTTCTAATAGCCAATTCTTGGTAAAATGGTACTTTCGCAATGATTCATGATTCTTTTTTTTTTTTTTTTTTGTGTTTCAATTTTGGAAATTTTACTCCCACATCAGTGTTAGGGGGCCCCCATCCCCAGTTGTGCCTCTAGTTCAAAATGTTCTAAATCGGGCCCTGACACTCTGAGAAGAAAATACTGGCTTCTAATTTTGATAAAATAAACTAAGTTTTATTAAGCAATTTCTTCTCGATTACACACCGAAATCAAACATATCCATCTCGGATATTCTACGAACAGCGTAACACTTGCAACATACTTCATACATATCATAAACACTGACAGGACCCACGTGGAACAAAATCCAGGCCCGTACATCTTAGAACGCAGTTTTCACCTTTTCGCCTTTACAGCCCCGCACTTAAGCTCTGGAGGAGGGAAAATTGGAATTCGGTATTGGAATAAATACACTTTCTAGCATCGAAATCATTTTCAGATGGCTTCGAACATGACCAATGAGACATGCCGAAAAAGAACGTCCATTCTCTCGTGCTCTTTCGTAACAAAAGCAATGGCCATATTGTACAAAGGATAGCAAGGATTTCTTAAAAACTCTTTGTTGACAGCCAGCAAAATTAGAAAACAAATTTTAAATTTCTTAAAATAATTTAATATTGACTTTTTGTTTTCAATTCAAATTTTATTGTAAATGAACACAATTCCAAAATTGTGATATTTTTTAACGTAGGATTACGTTCCTCCATAACGGTTCTCCGGAAAGCAAAATTTCAGACACTAAAACCGTCCGTCGTCGCGAGTTATAATTTTGGCAGCGCGCCAAACGCAGTCTGTATCGCTTGGGCAAGGAGTAAACAGTTAAAAAGAAAAGTACCAAAATGCGTCAAAATTTTGACATACATCTAATATATAAAAATGAATGTTTGTTTAGTTATGATTGCATAGAAATCCACAGTTTAGAAGAGACGATCGTGAATTTTTACATACAGACATCGTTAAACACAGCGGATACATCTAAGAACTTCCGGTATTGAAATTAATTAACGTTAATTTTCAATTAATAAAAACCAACAATTTTCATGGGGGACAACAGTAAATGGAAGCTGTTACTTTTCCAGGGATCACCCCAATGTATCTGGCTAAGTTGCGATTGTTTACTTTTTGAAATTTGGTAATTTAGTATATTACATATTGTGTTTGTACTTCATAATGCTTAGTATACTGTGATTTTTATTGTACTTAATTTTACAATTCATGATGTACTTTAAAAAGCATAAAAATTAGAATATCTTAATTGAAGGGAATCAGTCTAAACTTTAAGCACAGTTTTGTGATTCGCTCACAAAAATTAGCCTTAACAGAGGAAATATGTTCAAAAAATTTAAAAGAATCTAAAATCAAATTCAAAATTCTCCTTACCCACCCTCACTGTTTGGTAGCGTTCCCGTTTATTTAGCTTTCGTCCTCAGTTCGAATCTCGGCGGCTGCAGATTCGTGGTTCTTTTTCATTTTCTATACTTTAAATCGTTGCATTCCCATTTAATTTTAAAATTATTTTTACTTGATGAGGGCTTATTTTTTTCTATGATATTTGTGCTGTTTTTAGTCTTTTAATGGATTTTGGTAAATATTTTTTTTTCAGTTCCTTCCATCATGTACAGTTCTCAAGGCAAAAAGACAATTTACCACTTTCCCTTTTCAGCTTTTAGTAGTACAATGAGGAAAGGCTGAATCTACCTAAATTCTGAGGAGTTTACTATGGAGAGAAAAGGAGTTTAATATGTAGGGAATGTTTATTGGAATTTAATATGGAGAGGAGTTGAATGGTTTGCAGTCCTTAATCAAACATTTCATTTTTTAAAGAGGCAATGCTGGAGTTATTTCATGGTTCTATTGGAAAATTCTTCTAAAGAAGTCATTTCAGGTTGTTTTTTTTTTGCTCAAATGATGAAAAGCTGAAGCTAGACGAATTCTGAAGAGTTTATTATCTAATATATAAAAATGAATATTTGTCAGTCTGGTTTTAATTGTATAGAAAACCACAGTTAAGAAGAGATGATATTGAAACAGGCTTCGTTAAACACAGCGGAGACAACTAAGAACTTTCGGAATCGAAATTAATTATCGTTAATTTTTAATTAATAAAATACCAACAATATTTGAAGGGTGTGTCTCTCGATTCAAAGATATGCGGTAGATGGCGCCACTATTTTAAACTCTTAGTATTCCAACCCATTTATACTATTATACGAACTGCCCAAAAAGTCGGCTTAGCAACTTAAATATACAGATTTATTACCTATCTTTATATCGTAACTTCATGCGCGAGCGTTATTTTCATATGCTTTTAAACAACAATCGTTTTTAAGTGGCATTCAATTAGCTGTTGAAACTCTATATTTACACCCTACTTCAAAGAATAGTTTTACCAGTTTGGTAAAATTTTGATTTTACCAAATTTTGTGCAATGTAGCTAATTTCTCGATTAAAGGTAGTATTTTTCTGAAAATTAATTTATTTCGCTTGAGAAGCTAAATATTTTATACACGTGGTTTATACGAGTATTATTACTAGCCGCTGAGCGACCAGCATGGTCGCTTTTAGTTTTATATTTTCACGAAATTTTCCCCCAATACTTTACTCGCTAGAGGGCTCTGAACACCTCACGTTATTTTATAACCACCCTGTATCAAATACAAATAATCTTATATTAAATCATTCAAAATAATCATGCGCATATAATACGTATATCAAACACAAGTACTCTTATACTAAATCACTCAAAATATCATGCATATAATAAGTATATCAAACACAAGTACTTTTACACTAAATCTCTCAAAATATCATGCATATACAATAATTTCAACACACTTTCGAATTATTACGTGCGATATGCTTCCCAAACTGATAAATTTATCTCTAAGCACAAATGCACCGTGAAGTTTCCTACGAACACGCTGACAAATTTTTTTCCTTGTTTAGAACCTTAAGCATAAACCCTGGGAGATTTATCCCTCAAAATCACCCGCAAACCTTTTCTTCGTTTATTCTCTAAACAAAATCACTTGTGATTTATCTCCAAATCACTTACAAAAACCTAAACCTCCGTTCAGTTCCTAAACAAATTCGCTCGGTATTTATCTCCAAATCACTTATAAAAACCTATACCTTGTTTACGCTTTAAACAGTTTTCTCCCTTCAATTTGAGACATTTATCCGATCAATTACCAAAATTTGAAAATTGTTCGTTCTTGAACTAATTTTCTTTAAAACATTAATTGGTTTAAGTTCTGGACTCCCAACTAAAGGATTTAAAAATCATCTAATATACTTTCTACAAAAGTATCTACGCCTGAGAATAATTTGTTTCACTTGAATTAAATTTAGACTGATTTAAACCTGCCTAACAATTACTATTAGCCCGAGACAATTACCACAAAGACCTCTCTAGAACAGCGTTTCTTAAACTGTGGGTCGCGACCCCAAATGGGGTCGAAAAGCGAAATTTTGGGGTCGCGAAAATTTAATTCTGATACATGAATTTAATTCTTGTCGCCCGCCGTGAGTATCTAACACATATATTCTATTTTATCTACTATTATTTTTCATATATACTACTATTTTTCATATGTATATTGTTTACCAGAGAAAAAAATTATTTTTGAGTCTAACTCTTTTTATTTCAATTAAAAGAAGGAATAAATATATACAAAGTTCCAAAGAGGCACGCAAAGTACTTTTCAGGCCTTCTCGCCTAAAATACGGTCGATCTTTCCGCTCCAAGTCCGGTCATAATCATCCCGCGACGTTTTTGCTGCGTTCACCGCGTTCTCCAACGAACTCGATGACAATTAAGCCCTCTCTGTCCCTGTGGGCCACACGCCGCTTGCTTTTAACACCTCTGCAGCCCTCTTGTCGAACGAAAGGCTGTTTCTTTCAACCCCTTGATTAAATCAGGGGTTCGTCTGGAGACACTCCGTCTGGAGTATTCACTTCCGAAGAGGAGTCCGTTAGTCTGATTGTCGGTGCTGACTGCTAGCCACTCCCTTTTGACGAGTCATGTCATTAGCACCTAAATAAAAAGACTAACTACTGAAAAGGCAAAGATCGTCAGTTACATTTGGGCGGACTTCAAAAAGTAACGACCCTTACTAAGCTGTGCCGACCCGCACAATAGTCTTTTCAGTTCTACGAAATGCCGGGATTTGAGGAGAAATACTGGAATACGTCAGAAATACTTGACTACCTCATACCATCACTAAACTGAATTACAGCATCAAATGCACCACATTTTTAAGTTTTAAGGCATACAAAAACTTCTTTAAGCACCTTCTGCCATATAATACCATTAAAACATTCATTTGAGTTCCATGTTTCGGAATGTAGGCATTTTGTGAGAAGTTTATTAGAACATAGTTTTAAATAGTTGGCTTTACTATATTTAGCACCGGAAGATGGCCGAATGGCTAGGACGCTGGCGTTTGGTACCAGAGGCATTTGGTAGCCCGTCGGAATCGGCTTTAAGCAGTAGGTCCCGGTATAATTAGCCCTCGTGTAGCAAAAAGTTGACCCGTAAAGTAGTGCCCCAAACTAAACCTTACCATATTTAGCACATCGTTGAGATAAGCCTGGATATTTTTCTTTGGGATTTTTGCCACATGACAGTGCTTGCTGACAATAGCACCAACTATCTTTTCCGATGTCCATGCATTGGTTTATGTGCACTTGATGCACAATGGAATAAAGTAGCGATAAAACCTGTTGCCAACTATATTTAAAAGATTCTGAAAACTCAAATTCTTATTTTTAAACTTATATATTTCGAACTATTGTATACTGATAAGATTTCTTTAAAAAAAGTGTAAACAAACAATATTTTCAACTTCCAGTTTTTTCCAACAGACTTGAACTTCCAGTTTCGCAAAATAGCTATCGAGTAAAATTCAAATCCCTGTAACTCTAGTTCTAAATGTGATACAAATAAAATTCAAACGCCATTAAAAAGATAAAAGATTGAATTTTAAAATAAAATAAAATTCAGAAAATGGAAAAATTTGACGAAAATTTCATTTTAAAGGTGTACCGATACCTTTAAGTATTTAATTGAATTTATTCTTATTGTTACTTACCTCAAAATGTAGATTTAAGTAGAGATTGTAGACACGAACACTAGACTACAAAAATGTATATTTGATTTAATACTATGTGAGCTGAAGATTGAAACTGTACCACTGATTAATTGAACACTGTTACAAAATTCTCTAAAAATTGCAATTTACAAGCGGACGCACCGACAGGCGAGAACTACAAGTCTGCAACTGGCACTGTCTTTTCCCACCTCCACTCATCTATGAGTCACGGGCCACCCTCCCCTCCCCTAGCTATTATACCTGCTTGTTTTTCGGCAATGAAACATTCTCCGGAAATCACACCAACGCAATTAGCGCTCTTCTGTTATTGAAATACGCTTCTTACTTTTACGTAAAGCAAGGATTTGAGTTTATTTTCTGTAGGTAATTAATAGATTAATAAAGCCCCACCAATATAAAAAGAATGTGATCTGATGATATCTAAATTTTATGTTTTTATTTATATTTTTATAGCCCTATGAAATTATCACAACTGGCTGCACAAAACGGAATCCGCCATATTTTAAAAGTTAAAATCGATGTATTTTTTTCATGAAATTACATAAATTTTAAATATTTAAAAAGAGCTTTAAAAGCTGATAATATTTTCTACGTACACTTAATATGTTACTTCAGTAGTTTTAGAGTTACAGTGATTTCCGCTTATAAGAATCACGTTTGTTATTACTGTTTTTGATTCTTATAAGCGGTTGATTCTTATAACCGAAACTTCCCTTTGGACAGGCACACATACACAAATATATACTTGCACATATATATAAACACACAGGCACATATATACATAATTTACCATTAAATACTCTTTAATTTACGTTATTTATCATTTATTAAAATTATTTTTTATAATTTTAAAAATACTCAATTTCTAAACAAATACTATAACTCAATTTCTAGACCTATAAGTAACAACACATGATTATAAAATCAACAAGAGGCAGCTTCTCTTTGACTACACTTTGGAAGAGCACCATATCTAATTAACAAGTTCTGTTTTTCAGAACAACTAAGAGTTTTCCTTGTTTTTATCATATTTCAATTCGACTATCAAAAAGTTCTAACACTAACTGGCAATTTTGTTAGAAAACTAAAGTGAATACTAGCGACGTATGCTTATTACAGTCTCAGACGAAGATTCACTTTATAGCTTACATTTCACGGTTTGATTCTGAATCAAACCGTGAAACGTTTGATTCAGCATCTGGTTCATCTGATTCAGCAAAATGGATCCGTTTACATTTCACGGTTTGAAGTGCTGAATCCACTGTCCCGTTTGCGTAAGTGATGGTGGACACTTCGCGGAAGATTTATGTGTTTCAGGGTCCAGAAATTCGCAACCAGGAAGTAAGTGGTGGGAAAAAAGGAGTGCCTCTCTGGAGAAAAGTGAAATCGGACCCGGGCGGGTTAGATGCCCCTGGGTAAAGCTAATAAGACAGTGTTTAGCAAAAACGTATAAGGAGAAACTCTTATGTTATGTCTAAAGGAATGTATTTTACGACTGTTTTCCACCCCCAAAGTTTTATCAATCTTTCTTTTCAAAAACTTAAGAAAGAATTTCGTACCTTTTGAGAGTTCAAGTGGCATTTTTTGGAAAAATGAAAGTAAGGCGAAGATTGCAAACTGATTCTTATAACCGGTGGATTGATTCTTTAAAGCGGAAATTTTAACATGGAAAAAATACATTTGTTTTTGTTTTTGCGATATTGATTCTTATAAACGGTTGATTCTTATAACCACTGATCACTATAGGCGGTGGTTACTGTATTTGGATTCTAATGAGGCGCCCCTGAGAGATCATTCATCTTTGACGATGTAAACAAAGTGTGATTCAATGACAGCGTCATTCTCACTAAAAAATGAATCACTGAAAATAAATGTTTCATCGTGTATGAGTTTAATTTTTAATTATTTTTCTATTTTTCATACTTTTTAACCTTTCCCTTACGGGGTGGGATAGCATGTATCCCAATAATACGGACCCAAGAATGAATATATATATATATATATATATATATATATATATATATATATATATATATATATATGAAATGTCCGGAATGGTCATCTTCTCAAAATACTGCAAACATAATGGCCCGAAAATAATAAACTCAACTTCAGGAACAAAAGGATTTATTTTACAAATGAAGCAGCAACACATCTTATTCACTTCTAGTCAGCCCAGCGTCTAAATAGTAGCGTGCGAAAATAGAATTAGGTCAGAGAGGTTGCTAGAATTGGTGGAGAAAGATAATTTATGGAAAGGCGAAGCATCTCGCCAAGGCGTCGGAAAGGTGTTACCAGATGGAAGAGAAAGTTCAGAAAGGGCGATTAAAGGTTATTAATAATATTATCACACACACATATATATATATAGCCCTTAATGGCCCTTCTGACAAAGGGGGTATGACCTTTTCCTTTCTAAAGAGGGAATCGGAAAAATGAGCCCCGTAAGCTGAAGGTTAAAAATAAACAGATCATTTGAAGATGTATTTGTTTTGGGGGGATTTTTTGGCAATTAAAAGTGAAAAAATTTTAAATGCCGTCTGTCTGGTGGACGGATGGCCTGAGCGTAGCTGGGCGAAGCCCGGCTAGTGTGTGTATATATATATATATATATATATATATATATATATATATATATAATGACCCGAATGATCATCTCCTAAAATAAGCATCGTGGCCGAAAACAAGAAGATTCGAATTCAAGAACATATAACTTTAATAGCCATATTAAAGTTATATGTTCTTGAATTTTCCAGCAATAACATGAGCTCACAGCGCGACGTCCAGCTCTCATCTGGCGATCGTAGAAGTAACTGTAAACGGGTTGCCAGAAATTTGCGAGGTAGGTTAGTACTGGTAAAGGACGAAAAGGTTAAGAGATAGAACTCGAATAACTGGCGATTAGAGGTGGTTAAAATTTATTACAGAATATCCCCCCCCCATCTAAAATGGGCTTGGGGTCAGGGCCGTCGACTCCGAGACATTCCAGATAGCGAGAACAGGAAAATTAGTAGTAGGAATAAGTAGTAGTAGGTTGGTTGAAGTTGGCCCAAAAATCACAATTTTTTTACACTTTAAAATACAACTGAAAAGACATAAACATGGAAATATGGCATAACATTATAAACAAATATCTGGAGTAAATATATATATATATATAATGGTACACATAAATGGAAAACACTACTAATGACAGATGAAAATATGTCACAAAATACAAATACAAGTGAATATTGTTCATGTCAAAGTCCCTGACAATTTTACATACCACAGTCTTTGGAATGTCTTTGAAATCTTGGACGGACACAGTTTTAATAGGTAAACAAACACAGAATTTATTATTTCACAATTTTAAGCTGTTAAATATTGGATAGTTCCTTTGGAGATCTCCTGGTTGTAGTCACTTTAAAAATGTTATTGGTTGTTTACTGTTATTGTTCACATTGGATTATTTACTTTTCTCTTTAAACAAAACTCTTTATTTCTTTATCATTGATTTCTAGTTTTAATTTTTCTCCTTATTATGTAAACAAATATTATTAAACAGTTCATTTAGCAATAAATAAAGTAGGTTTATTAAATGCTGTCAATATATACTTTCAACATCAATACCAAATGTCTAGTACCCGATGCTACAAAAATTCGAACAAAAATACAATTTCCAACAATTAACACTGACATTCAACTGTTGTGGGGGAAAAAATCATGACAACACAAACATAAATTTTTTGAGGTATGTGACTTGTTGTTAGTACATCCTCTTGAGCGTTTACCAATCTTAAATTTTTAACAATTAATAAAATCAAAATTTTCAACTACTCATAATTTAATACAATACTACTTTGCGCCCCCCCCCTAATTACAACAAAGCTGGATTAACATATTTTAATTGCGTAGAATAAAAACATTTAAGCTTTTACCAATCTCTAATTTTTCCTAAAATATTTTGTAATATCGTCGCCATTATCATTAAATTTTTACCCTGTAAATTCACTAAGGGTGGTTAAAGTAGGGGTAAAGAAATTTTCTTTTAATACTGTCACTAATTCTGCAAAATTATTAACTTTATAACAATTCTGTATATACACGTTAAGTGCGTTACCCTTTTACAAAACGTGAAAAAGTTTGCAATTTCCCCTGTTCATCCCTATTCCCTTCCGTACATTTTTTATCAAAATAATTTAACCGAGTTTATGTCCATCTTACCGTCTGAATCAAAAGGCACAATGTGTAGTTCTGTTTCATCACTCGTGATTCTTAAAGAATCGTCAAGTTCGGTATTTGGTTTGGCAGTCGCCATTTTGTTTTACAAATATAAGATATCAAAACGAAAATACTTAAATTATTTGAACATACAAATATAACGATTAACCTAATTATATCACTTCATAAAACAAATGAAATTCAATGATTGAGATATAAGAATTAAAGTATTATTGCGAAAAAATCCGATGATAAAAATGTTACACATAGAAGTAGTAGAACACATTCTTGAAGCTTCTTTGATTTTCTGCACAGCGTTCGGCGTACATGCAGAAATCATGTGGAAAAACAAAAATTCTCCAGAAATGGATAAATCTTCAGAAATCTCGAAACTTCGAACACTTCCTTGAGTCATGAAGAAAGTTCACTGGGTAATCACAGCTTCTTCCATTGATGACGAGTTCCGAAATCGAAATCTCAGGCGTGACAAAGCGAACAGAGCGGATAAAGCAGTTATGGTTGATTTCTTTTTAAACTTGATCCAAACGACGAACTTGGTTCTCTATCCTGTCGACTCATGTGATGACCCGAATGGTCATCTCTTGAAATAAGCATCGTGACCGAAAGCAATAAGATTCAATTTCAAGAACATATAATTTTATTCCAGGAATAACATGACCTTACAGCGCGACGCCCAGCTCTCCTCTAGCGAGCGTAGATGTAGCTGTAAACGGGTTGCCAGAAATTGGCGAGGTAGGTTAGCATTGGTAAAGGATGGAAAGGTTACCATGGAGAGATAGAACTCGGATTACAGGAGATTAGAGGTGGTTAAAATTTATTACACATATATATATATATATATAGATAGATAGATAAAGAGATAGATAGATATATACACATAAAAAAGAGGTAAGCAATGATAAGTAATCCTACGTTAAATCGTTAGAAGAGAGTACCTGATTTTTTTTCCTTAAGAAGGGCCCCGTCTTCTTTCATGCTGAAAACTCTCGCCTCACTCTGTGAGGTAACGGGTTGGTATTGAATTTGTAACACTGAGATTTTGTTTTCTTTTGCTATTGACGTTCAGGAGCACAAAAATGCATAATATGTACACTCAAAGACAAATTCAAACTCACGGGAAATATGTCTAGTGTTGTGTGGATGTTTCAAAAACGTGGGGTCCTCCAACACTGCATAGTAGTTAACATCGCACAAAGTTAGGGTTGTCATGAAAGATTTTTAAAAACTACAAGTCGTGGGCGTAAAACCCCGGACTCGTCGAAAATATTTTAATAAAAACTTACGGTAACATGAATCAATAAGGCGAAACGTCGCAACGTCACTGGCTACGTCAGTTTTCGTCTGCTATAGATGACATCATTATCGGGTGGCAGAAAACAGAAGCAGTTCCTATGCGTTTGCATGTGTTTATGGACGATACCTTCATTTTGGGTTAAATAATTTAAGTTTATTTATAAAATTCCTCATATTAGTTGTATGTAACAGGTATTTTAACACTTTTTTTAAATATTTCGCAACGTTTAAGAGAATATAATCATTCTTTCGTTGAGAATGATTATTATTATGTCGAGATATGTATAGATATCAGGATAAGTTACTTCAGGCCAGCGTCTTGTATCGTAACTCCAGTCTTCCTCTGTCAATAAATACGGGTCACATATTGAATAAACCTTTCCGGGCTGTACCTGAATGTTTAATTTAGAGATATACCTTTATTTATATACCGTATCTAAAGACTTTGCATAATTTGAGAGCATTTTATTCAACAAGCTGTAAGAATGCTCATTGAGCGCCATCTTAAATTATGCAATGATTTGCCACTCCTGGCCAAACAAGAAGTAAAATCTGCAAGAGTTGAGATGTGACATGCTGCGAGAGATTGCCCTATAGATATTCATTGAAAATAATGCTTGAAATTATAAATTTTTCAACAGAAAATAGTACTAAATCTCCTTAAAGGAATACTGTCATAACACGGACATCCCGTCACTCAGAAATCTTACTATTTATTAGATTCTCATCAGACTATTTATCTGAGCCCTTCCACTACCTTTTTATTATTTTTATGAACAAACTTTTAAAGTTATATTCAGTCCTGTCGGATACAGTTTCTCGTTTTAGCTTCTCTCTGGAGTCCACTCGCTATGAGAGAAAATGATCTCTGCGGATACGCATGACGCGCCGGTAAGCAGAAATGAGATTCTGCAACATTTTACTAAAATAACAGAAAACCTCGCATTCTAAAAAAAAACAGGACACAATAAAACATTTCATCATTAATTAGAGGACATTGGTCAGGGAAAGATGACAGGTGGCTAAGTAGATCTCGACTAAGGCGTGGATGTTTCAACTCTATACAGAGTGATCGCCGGGGGATTCAACTACCAGGCTATACCATCATAAAGACCACCCGAAAGATTTCGCGATGTGCATTTATCTTCTTTCTGGTAAAAGATAAGGAACGTTGGAAAAACCCTGCTCAGAAAATCAGGCAACGAAGGCGTCTGGGAACTGGTCTATGTTTGAATAACGACGGGCAGCCAACAAAGCGGAAAAGTCTGTACAATCAGCTGAAATCCATTCAAAGTGAAATAGTATGTACGTCGAATATTTCCACCTCGTTTCGACTAGAACTCCGGAATTTCGAGTTTCTTAATAGCGCAGTTTATTCTATGCAAGTTCTCTTTAAATGGATGACATTTAAACAAATTGGTGGTTCGATACAATTTCAACAGAAATTTAAATAATGGCCAAGTAAATGATTGCAATAAAGTATATCTCCGCAGAGAATGCTCGAAAATACCGATTTATGCTAACACAACAAAGTGCGATAAAGCTATAGCTCACAAGGGAAAGCTTTAAAGAATATTAAAAGGTAAAATTTGCCAGCAAAAGAATTTATTTACGGTCTGCAAATAGAACCGAGAGGAAGGCTATTTATTTTCAACACAGAAATTACGAAGAGCCACTTAGGGAAAAATTCCAATAGTAAAAGTACACAGGATTATTTTCATGAAATTTTCGGCAAACAGATAATCCAAATTTATTTGCAATTGCATCAACTGCGTATAACACGGGCGGGTGATAAAATCATTTGAAGGGCTGCAGTAAAAGCGATATTTCTTACTTGAGTGTTTTGAAAAAGAGAATAAAAACGCTGGAACGGACTGGCTGATGGGAGACGTGAATAATATTTAGGGTTGGATGAAATCGGAAGCAGTATATTATTTACATTGAAACATATTTCCTTTAATAAATCAAACGGAAAATGTTGAACTAAGGCTTCGTTTTAAAGTATCCCAAAATCCAATACAATAAAATGAAATTATATAGTACTTCAAAATAGGCTAGTTTTCATTTTTTCTTTTTTCACGCATTAGGGTAAGTTCACATAGAATCCGTTACTCGTGTGTTTCGGATAAGATTTTTCCAAGTTCAACAGGCTCATAGCAGGTGATTGGAGACTTAATGGATAACTGCAAAAACAGATTATCACGTCGTTTTCTTTATTTCTCATCTTGTCAAATAACTGAAGACAGATGAGCTAATCATTCCAATGTCAGATAATAGATAAACATTTCATTAAGTAGTGGAGACCCCATGAGCAGCCGACACTTTATTTTATACACACTTTATTTACATACATATATACGTATAGATACACTCTTCAACAAAAAAAAAGACGCACCAAGAAGGAGTTATCCGAATGGGACGAAAATCGGTAGATGTGATATACATCTACAGAAAAACTAATGTTTTCAATTTGAGAAAAATTGGATGATTTATTCAAGGGAAAGAGCTTCACAAAGTGAAAAAGTCAATAACGCGTTCGTCCACCTTTGGCCCTTATGCAAGCAGCTATTAGGCTTGGCGTAATATGAGGGGCAACACAACGGGGAGTGGAATATAGTCGTCGTACCGCTGGGCAGTAAGGGTGCCGCTGATGACAACCAAAGGGGTCCTGCTATGAAGTGAAATGGAATCCCAGACCATCACTCCTGGTTGTCGGCCCGTATGGCGGAAGACAGTCAGGTTAGTATCCCACCGCTATCCGGGGCATCTCCAGACACGTATTCGTTGGTCATCGGGTCTCAATTCGAAGCGGGACTCATCACTGAAGACAATTCTAATCCAGTATAATGGCCTTCGTTAGAGATGGGAGCTAGGAGTAAGGTCATGTGACCAAATACAATAGTTTATGTATTATTCGTGATCGTATATCATGTTGGTCACAGTAGTTAATTTGGAGTGTATTGCCAAACTATTAATTAACTCATTACTATCTGTTTGACCAACCAAAAAGAAAACATTTAGTATCATGCGTTGTGTTTGTAGAAATCACAGATTATCTGATTGCTTAATAACAGATGAATTTATTGAAAGTTTACACATACATATATAATTCATAATTGCAACTTCTAGTATTTACTTAATAATTACTGTTAAGTATACATCAATCATGCATATATTATATTCCTATCGATTATTTATTTAAGATGTGAGGTACCCTAGAATCATTTTAAATATATTCATTTAATTCAACATCATATATTTTACTCATAGCAAAACTGACCTTAGGATGAGAGGCACGCTACATACACATTCATTAGGGATCAATAAAAGACTGCACAATACCTTCGCTGATGGATCTTTTAACATCACACTCTGCTAACGTCGCTGGGTCTGAGGTGATTCCTTCCAAATCTGCATACTAGATCAAAATACGGTCTGTCATCGGTGGGTGGTCCTCGAGCTATTATGGGGTCAGTCGATCGGTCCCTGGGGATTGATTGGGGCTATCCTTTCATTCAATTGTCTGTTCGGCTTCCTTCACTGGAGTTCTGCTCGCCGGGAGTTGATGATCTGGGCTGTCTGCTCTTTCGGGATTGCGATCATGAAACAGGCTATTTCCTTCTTTCATTCAGACGCAGGAATTATGAAGTTGATTCCTCCTTATCAAATTGTGATGTCTCATCATCATCTCCTTCTATTCTATCTACCACTACTCATTTGGCTATCACTCTAAATCCTGCAGCTATCTCTCTGTGCATTAAATGTCGCTCGTACTCTAAAAATACCTCTGCTTCTCCGTCAGTCTACACATCTCTATATCGGAGCGCAAAGTGTCTATCCCTTTTCTTTTTGGATCTAAATTTTCGCCCTTGCTTCCAAATTTCCGCCTTCTTTTTCAATTGATCAACCACTATTTTTACTTCTCTTCTATTGGATTATTCATTTCTGCCATATGTATTACTCTCCACCCTGTCGTAGGTGTGGCATTTTATGTCATTAACACACCGTTCCCACGGCCATTTTCCATGTTCTACATCTGTTTCACATTTCTTTATTTCTTAGCCAAATCGCCCCAACACATCGTTCCTCTTCGTTAACCTGCCTTTTTTTACTTAACTTCTTATCTGTTCACATCTTCCATTCCTCTTTGCGGTGTGCCTTTTAACCCGAAATTGCCTAAGTATCCTTCTCTTTAGAATTCGGCTAAATCTATCGTTTATTAATTTCCTGCCTTCATGAATTCTTGTCGCGGTCTTCTGCCATACTCATTTTTCAATTCCGCTTCGCTATTCTCCCGCTTTCTTCTTTATTCCATCTCTTAATCCGTTCTCAAATGTCGCGGTAATTTACCCAGTGACATCCAGTCAGTGACATTCCTGGTCGATTGTGCCCGACACCACTGCACACGCGCTCTTCGGTGCACAGAGGTCAATGGTAGTCGGCGCAAGGGGCGCCGTGAGCTCAGCCCCCTTTCTCTGAGCCGCCCATGAATGGTCCTTGCGGTCATTGAAGCACCAGTCGCACGTACGAACGAAGATAATGATGAATCTGGGGCTTGAGTGCCACTCTGACGATTGTTCCGTCTTCCCGTTCTGTCGTTTCTCTAGTCCGACCGCTTCCTTCTTCACGCTGTGTTCGGCCATGGTTCATCCATTCCTGCCAACATCGTCTAATAGTGGCAAAGCACCTATCGAAATGTCGAGCGATTCGCCGATTAGACTAGCCGTCTTCTTTGAGCCCAACTACACGTCCTATCTCAAATGCTGACATCTGCGGATATTTTTCGCGTACCTCTATGCGAGGCATGGTTACTGTCTACCTGAGTACACGGAATGAAATTCGCAAAGAATTTATGACATGGAATCGAAATTTTTCCTCTTTAATATCCTGCCAGTTACACAGTTATGATGCGCAGCAGCGTCACATTTTCATTCACTGCCCGCCAAACTTTAAAATTTTGCATTTTCCGTCGAAACCTATATGCGTATCAATTTGTTTTCATAACAAAAGCCTTGATCCCAGTCTGCACATAATATAGAATGTAAACCTAACAGAGGTAGTTAGTAAAAAATGTTAAGTATTATTTGCTTTAACATTCTCTGTAAGCTAAACTATATCACTCTAGTTCTGCAGGGACATCATCTAAATAGTTCGTTTTCCAGCCATTTTTGCATAAATGCATTAAAGCACAAAACAGTGGAATTATTCCACAGAGCAGCCATCATTTGACAATCATATATACCACATTTTTTTAGGTTTAGGTATGTTAGTAAGTGATCTACCATCAGGACTACGACATTTACAATTCATTGGTATCCTTCTTAAGGAACCATTCACCATTCTCCTCAAATAAATAAATATATATATATATATATATATATATATATATATGTGTGTGTGTGTGTGTATGTGTGTGTGTGTGATAATATTACTAACTACCTATAATCGCCCATTCTGTACTTCATCTCTGCCATGGTAACCCGTCCTTCTTGTCTTGACGTAAACGCTTCGCCTTCCCACATACTAACTTCCTCCGCCAATTCTAGTAACCTCTATGACCTAATTCTATTTTTGGCGCTTTTTGCGAGAGACGCTGGACTGACTCGAAGCGAGTAAGATGTGTTGCTTTACTGTTTAATAAATTAGTTTGTTCCTGAAGCTGATTATATTATTTTCCGGCCACGATGCGAGATACAATTTCATGAGATGTCCATCCGGACATTTCAGAGAGCTCGACAGGATCTGGACTTTAAAAATGCAACTGCAAATGGAACTAGTTAAAAAGTCTTCGTTCTACACAAGTTTCGCTTTGGATTCCCGCCATTGTTCTACAGGACATTTGCTTTATTTTCCGCATGCGTTCCTGAATGCTCCATCTTGAAAGAAAATGACCAGTTCTAAAGTATTCCTCATCCAACACCATGAAAGTGCTACAGAAATTACGCCATTTTTCATACTATTATGTCTTTCAATTGTACAATTTAACATAAAAATTTGTGATTTTCAAGCCAGCTTCAACCTAATATTCTAACTACTAATTTTCATGTTCTCACTATCTGGAGTGTCTTGGAGTAGACGGCCGCGGCTCCAATCCATTTTAGATGGAGGGGGGGGGGATATTCTGTGATAATATTACTAACTACCTACGTATAATCGCCCATTCTGTACTTCATCTCTGCCATGGTAACCCGTCCTTCTTGTCTTGACGTAAACGCTTCGCCTTCCCACATACTAACTTCCTCCGCCAATTCTGGTAACCTCTCTGACCTAATTCTATTTTGGCGGTTTTTGCGAGAGACGCTGGACTGACTCGAAGTGAGTAAGATGTGTTGCTTTACTGTTTAATAAATTAGTTTGTTCCTGAAGCTGAATTTATTATTTTCCGGCCACGATGTAAGCTACATTTTCATGAGATGTCCATCCGGACATTTCATATATATATATATTTATATGTATTGTGAAATTTTATTTATCGGGTGGTTAATTAATTTTAGGACATAAAGTATAGTTAAAAAAGGGGGGGGTGTTACACACACGTATATTAGAAAGCATTTTATGTGAATAAACCTCAAACTAGAATCTGCCCACATATGATCTCCATTTCATAATATCTATAGACTAAGTGCTGACAGACTGTAATATGAGAATTGAGGTCACTTTAAATGACTAAAGTTTGCAAAATCTCGCTGAAAATACTTTATTTTATAGGCTGTAAGGTTCCACTTGTTTTTTGGAGCAAATTAACACAATTGCCTCCAATCGTGTAAAGTAGCCTCCAATTTGCAAGAAGTGCTTCTACGGTCACCCTAAATTTATTGTGGAATACTGAGACAAAAATTAAACTGCGTTCGGTTTATTTTCTCTTCCAAATTGCGAATAAAAATAATAATTTATACAAGAGAAATTAATAGAAATGAAAGAAAAATTTGATATTTCAAGTTTTAAAAAAAGTGGACTGTAACATGTTTTATTAAGTAGAAAAAAAATTAAACTATTTTGACGACATCCGTGGAAACAAGGACCGGACGAGGAGAGCATAGATGTTAGACATGAAAAATGGATCCTTTTTGCGTGATAGAGTTCTGCCATCGTAAAAAAGGGACTGCTGCAAGTTTTTGCTAATGGTTATTTATTTGATAAATGAAATGTTTTTAAAGAAATCTTTTTATGCTTTGTTGTTATTAATAAAGTAGTTTCTATATGAAAAATTGTCAGTAAATATTTTTTTCTGCCGAGAGATAAGAAAATGTTCTCTTTTTTTTGTTTGATGTTAAGTTTGGTAACATATTTTTCTCCAATACCTTTTAAAATTATGTAAGAACCTTTAATAAACTAAAAAAGCATTTTATCAGTCAAATAGAATTTTACTTATTTATCGAGCTTAAGATAAATTACTCTAATTTTGTTTGAGCTTAAAATCATCCTATTTTAACACTTACAGTTTTCATAAATTTTACATTTTGAAAAATTCTGGCGGGCGCTAAATTAATACAGACAACTTCTTAAAATTAAATTTTTATTGAATGGATATGAAATTTTCATTTAGAAAATGAAATATATTGAATTCCTAAAATTTTAGCATTATCTTTGAAGATGACGAGTCCGTCCAAAAATTCTTGTCAGGTCTGACGAGTCCAATAAAAGTATGGGAGTAAAAAGTTTTTTATCGTAAATGTCGTAATGGTACTAAAAGACGACAGCCGTCTAGCTGGACTTCTTAGCACGAAAGAACATACACAATCAACAATCCCGTACATTGAGGTGCTAGAAAAACTGGGATGCATATGCAATGCTTCGTCGGGCATCGGTTACCAAAGTCGATGTTTTACAGTGAACGTTGTACATGTCTCACGCTCATGTTAGTAGATCGAATGGCGATGTTATTGGCGCCCTCCTTTCGCTCGATAGACATCACGTTCCCGATTGCAGGAGGTTCGTTTTACCGGAATTATTCGATTCGAGGGTCACCCTTGAAATAGTCCAAGTTGAAAACTAAACTTTGCCTGTATCCCAGAAAGCCCCAACTATCGTGCCTCGTCGAAATTCTTCTAAACCCGGTCGCCTGCCATGAGCACTGATCAGTGCATCCACGAATGCCTGTCGCTTCATATAAGGTGTTTGCATTGAGTGAAAAGTGAGTATATGCTCCGAAAGGTATCGTCTATCCAAGTTTCACGTAATTTTTGTTACATATATCGCAGAATTCACTGCACAGCAACACACAATTTGAACAAACACTACTCTCACCCTGATATTCTTGTCCCCCTCTCTTTCTCTCTGGGTGGTGAATCCCCCTTTTCCCCGCATAACGATGAGTTTACTGAGAATAAACGGGGGAGGGAGACAGGTTTTCGCCTCATCGGAAATGAAAATTATATTTGTTACACTTTTATTTATGCAGAGTGGACGCATGGACATTTTAAATATGTTTAGGAATTCTGGGTAGTTCGGTTTTTTTCGCGATCTCATTCCTGTTGCATCGTTTCCGATTCGCAGATATCTAATGCCCGGCTCGTGTGAATAAGAAAAAGGCTAAAGATTGAGCCCATCCCAAGAGCCCTGCCGAGGGTCGCTTTCTATGGAGCGGTTTCATTTTTCAGTGAAAGACTTTATCCTTATCTCGCTTTTGATAAAGGAGGAGAGCACTCGTAGAACTGAAAGTAGAGTGCGCAACAGAATGAACAGAAGATGGAGTGTGCATCCAGCATGGAAGTTCCGCGAAACACACGGAGAATTTAAAATATATAAGCAATTAATGTCACACGATCGCAAGTTTTTGGGATATTTTAGAATGAGTAGATCGAATTTTGTATTACTTCGGATCAAAATCAGGCCGCTCATTTGAAAGGCAGTACGCTAACTGGAAAGAACCAATATCTGCCAGAGAACGTTCAGCAGTTTGCCTCAGGTAAGAAAAAAAGTTTTGACTAATGCTGTGACGCGAGACATTCGCCTTTTGTTATTCGCCGCGATTTAGTGGTCACTTTATTATGGGGGCACCCTATAGGTGAGCCAACATTGCTCCCTACGAGGGGACGACACGGAAACGACCGAGCCTTATTGAACCCAAGCCAGCTCAGAACGCTGACCACTACATCGCGTGGACGGCATAAAAACACTGTTGGCAGCGGTGGGATTCGGACCCACGCCTCTTTGAGACTGTGGAGAAAAAAGTAATTTATAAAGCTTTATTTTTAGCCTTTTTTTCTATAAAATTGTACTTTTTTACAATAAAATGAAGTGTAACGCTGAAAATATCCAGCAAGAGAGTCGCCAGTTGCGTTTGACCATCAAGTTGTACCATCATTGGGACGAGAACTATCATCATGATGCAGATCAGATGGTGTAGAGACGACAGCAAGACCCTAACTAACATGTTAGGAGGGGGTGAGAAGCTGCTATCCGAAATATCCTGAAAATTCGAGGTTCGTGGAGCACTTGTATCAGAATGGTGTTGACAATGCAGAGATTGTGTAGGAGAATGAGAGTTGGAATAGTTCTTGTGCTCCAACTCGTGGACAATAGAGAAAAATTTCCCTTTAGCAATGTGCTGATTGTAAGGGTTCAAATATTTCATGGTTGACGCGATCCTCACCAGATATGTATCTATTGCTTGAGTGGCATTAGTCGGCATTATCGTTAGCCAAAATGTAATGAACTATACTCGGGGCAAACCTTAGTTGACACTACTATTTATGCTAAACGGCCAATTTACACCTGCAACATAAGTATCTTCCCGCCGCTACAAAATGCGGCTTGCCATATTTGGACTTTTATCTCCTACTGAGGACTGATTTTCCATCGGTTGCTTTCCAGCAAAGCGGGAGACACTTTTGTATTCACATCACAGTCAACATAAATTTTCGAATTGTCATAATTCCTATAAAATTGTTTCCTGTTCATTTTATGATTTCAAATAGTATGCGACTAGTATGTGAATAGTGCGTATTTCATTAGTATGCATCGTTCTACTTACCGGGTGTCCCAAAAATAACCGACGATTTGAAAAATCAATTAAAGAAAAACGGAAGGCGATAGAAATGTACGGTTTACTGAATTCTGCTTAGGTAACCAGGGAATTTATTCTCACCAATTTTCAAAATTAGTTACAAAGTTCGTCAACAGCTGGCGCTGCTGACTGGGAAAAACTGTAAAACAATGTTTTCAAAATAACCACCGTTTGCAGCAACAACGTGGCGCAGTCAGAGGTCAAAATTCGCTGACGCCCGTGCAATCATTTCAGTTTGAATGTTCTGATAAGCAGCAGAGATGTATTCTTCCAGTTCATCTACAGTTTGTGGATTGTGACGATACACCTGGTCTTTCAAATGCCCCCCCCCCCCCCAAAAGAAAAATCGCATAGCGTCAAATCTGGCGAATAGGGAGGCCAATCCATGCCACTTTAAGTATGCTTCTTGCTCTGAAAGCATTGTTTTATAGATTTTCCCAGTCAGCAGCGCCATCTGTTGACGAAATTTGTAACTAATTTTGAAAATTGGTGAGAATAAATTCCCTGGCTACCTAAGCAGAATGCAGCAAACCGTACATTTCTATTACCGTCTGTTTTTCTTTAATTGATTTTTCAAATCGTCGGTCATTTTTGGGACACCCGGTACTATTTCCCGAAGTAATGTGAGGGGGTTTCAGAAATCCTCAATAAAATTTAGAGTTCTGATTACTTTTATAAATACGGGATCATACAAAATTTATTATTATACATGCAGATTTCTGGGTATTTGGGTTTTTGAAATTGTTAGTTTTTTCTGAAAACCAGCAGCTCTATCATTCGAAGCGAGGAAATTTTAGAATTTTTATGGGTTTCAGAAATATTAAGATGGAAGAATGCTTCCATTTCTTCAACCAGCATATTGAGATATACATATGCACGTTTTACACACTTCGTTTATTCGTTATTCTGAATATTTTTTTACATCTGTTTACGCAATTTTCTTTTAGACATTTTTAAAAAATTTTCCTAATCTGAAAGGTCAAATCGGCTTAAAGCCGGTCCTGCCTTTTAAAGTGTTATGCCTTTTAAAGTGTTATGTGTACTAATGACTTCTTCCAATGAAAAATCACATGCATTTAATTTTTTCAACACTTTATAAAATTTCCCATTCTTCGCAATTTAACTACGGGAATATTTCGTCAAACTCTAATTTCATCCTTTGTGACATATCTTCTCATAACTTGGTTTTTGTTAGCCATATTTTTGCCCAGTTTAAAAATTAAATGAAAACGTGAAAGATTTTTTGCTTAGTTGCAAGTTTATAACTTGGAAAATAGACATAAGAAATCAGCGTTTAAACATTTCAGATTGTACAGCAAATCACGGCAGTTAATATTCCAATAGGTATAGTGTTGAAAAGTTTCTTTCAATTGTTAAATGCAGATGTGTATTCCTCCCCACTTGTCTCTTGTAAACACTGCCTTTTCTTAGGGTAAACCATTACCCGTCGGCAGTAAGTAACACCTGTTCAACTCTTCCTTGATTCCAATACCGTTATTTGGCGAAAAGTGGGTGATGTTTGGTGACAATCTCCTCCCCACTTTCCACCCCTCATGAAAAAAGAACTGCTCCCACCCGAGTGGCCACTCTCTGAGAGATTTTTCTTAGGGCCTTATTATACAGAGCCACAGCTGTGGCGCGCGTTCGCCACAGCTTTAGACTCCCAGAAAGCCACTCGAAGCGATACATGTAATCGTAGGAGGAGACCTGGGGTTACCAAAAATTCACATCCACATTGAACGCCAGATACTCCCGCCAAGGAAACGAAGCCTTGTGAATGGTCAGATAATTCTATGACGTTACATTCTCTCTCGCATGATGTATTGCGCATTATTTACTAAATGCATGAAAAACAACATTTTTGTTGCTCAAATATGTCTACGCTTTATCAGTTAAATCATTATTTTAATGATTTATGTCTGAAATGTACCTTTTATCAACTCTGTTAATAGGAAAAAGTGCGAACTATACCGCAATGGCGGAATCATACGGCTCTAGAGTTTTGCCTGTATTCAGGTTAGGTTTTCCCCGAGTATAGTTGTGCAGACGGTGTAGCAGGTGAAACAAGTAGAGCCATAGTCTTTTTCGATGATCTTACTGTTTTTTTTAAACGCATATAATGAAGGGGGCTGTCACTCTCATTGGGTTCCTCTGATGGCGTTTATTCCGATGGCACTGGTTTTTGTATTACTGTTGGTTGGGGTGGAATATTCGACAATGTGTCTCTGTCACTAGAATAAGGATGAAGGAACTGCAGCTGATATTCGTACATGTATTTTTTACTATTGTCAGCACTGTAGCGACTCCCGTACAATAGCGAATTTTTTGCGCGGGCAGATTCCGGGAAGACCAGCCAACACGCGGATTGTGCACACGATTGATTTGGACGGCTGGAGACAGACAGTCTTGGCGACATAAAGACGGAAAGTGCTACCGACAGCTCGCAGAACAGTTCGTGGGGTACAAAAGGGAAGTTACCGACCGGAGGCGCCTAGTCATCTGGGAACAATAACTGAATGAAGAAAGGCAGCGTTTTCCAGACCTTTCTAGAACGTTCAGCGAAGGTATAAAAAGTCGCCGGTTAATATCATGTCAATATCATGCGAGTTAATATCATGTCCATGATTCAGAGATTAAGTTATTCAGAGTGACGCTGGATCCGGAGACAAGGAGACACGGTCGGGACTAGATAGACTTGAATGAGCGCAGCGACAAGTCAAGTCTGACCTTTCTCGTCGATGCCGTGAAGCCACGAATTTAACTTATATATATATATATATATATATATATATATATATATATATATATATATTAAATAGCCTATATTTAGCCGAGAAATGCAATTAAAGCATTAAATAAAAAAGGCTGGCAGTCTTTTATTTAAGGCAAAGACTTTACAGACTGCTTGTAGTTAAAATTTTGGTGTCAGAAGTCCTGATCGGTATTAGGCTGATTGAAAGACCTAGCTGCCTCTACGGATGTCGACGAAGAGTCTGGAAAATTACAGGTAGGCCTATTCTCTTGGCGACATAAAGACGGAAAGTGCTACCGACAGCTCGCAGAACAGTTCGTGGGGTACAAAAGGGAAGTTACCGACCGGAGGCGCCTAGTCTAGTAAGAGATTCTGACTTTGGTGTAAATTTTGAAATAGTGTGAATTTTTAATAATGTTTAACGTTATTTAGTGCAATAAGAGCTGAATTTTATCGTTTAAGAAATTTGATAAATGAAATCAATTTCCGAATAGAAACGAAAATAGTTTCTGTGTTTTTTAGATGGTGGATAGTCAAACTATCTGGTGTGTTCACTGAGAACATATATTTTGTTAGAAATTTGACAAATGAAATCAATTTCTGAATTGAAAAGAAAACAGTTTCTGAGTACTGTGTACTGTGTTTTTTAGATGTTAAACCATATAGTGTTCAGTTGAGAACAAGTATAAATTTATTTTGAGGATGATAAATGGCAATGCTGTTATAATTTATCTGTATTTAAAGTAAGTGAATTTTTAAATTGAATGTAATTTAAGAATTGTATTTAATATTGTTATTATTTACCTAATCCTTGTTTTGTAATAAAAACCAATATTTCACAATGTATTTTAACTTTTTCCAATTAATAATGTATTTTTACAAATTAATGCTATTAATGTGTATTAATTACATGAATTATATATCAGAATGTTTTACTTATTTTAACAGAAAAATTGATCTCTGGTAACATAGTTGAGATAGGTCTTTTGCCAACTGGTGCTTAGTGACTTTTGCTAAGCCAAAAAAGCGTATCTCAATTAAATATTAAGTTATAAATAATTTTGCCTAAAAAACCTATTAAAGTAAAAAAGAATAACTAAATAATGAAGAAAAACTTTAAATCCTACAATATTCAGCAGATGCGGGATGTACATTTACAATAACGCTCATACCCAAAAGTTTCAGTTTTTATGCTTAGGACGGCAGTGTATGAGTCTGCGCTTCTTGATCGAGTGTTGCAAACAATTTATCTGCAACCATTAAATCACACACGCTTTTGAAATCAGTTTTAAGAAATATTGAAAGGTGGTTCTGTGCAACACTGAAGATCGTTTCGCCCGTTTAAAGTTTTCCACACAGATTTGTGCTGTTGGTTCGAATTCTCTTAACACTACTGTTTTAATGCTTCATAACTTTTAATTTCTTCGTCATTGATGTAAATTTAAATATTCTCGGCCTTCTCATCCAATATATGTATTAAAATTTCTGCTTTATGTTCTTCAACTACATATTTAGTTACGTTCTAACGAGGCAAAAAACGGGTTCCATAATTTTGGTTTATTAGGACAGAGAATGCTTTTTCTCTTGATGGTAGAGATCCACCCTCGTTTCTATACTGCCCCGTTTCTGAATTGAGGTTGGCCTCTATCATCTGTAATTGTTTTTGATATTTTCTCCCATCATCTACAGTAGTAAATAGCGTCAGTTTTACAAATTCTGCATCGTTTTTGTACTCCTCGAGTTTAGAATTAAGCTTTTCAGTTTTGTTTCTGTTAAATTCGGAGTTACTTCTGCCCCCACATTGCCCGGCAAATACTCTTAAATCTTCTCTTTGGGGTCATTTTATAGCAAACATTATATGACTGTCTTAGATGATCCCCGAAACAGAAATCGTCGAAGGTCCTTACCTTCCCTCATGAATCAATTCCTTAAACTCGTAGTCTACAAGTTAAGAAATTATTTTCCTTGTTAAAGTTTTAGCCAGTGTCGTCCTCAACCCGATCTTTCTCTGATCGAGGACGCTATTGGCAACAGATTTAGCACCACTCGAGTGAATTTACAAAATGTTTTATTCACACACAAACACAATAGTCAGCTTATTCACAAAACTAATTTACCATGTATACAATCACTGTAGAGAGAATATGCACTTCTACCCTAACTTTGAGTATGTATATCTTGAAGTGGCACTCTAAATAATTTCACACAGAACAAACACAGTTCTTGCATAACAACAATGTTTATTCAAATATTTGCAATTGCAAATTTCAACATAAAGCAAGCACACTACTAGTACGAGATTTATAATATCTATGCAAGGGAAATAGAATTCAATTTATTTTCTGGTATAACTATTCATGCAATGACAATACAACTTGAGATATTCAGAAATACTTCGGAAAGTCGACCAGCAATGCTGCCACGTAAACTTTGGGCCTAACAAGAACTCGCTTAGGTTTGAAGCAACCTAGCTATGACTCGAGCGGCTGCTCGCAAAACTCAACTGTTATTAAACTATACTCCAAGCCTAGCTCCAACTCGATACTTCGTTTCGTCAGCTCTACTCCTCCTTTCACTTCCTCTCACTTCCTCAACACTTCGTCGACCCTTCTTTAATCTAGCTGCTTGGTATTTATACCAACCGCGTATGCCGCAATTAGCATAACTTAAGCGTCTTCTTTAGATTTATTCACTTAAAAGTTCGATTATTGTGAATCGAATCTTATGTAAGCCTTACAACTGTCTACCCCAGTCATCTGACTCTGACTGAGAGCAAACAAAAACTCAGTGCGTCTTCGAGGTCCCACTCCCAAGCACTGTTCTCCCAACGCCAACTGACCACCGTTGGATTTCCCCTCATAGGCCCCCCAGGGCGTCGTTCCCTTTTGTCTTAACCCTTTCAGGGGCAACAACCTCCACCCTTTTGCACAATGCAAATTTTTTTTCCCTATTTTTTTAACCTGGAGAATTTTTTTAAAAAATTTCCAATTAAAGGTTGCAAATTGTTTTTACTTTTTTAAACTGATAACAGATGGCAGTACCAGCCATTTCTGCTCATTTACCTGGTATACATTGAATGCAAGTGGACAAAAAGACTAGATTTAGGCGTTTTCACTGTGCAAACGGCGCCTCTTAAAGGATTAAAGGGCGCCACACACGACAAATTTGATATCAGTTAATATTTATTCGGGGCTACTGTAACTGTGCCACGCATTGTCATCCGCAGTCTTGCATAGCATTCAAACAACTAGGCTGACCAGGTCATCGAAATGAAATTTCCTGTATTTCGGTCAGACTTGCTGCTGACCGCTACGTATTCGAGCAAAGTAATGATTCCGAACCCACTTTCCCCTCCACGACTTGAAGGACGTTTGCTGGCCACTTCTAAAATTCAGAGGATTTGCTTGTATCTGACATGTCACGTGACAGGCCGTTTGTTATGGGCGGCACGAGCTGCGGTAGGAACGGTTGTTTTACTTGTTAGGAAGTGCTGAAAGACGACGAGAAAACGTGTTTCGAGAAAGTGATACGATATAGCAGAATGCCTAAAGCAAAATGCCAACGTCCTATTTTCAGCCTTCTTATTAAAAATAACTGGAATAAGATTAAACATAGATTTAAACTTTTTTAACCTTCTTGCGTTGTTGCAATGTAGCATACACCTAAGGTGTTCGGGTCAAAAATGACCCAAGGCGTAATTTTCAATGTTGTTGTATTATAGTCACATTTTATTTATATTAGTAATTTAATTATTTATTTAATTACCATTTTATCTACACTTTTATGTATTTGTATATCATTTAAACTTTTATAACCATAAGGAAGCTTGAATTTAATGAACCACTCTACGTTTATTAAAATAGAAATGCTGTAATTCAATCCTTCACCCCTGAAAATCAATGTAAACTTTCAAATGCAATACAATGTAGCACGGATTTTTCTGTATTTATTACATATATTTTTTTACATTCGTTTGATAAAACAAAAAAGTTCGCACCTGAGTATAATATTTGTTTATTTTCGGAAGTAAAATTACAAATTAACGCAATATTTATGAAATATTTAGCTTACATCCAACAACACAATTTTGGACGCTTGAACAATCAATGAAGGAATGTCATAGAAAATTTGTAAATTTGTTAGACTCTAAGTTGTTCCGTTTATATACAATTGTTACACACTTGAATGTAATGTTTCTTACAAGTAAACTGTCTACCTTTGAAACACCTCACAGGACTTTTGTTTTCAGTCTGTGTGCATAAGCGACATCTTCCCCTTTTGCCAGTAGTTGCTACATTTCCGGATTCTTCAGATTGGGGTTCAGGTTGTCCTGAGTTTCGAATACTCATCGCCAATACTCGGGCAGCCCTTTCTCTTGGCATATGTTTTCTTCCTTCAATGTGGTGGGTAACAAAAGTCATGCCATGCTTCTCAATGAACATTTTCCTTTTGTGAAATGAGATCATCTTCCTTTCTGGGTTGATCTTGATGAATAATAAGAATGCATTATACACGGAAATGTCTAGGATGTTGGAGAAAACTACGATGGGCCATCTGTTGGTCTTTCTCCGACATGAATGTTGAGAGGGTAGTTTATCTAAAGTGTACTCCTCCTTTGACGCTGTTATAATCTAGAATGATTTGAGGTTTCTTTGTGCCTGTATCTGCTAACTTTCTGTGATGGTGAAGAGTACTCTGTGGGACTACGCACTTGCGTTTTTACTGACTATATGGCCGTATGTTCCAGACATAATTGGTAACGTTGTCACAAAGTGCCCAAAGTTTTATGCCGTACTTCGCTGGTTTTGCTGGGCATGTACTGGCGGAAGGGGCACCTTCCTCGGAAAGCTACCGGTTGTTCATCCACAGTAACGTACATTTCAGGGTTATACAACTTAGACAAAATTTCCACTAACGTGTCCCAAAGTTCACTTATAGCTGCAAATTTGTCGGTCACTCGTCTTCTTGGTCGGGCCTGCTTGTCATCAAATCGAAGAATCTTTGATATCATTTTGAATTTTCCTGAGGACATAGTTGCCCTGAAGATATCCCGTCCCATTGTGGCATCCCTCAGACTCTCTGTAGACTCATTACGAGACTTATATACCCCAGACAGCAGCAACAAACCAATATATGCTTCCAAGTCAACGTTATTCAAATTCTTCCAACTGTCACTGAACACATTTTTTCCTACGACGTTACAATTTTTTAGTATGATATTCACAATTGCTGGAGAAATAAAACAACATAAATGCAGAGTATTCGTCTTCAATTCTCTGTCAATTTTAGGAGCCATTTTCTAAATAAATCTTTCATTTTACATTCCAATCAAAACAAAACAGAAGCATACGATTATTCTGAAGTTGACAAATTTTTATCTTAAAATACAATCGACAAAAATAAATTACAAAATGCGAATTTCCAAAAAAGGCGAATGACCTGTATTCTTTAGGGTTTCCGCACGTTGTTTTAAACAATATTGAAAGTGTACACGACTGTGTAGTGATAGAGAAATATTTTAACCGAAAAAGAGAATTGTCAATCTGTACTAGCACACTATTAAAACACGTAATAGTATTTGAATGAAACATTCGCGGAAACGCCCAGATAAATCTGATCGAGCCCCGAATGTATCCTCTCAAGTAACCTAATTTTCTAGAAATATCTTTCTCTCCATAACATTTGAAAAGTTCACAGCTAAAAATGCACAACATATCCCTTGAAATTTACGAAGAATCTCTTCCTGCCCGAGATAGATTTCTTATTATTTTTAGGGTATAGAAATGAACAGGAAAACAAGAAAAGAGTTTTTGCTATTTGCATCTTCAGTATTCGTTTTCTGCATAACTATTTGAAAAGAAAGCAGGTCTCAATACCGATCGATACTTTTTTGAAATTAGGTTGTTGAGGGCAAAAATATCAAGAAAAAGGTCATTTTCATTTCCTTCGCTTAAAATATACTATGGAGCTTTTAGAATCGAATAACACTGGCCCAAATGGACAACACTTAGACAAGATTGGATTTTTAATGTGAGCCATAACTACAGATAGACATCAAAATATTCTGTGACATCTTGAGTTTCGTAGCACTCTTTTCATCAAACCTTTTTCAGGAAGTTTTAATTTAGAGTGAAACTTTAGATAATAATTTCTCTGAATCAAAGTGACTCTAAAATAACCTCCCGAAATTTTCGTTTTTAAACTGTTCAAAACCTAGAGTTTAAAATCTAGAGGCACATTTCACCTATCCCACGTACAAAACGGGAAATATATCGACGTTTTTCGAACTCGTTCTGTTTAAGGTATCGGAACGAAGAATGCTTTGAATTATGAGATTTCAAAATGTTTTTGAAGCAAAATTTGAAATTGTTGAAACTTTTTTTTTCTTGTGAAAGAATTTTAATCACAATCTAACGGAAAATGAATCATTACGAAATGCAGGTTGTTAAAGAAGGTAAAATTTTGAATCCGATGCATCCAAGCATCCAATTTTGACACGTTACCAGCTTTGATTCAAAATTTAAAAAAAAAAAAAGGCAACTCCATCTCTGCTGCATGTGATTTCGGAACTTGTTGGTCTACTATGTTTTAAAGGAAATGAATAATTAAATCTCATTGTCGTTGAAGATATAGGGAAGAATACCTTCAAAGTCCAGTACAAAATGAATGAAGCCTCTCTCTTCTATCTGTATTCAGCCATCCCTCAATGGGAATAAAGAATGTTTATCAGGATTACTAAATTATTTCCTTTTCTTATCTGCATCCTGTGGTTTCAAGCAGCACAAATAACTTGATCACCCAAATAACACTCATAGAGATTTAAGATACTAAATTTATTAGTAGACGAAACGGCACTGTAACAGCAATTCACATATAAACCGAAACAACATACAACACTCAAAAGAACATATATCAGTCAGCACACGACCAATACTATACTATATAAATAAGACTTAGATACAAAATAACTTACAAGGATCGCCATTTCGAGGACAATATATCGGCTCACATGCGGACACAGCTGACTGCTGGTCGTCAAATACTCTCATGAGCCTCAATCAACCACCCTCCTTTTACCAAAATGCTAAAATTTCTGGCAGGCCACCCTTCCAACAGCTAATTTGACTCTTAGATCTGGCTAGTTTTGTTTATTTTTTCATAAAGACCATTCATCTCAGCTGACATCGCAAACCTTGAATCCCAACTTTGAGCTCTATGAGGTTTGGTTCGGGGCGCTACGGTCAACTTTTTATTACATGAGGGATCATTAGACCGGGACCTACAGTTTAAAGCCGATTCCGAAAGGCTACAAACATCCATGCCAACAGTGGGACTCGAACCCACAGGATCTGAACCGAACGCCAGCGCCCTAGCCATTCAGCCATCGACTGACAGAGCTCAATGAGGATTTTCTCTATTAATCACGGAAAAGCGAATGCCTATTGCATTTTGCCTGCAAAGTTTAATCAAAGACAGCGTCGTTTTCACAATTTTGACACACTTCATGCATTAAGAGATTATCGTGGCAAAATTATAAATTTTTTATTAAGCTAGAATGGGATCTGTTTTCACACAGGGAAATAGAAAATTACAAAAGATCCATTTTTCTTCTTCGTAAACGCACTCAGTATATTTTTGGGACGTTTTCATTGCGACAGAAATTTCATAATGCTTAACAGTGTGTTAGACCCTCCTATTGCTTATTTCAATGCATCCTCTGTTTGCCCAATTGATTCCATCATGAATACAAAATAGTATTTACTTCGACTAGGTGCCCGTGCAGAATGGAGCCTCAAGAAAATACACTCAGTCGAATACGAGGCTGTGTCGATTCCATTAAGCGTCCGGCATTTAGAAAAACTTGCGAATATAAAAAGGAGAGACAGTCAAAAATTTCCTATCCAGATATTCAAAAAAAGGAATGTCGTGCATGCGTTCTCTCCATTTTTATCTTTCCACGTACTTTTCTTTCAGCTTTTTCATTTGAAATCAATCCGTCTTGCGCAAACTCACTCAATATTCAAGCACATCTTCCTATTCGTTTGAGGAAGAAGAAAAAGTTGTAAGGATATCACAAAAATGCGAGAGAAAAACTTCGATTTTACGTGCAATACGCAGAGATTTTTATGCTCGAGGAAGGTTCACAGAAATGTTATTGTGTTACCGGTAAATTTAGATAGGTATATTTTTTTTATGAAAGAAGCATTCTGGTACAGAGACAGAGAGTACAGACTATATATATATATATATATATCTATTCTAAAAAAAAGTAACTGGCGCTGCCGCCGCCGCCGCCGCCGCCGCTGTCAAAAGCTTGTCACGCTATCTCCTCCGAAACCGCTGGGGGTATGGGGACGAGATCGATACCAATCGATGCAGAACAATGTGGGAAAGAAAGTAAGACAT
Organism: Dolomedes plantarius; assembly: GCA_907164885.2. Lineage (NCBI taxonomy): Eukaryota > Metazoa > Arthropoda > Arachnida > Araneae > Dolomedidae > Dolomedes > Dolomedes plantarius. The sequence goes on along the minus strand of OU015490.1, from coordinate 127,778,674 downwards.
GTCTCATATTCGTCGGACTTTAAGTTTTTTTTTATTTTATGTTTTGTGGGAAAATATTGACTTTTTCATGTTCAGATTACGATAACTCGCCAAAAAAGGATCGTAGAATTTTTTTTTTTACAATCTAAGACTACAGACATTTCTCCTTCAAACAAGACCTCATTTGTTTAAAAATAATTTAAAACAGACTGATATTTTTATTAAAATTGAAAACTCGCTTTTTGGAAAAATTTATGCGTTTCGAGATATATAAATTCGATGCTCTCAGACTTATTATGTTACAAAGAAAATATTTATATCAACTAGAAGATGAAAGCTTTCTCATTCATATAAACTTCATTTCAAGTCTCTATCTTAAAATTTCGATTTTGAATTGAATTTTAAAAAAATACTTTAAAAAAATCTTCTCATTCGCTTCCTTTGCAGAAGGACATGAAAGAAGATCCAATTTTTCACCCATAGGCGGGCTTCATCCATTTCGCCGGGAGGGGGGAAGCTTCAACTGTAAACAAATGAATGACTCAATCGCTGTAAACAACTATTGAGTCATTCATTCACTTGATTCACCAGAGGAGCGAGCGTAGCGAGCCTAGGGGCGAAGTCCCTAGTATATATATATATATATATATATATATATATATATATATATATATATATATATATATATATATATATATTTGAGGAGAATGGTGAATGGTTCCTTAAGAAGGATACCAATGAATTGTAAATGTCGTACTCCTGATAGCAGATCACGTACTAACATGCCTAAACATAAAATAAATGTGGTATATATGATTGTCAAATGATGGCTGCTCTGTGGAATAATTCCCCTGTTTTGTTCTTGAATGCATTTATGCAAAAATGGCTGGAAAACGAAACTATTTTGATGATCTCCCTGCAGAACTAGAGTGATATTGTTTAGCTTATAGAGAATGTTACAGTAAATAATACTTAACTTTTTTTACAAACTACCTCTGTTAGGTTAACATTCTATATTATGTTCAGACTGGGATCAAGACTTTTGTTATATCAAACGTAGCATTTGATCTTTCTAATCTAAATAGAATTGCCTTCATTTCATATATATATATATATATATATATATATATATATATATATATATATATATATATATATATATATTTACACTTTTAGGCAAAAAGTCGCATCAAGAAGGGGTAATGAAAATTGGACACAAATTGATATGCATACAGGTTTCAACGGAAAATGCTAAATTTTAAAGTTTGGCGGCCAGTGAATGAACATGTGACGCTGCAGCGCATCTTATCTGCGCAACTGCCAGGATAATAAAGAGGAGAAATTTTGATTCCAGGACATAAATTCTTTACAAATTTCATTCCGTGTATTCAGGTAGACAGTAACTATGCCTCGAATACAGGTGCGCGAAAAATATGCGCAGATGTCAGCATTTGAGAGAGGACGTGTAGTTGGGCACAATGAAGCCGGCTAGTCTAATCGGCGAATCGCTCGACATTTCGAGAGGTGCGATGCCACTATTAGACGACGTTGGCAGGAATGGGTGAACCATGGCCGAACACAGCGTCAAGAAGGAAGCGGTCGGCCTAGAGAAACGACAGAACGTGAGCACGGAGCAATCGTCAGAGCGGCATTAAAGCCCCAGATTCATCATTATCCTCGTTCGTACGTGCAACTGGTGCTTCAATGACCGCAAGGACCATTCATGGGCGGCTCAGAAAAAGGGGGCTGAGCTCACGGCGCCCCTTGCGCCGACTACCATTGGCCTCTGTGCACCGACAAGCGCGTGTGCAGTGGTGTCGGGCACATTCGACCAGGAATGATACTAACTGGATTAGAATTGTCTTCAGTGATGAGTCCCGCTTCGAACTGAGACCCGATGACCAACGAATACGTGTCTGGAGGCGCTCCGGAAAGCGGTGGGATACTAACTTGACTGTCTTCCGCCATACGGGCCGACAACCAAGAGTGATGGTCTGGGATTCCATTTCGATTCATAGCAGGACCCCTTTGGTTGTCATCCGCAGCACCCTTACTGCCCAGCGGTACGTCGACGATATTCCAAGCCCCGTTGTGTTGCCCCTCATATTACGCCAAGCCGAATAGCTGCTTACATAAAGGCTTGCATAGCTGCTTGCATACGGGAAAACGATGATTCGGGGAACGATCGATCGGGATTCCATTGTATATGTGTGTGTATGTGAGTTAATGTTAATTAGTACGGGACATGTTAAGATCTGCCCAAATATCACTATGGAACGACTGCCGTGGACAAATTTTGCTGCAGCTCTTTCGCCGAGAGGTCCTCGAACATCCCCCCCCCCCCATTCCCTATAGACCCAACCTGTAGTCGCCGTTCGACTACAGGTTGGGTCTATAGGGAGAACATCGGCACAGTGAAAAAAGTTCTTGTGACAGGATGTTGACATTGAATCGGGAGGAGAGAAAGACATCGTTAGTAGAAGGGGAAGAAAGCGGATGGTAATAAGATATGGGCGTGAGAGCACCGGAGGAGTTGGTCACTCCTTGAGTAACCAACGGGGGTAATTATGAGAATGGGAGACTTTGCAGCCCCCACTGAATGGAGTCAGAGGATTGCTGAAAGGGGATATAAAGTAGATTAACGGGTTCATTAAAAACAGAATTCAGCTAGGAACGCGAGAACTCGAGTGAAAAGAAGGTGCAAATGGCTGGATAAGTAGGAAAAGATATAGGATTACGTCCAGCGGTATGGATTCATGAAAGGCAATAAAGTGAAGATGAAAAGGGGCCAATGATAATCTCCTGAAAAATTCCAATGGCCAGCCGAAATCCCCAATGATAGAAAAGGCAGATGAAATTAAAAAGTTATATGTATATATATATATATATATACACTTGACTTGATACTTTCCAGTGAAAGATGAACTGATCGTTCAGAGCCGTTCAGTAAAGTGAACGGTTCCCAAATATCCGGATCTCACTACTGATTCGTTTTCCCCATCACTAGATCGAAGTCATGAAGTTACAGAAGGAGGAGTAGCTCAGTGTTAAAAATGTGTCTAGATATATTGGTACCGGTATTAGGTATTGGTACTAGATATATTGCTACCGAGCTGAATTACCCAAAATCGACAGTGGCCTATGTGATTCAGAAGTGGAAGGTGAGCGTTGATTGTCGGAATGTGCCTCGAGTCGGCAGACCCACGAACCAGGGAGATAAGAGACCAACGGGTGCTGTCCAGAGAAATTTGGAAGAACTTCCCCCAACTGATGGTTCACATACTCCAGAAGTTTCGACAGGCATTTTATTCTTTCATTTTTTAAACGCAAATGTTTTCTAAATTATAAAGTATTTTACTGAAGCGGACCTTCATTTTCACTCCATTAACTACTACTTACCGAACAATCCTGCGCCGGATGATGGCTGAACGGCCAGGGCATAAGCATTCGGTCCCAGAGCTTGTAGTTTCGAGTCCCACTATTGGCATGGATGTTTGTAGGCGTTCCGAATCGGCTTCAAACTGTAGGTACCGGTGTAATGAGCCCTTGTGAAGCGAAAGGTGGTCAAAGCGCTCTCAATCAATCAATCGATCATGCGTCCTTGAATTGATAAAGCTTTACTTTATATTATATTTGGTTTACTGTACATTATACACTATCTACCAATAAGTATTTGGATACGCATACAAATGACGATATCTGCGGTCCTGATATACGTCACGCCCTCCGCCGTTAAATATTGTGTACGAAACAACATTGGCATTAGTCGCATGCAAGATGCCACGAAGTGTAGAGTTATATGATTTCGAGAAAGGTGTAATCGTCGGGTATCACAGAAATGGCTTATACTTGCGGGACATATCTAGCGAGCTGAATTAGCCAAAATCGACAGTGGCCTATGTGATTCAGAGGTGGAAGGCGAGCTGTGATTGTCAGAATGTGCCCCGAGTCGGCAGACCCACGAAACAGAAAGATAGAGACCGACGAGTGCTGTCCAGAGACATTCGGAAGAACCGCTCCCAACCGATGGTTAACATACTCCAGGAGTTTCGACTGGCATCCGGGAGTGTTGTTTCGATGAATACCATCCGTAAGCTAACACATTTGCTTGGTTTTCATGGTCGTGCTGCAACCCATAATGCTTGATCACAAAGCCCATCCGCTCTGCTCGGTTAATGTGGCGCAAAGCACGTCGAAAGTGGACCGTAGATCAGTGGAAACGGGTTCTCTGGAGTTACGAATCAAGGTTCACCCTCTACCGTATGGATGGCAGAGTCTGGGTTTGGCGTCTGCCTGGATAACGCCTCCTGCCAGAATGCATTGTGCCCACAGTAAAGTTCGGCGGAGGTGGAATAATGGTCTAGAGGTGCTTCCCCTTCTCTAGACTCACTTTGGTTCCAATTCATGGTAAGCTCAACGCCGATGCCTACTTCACTATTTTGGGTGATGGGGTGCTTCCTACGTTGAGGCAGTTTTGCGGGTTGGACCCATGTTACTTCCAGGACGACAACGACAGCTGTCATGTTGCGAGGTCCACCCTCGATTGGTATGGTGACAATGCGGGTTACCGAATGGACTGCCCTGACCAGAGCACAGGCCTGAACCCTATCGAGAACATCTAGGACGAGTTGGATCGTCGAATTAAGAGGTGCAACAACCCTTCATAATCGGTGAAGGAACTTACATATCTTCTCCAAGCCGACTGGAAGAAAATAAAATTAGCCGTCACACAAGGACTTGTGTAAAGCATGCCCCGGAGGGTAGAGGCTGTGAAAGCCCTACCAACTATTGAATATGAAAATTTTTGTTTTTCTAATTCAATAGTTGGTAGGTTTTGTTTCCTTTCACAGGTGTCCAAATACTTATTGGTATGTATATATATATATATATATATGAAATGTCCGGAATGGACATCTCATGAGATAGGAGCATACATCGTGGCAGGAAAATAATAAAGTCAGCTTCAGGAACAAACGAATTTATTAAAGAATAAAGCAACACATCTTACTCGCTTCAAGCCAGTCCAGCGTCTCTCGCAAAGCGCGCCAAAATAGAATTAGGTCAGAGAGGTTGCCAGAATTGGCGGAGGAAGTTAGTATGTGGGAAGGAGAAGTGTTTACGCCAAGACAAGAAGGACGGGTTACCATGGCAGAGATGAAGTACAGAATAGGCGATTATAGGTAGTTAGTAATATTATCATATATATATATATATATATATATATATATATATATATATATATATATATAAAGCTCTATTACGACCCATCATACTATATGGCTGCGAGTGCTGGGCAATGACTAAATCTAATGAAAATAAACTATTGATTTTCGAGCGCAAAATATTAAGAAAAATATTTGGTGCAATTTGCGAAAATGGTGTTTGGAGATCAATGTTTAATAATGAAATCTACCGAAAATTCAGACAGCCTGACATTGTCAAGGTCATAAAAAGCCACAGGATTCGATGGTTGGGTCATTTATACAGGACTGAAGATATAAATCCAATAAAAAAGCTCACATTTATCAAACCTATGGGAGCTAGAAAGCGAGAAAGGCCACCAAGTAGGTGGCTTGATGCCGTTGAGAATGATATAAAAACTATATATAGGAGAGACTGGAGGAGTATTGCCTTAGATAGGGCCAGATGGCGTAAACTTATTGGGACAGCCTTGGCTAGCAGTAGTCTGTAGTGCCCCAAAAGAAGAAGAAGATATATATATATATATATATATATATATATATATATATATATATATATATATATATATATATATATATATAATATATATATTTATATATATATATATATAATATATATATTTATATATATATATATATATATATATATATATATATATATATATATATATATATGTGTGTATATATATGTGTGTGGGGGGGGGGGGTGTAAGTAATATATTAAACCCTATGCCCTCCATTCTAGCATTTAAATTCCCTTTCCTCAATCCATTCCCCAGTAATATTAATTTATCGCTTTAAAACTCTTAACTACAAAACTACCCATCACAGATAAAAATAAGCCGGCCAGTTTTCGAGAGTTCAAGGTTTACAGACACCTTTCATGTGGTTTGAATATAAAATGAGACGATAGATCTATCTAATGTGTTTACCTCCTCACCCCAAAGCGAGCTGAATATCTTTGTGCGTTCATGAGATTTTTTCCGTTTTCCTGACTCGCGCCGCGGGAGATTTTCTCTGGAGGCGGGCTCTAAAGTTGTACTTAGAAGCAATTCGTAGCTTTTTGGCTGTGGAAATAAGAAAATAGCGCTTATCAACGAAACGGTGTGTCCACGTGTTGTAGTGCATGTAAGTACATTTTAATTTTTTGAACATTTAAATATATGCAAAATCCTTCACGTAAATCCGAATTATAAAGCATACTACTACCCAATAGAAATGCGAAAACTTGTAACGGAAGATTTGCTCTTTGTTTTAATTTGAAATTTTTGTGTAAGGCTAAAGTTACGACAATCGTGTAAGCTATTGCATGTTTAACACGTAACTCATACATGAATTACGGCTGTATATGATTGAGCATATTATGATATTAGGTTTTTGCTGTCGCAAATCTTCTATGTGTTTGTGTTTGTGTGTGCGTACATGTATGTAACATGTAAACATTATGTATATTCGAACCCCGTTATAGCGAACTCGGTATATAACGAACTCTCGGTTATAACGAACGAAAATTTTGGTCCAGCCGTTTTCCTATTGTATTTAATGCTAATTTATCCTTTTATAGCGAACTTCCGAAACCTTAAAAATCGGCTATAACGAACATTTTGCAGCCACCTACTGATTTTTTTTATTTTTAAACTTTTTAAGAAAGTTGAAGAAACAACGAATGTTGAAGAAGAAGATGATGAAGATTTACCTATCGCGATGTAGATACAAAAGCACAAAATTTCACTATTGTCAGATTGTGACTTGCAATTGTTCGAAACATGTGATGATGAAGTCAGTACATGTGAAAATTCGACTGATGAAGATATCGTGGAGGAAATTAAAATGAATCATTCTGAAATCGAAGATTCTGCATCTGATGCTGTTAAAGAGGAGCACATAAATGACGAAATTCCCACCATTTCAGATGCTACAGCAGCGATTTGTGTAATTAATAGGATTTTGTTTACACAAACAGTGGAAGAAAGAGTAGTGGAGTCATTTGATGAATGGGACAAAGAAGTTCATAAAATGTTATTGAAATCGGCATCACGTCAGCAGAAGATCACCGATTATTACTGTATCAAAACAGTGAGCAACATTTAAAGGTAAAATGAATTTATTTCCATTTTTCTTCATTTTTAGTTAATTTAATTAGCATTGTGTCAGTTTAATGTAATCGATTTTAGTCAATTCAATTCATTAAGGATAATTTTTAATAGATTTTATAATTTTTATTACATCATTAAGGAATACACATAGCAACTAATGAGTTTTTTTAACTCAAACATATTTCTTAACGGTTAGGATACAGCGAACAAAACCTTTGGTCCCTTGAAGTTCGTTATAACGGGGTTCGACTGCATTAATTATTTTTACATTACAGAATAATCTCATCATAGAAAACTCTTAATTTAATGTAATTTTAATGAATAAATAGATTTTTATGATTTAAAAAAAAAAGAACAAGATTTCTAAATGTAATTTTTGGCATCTACCGATAGAACAGGAGCACACAGCTTTTTAATATCCACTGTAAAAAAATTAGGTTGACAAGTTTTTTCAGTACAGATGTTAATGAGTTGTGTGTTCCTGTTATGCGTTTTCTACAACTTTCATTAATAACTCATCAATATTTTTAAAAAGCTTAGAAGCCCTCAAAAAAAGTAAAAGCATGCAGTTTGTTTCATGCAATGCTACGAGTAGTATACGAATGTATCTCTATTTGTGTGTACATATAATAATTACAAGATAAAAAGAACTTTTTATACACCAGGCTTTTAAATTTTCTGTTGAATCGTATAAACATGTCAATTCTATGTATTAAAAAATACTTAAAAAAAATTTTTTTAAGAATTATCCCATCAACTTGAAAGAAAATGATCAAATGCGTAATAAAGAGGTATCAAATGCGTAATCAATCGTTTAGCTCGGGAATTGCGAGCGTGACTTGCGTTTAACTTTTCGTTCTCCTCCCGGCTCGATAGATGGCTGCACCATTCTACAAAACAAAATTAACTGAAAATAAATTGCTTAAGTTGGCCAAAAGTATTAAAAGAATGCATTGTCATCGTGTTCTGAGCTATTCTAAAAGTTTCAAATGTCTAGCTAGTCGGGAAGTTAGTTAAAAATCAATTTATACTAGACAAACACACGAACAAGAAAGCGAGTTCATAAAACATGGTAATTAAATATGGCTAAAAGTATTAAAAGAATGCATTGTCATCGTGTTCTGAGCTATTCTAAAAGTTTCACACAAAGAAGAAAGCGAGTTAATAAAATCATGGTAAAATGTGTCTGAAAGTCCAAGTCATTCTAAAATCCAAATCTACAGATGATAGCATCTGGCGGTAGCATTTAATTATAAACTCTTTTGACATGGATAGGTCGAGTGTCCCAGATATCGCCCTTGTGCCTAATACCGCCTACTCGTGTTTCTAAAGTATGATTCGCGCTATGTATGAGAAAATGCAGTAACTTCTTATTTCTGGGTTTGTACTAACAGCCACGATAGCGACAACGCTCTTATCACTGACAACAGAAACTATATGGCGTCAGAAGGTGTTTTGGCTGTTGTTTTCGCTAATTTTGGCTCCAAAGAATCAGAATCCAGTGAATGACCAGGTAGGTGCATCCAAATTATAATTTTGCTTATATCATTTGAAAGTGTATTAAACAGAGACTTTGCTAGCAACGCCTTTTAACAGGTGCTCCTAATTTCGCCTGGCGGTAAGAGGAACAGCGTTTATTAGGAACCGCTCGGGAGTCCACTGGAAATTTCAATTTTTCCAATTTAGCTACATAACTTAAACTGGCACTGGTTTTGGAGCTGGTTGATCTCAGGATACCAAAGGAAATAGTTCTTAGGGATGTTCTTTGAGTTTCCAACCAAATCAGAAACTAAAAAGTGGATGAAATGTCGAAAAAAAGTTAGAGTAGGCGATATTTGGGACACCTACCCTAAACATGGATAAACTAGAGGATGAAATCAGGGTTTTTTTTTTAATTCAGCTATACATTATATTTATGTGTGGCAGTATGTGTTTGTGTGTAAATAAATGAGAAAGAAGGAAATAAAATAAATATCTTGTAACAGATGATAATCTATCTAGATAACAAATTCGAAATTCTACGAATTCTTTTCCTTTTATACTAATAATTGCAAGTCTATAAACTAATTTATTCTCCTAAATATTTTATTCCTTTTAGCTTTATATAAACACCTTAAAACAGAATGAATTCTGTAATGAGAATAAGGTAGCTGCCAAAATTTAAATTGGATTAATATTCCTGCAAAAGGGGAAAGGGGGTTTAATGTTTTTGAAAATTTTTATGGGATGTTTAGAGTAAAGTGGCAAGTTTTCTTATCTAATATTAAGAGTGTAATTTGAAGTTTGTATATTTTACAAATTAATGTTATTGTTCTGAGTTGTCATTTTAGCTGTATAAAATTTAAATGATCTATCTAATTTGGGTAAAACAATTTAATTTTAAAAAAATTCATGCAAACACTTTCAGACTAGGCATTTTGCAAAAATCATTTAAACATGAAGGCTAATGTACAGCAAAAATTAAAGATTAAAAGAATTTTTTTTAAGTATTTATTACTAGCTGTGAAGTATGCTTTATAACTTTTATTGATAATATTTTTAACGTTCAAGAGATTAATTTGAAGTGAAGATTAAAGAAGTGCTAATTTGATTCGTTTTAATTCAACACAAACAATGTTAACTTTATAAAATTAACAGTTTTCATGATGGAAAGTACCAAATAAAGATATCTGGAATAAATTATAAATCGCTTGCTTCAAACTGAGATACATAATAGAGTAACTAGGAATTATTACCAAAGCTTTAAATGATCTGAATCTTATAATATTAAAAAAAAATTAAACGTGTGTATATATATATATATATGCGATGACCCGAATCGTCATCTCCTGTTAACAAATATTTCGTGGCCGAAACAATAAGATTCGAATACAATGAACAAAGCAGTTTATTGCAGCCAACACATCTTACTCGCTCCGGAGCCACCTCGCGTCTGCGTAGCACGCGAAATGAGAATTGGGTCAAAGAGAGGTTGCAAGGAATTGGCGGAGAAAGTTAGTACATGGAAATGCGAAGCATCTCGCCAAGTTGTCAGAAAGGGCGATTAAAGATTATTAATAATATTATCACAGAATATTCCCCCTCATCTAAAATGGATTGGAACCACGGCCGTCGACTCCAAGACATTCCAGATAGTGAGAACATGAAAATTAGTAGTTAGAATATTAGGTTGAAGCTGGCTCGAAAATCACAAATTGTTTTTGTTAAAAATACAATTGAAAGAAAAAATAGTATGAAAAATGGCATAATTTTAAAAACAAATATCTGGAGTAAATTAAAAATGAAATGATACACTTAAATGAAAACACTAATAACAACAAATGTAAAGATGTTCCAATTACAAATACAAGCAAAAAAAATTGTGCATGTCTCACTCCCTGACATGTGTATCACAGTCATTAAATTTTAACACTGTAAATTCATTAAGGGTGGTTAAAGTAGGGGCAAAGAAATTTTCTTTTAATACCGTCACTAATTCTGCAAAATTATTAACTTTATAACAATTCTGTATATACACGTTAAGTGCGTTACCCTTTACAAAACGTGAAAAATATTCTAATTTCCACTGTTCATCTCTATTCCCTTCCGTACATTTTTTATCAAAATAATTTAACCAAGAGTTTATATCCATATTGCCATCTGAATCAAAAGGCCCAATATTTAGTTCTGGTTCACTACTCGCGATTCTTAAAGAATCGTCAAGCTCGGTATTTGGTTTGGCAGTCGCCATTTTGTTTTACAAATATAAAGATATCAAAACGAAAATACTTAAATTATTTCAACATACAAATATAATGATTACTCTAATTATATCCCTTCATAAAACAAAAGAAATTCAATGATTGAGATATTATAAGAATTAAAATATTATGGCGAAAAATCCGATTATAAAAATTTAACGTAGAAGTAGATCATATTTCTTAAAGCTTGTTTTGATTTTCTGCACGGCATTCAGCGTACATGCAGAAATCATGTGGAAAATGAAAATTCTTGAAAAATGAAAAAAAAAAATTCACAAATCTTGAAACTTCGAACACTTCTTTGAGGTATGACGAAAATCTTCACAGCTTCTTTCATTGATGACGATGTTCCTGAAATCGGAATCTCAGGAGTGACAAAGCGAACAGATTAGACAAGGCAGTTATGATTGATTTGTTCTTAATCTTGATCACACTGCTGTCGTTCTTTTAAAATTCCATCCTGTCGACTCATGTGATGACCCGAATGGTCATCTCCTGTTAACAAATACATCGTGGCCGAAACAATAAGATTCGAATACAACGAACAAAGTAGTTTATTGCAGCCAACACATCTTACTCGCTTCGGAGCCAGCTCGCGTCTGCATAGCGCGCGAAATGAGAATTAGTCCAAAGAGATGTTGCAAGGAATTGGCGGAGAAAGTTTGTATATGGAAAGACGAAGCATCTCGCCATGGTGTCAGAAAGGTTACCACATGAGACAGAAAGTTCAGAAAGGGCGATTAAAGGTTATTAATAATATCATATATATATATATATATATATATATATATATATATATATATATTGGCTCAATACACAACTCGCTTTAATTAACTCGCTCAAAGAGTTTTTAAACTCACAAAGGCAGGTAAATGTACCCGTTTCAGAAAGTGGGTTGTAGGACCCACTCTCCAACGTGGGTTGTTCGACTCACCAAAAGCGAGTTCACCTGTGCAGAGGATTTCAACCCAGCAAAGTGAGTTCACCGACTAACTTTTATTCTCTGTGATGAATCGCGTGCCTTTGCATTTCTACACCTGTATATCTCCGAACTCAGGAGTGGGTTAGCATCGCGAGCCCCAAAATCTACTGACCCTACAAATAAGAGTCACATATTTGGATGTACTCTTGTCGCTCTAATAAACGATTCGGCCCGACTGCTTCCAAATTTAATTTTATTCCTTTCAGGTTATAGTTTAAGGACGTGATGTAATGGGTATATTATTTGCACACATATAAATATATATATATATATATATATATATATATATATATATATATATATATATATATACTATTTGGCCAAAAGTATCCAGACGCCCAGTGGTACGGACTCGGAGAATCCTGAGGCACATATTAATATCATGTTGGTCCTCCTTTTGCATCGATGACAGCCTGCACACTTCTCGAGAGACTTTCCACCAGTTTTTGATAGGAGTCCATGGGTACTGACTTTCAGGCGTCCATTACAGCTGAAGTGAGTGTTGGCAGTGAGGATGGTAGATTTGGCTGGCTACGTAATCTGCGTTCTAATTCGTCCCAAAGGTGTTCAATGAGATTTAGATCGGGGCTCTGAGAAGGCCAGTCCAGTTTTTGAACACCCATTTCGTCAAAACATGCCTGCGCAAGTCTCGATGTGTGAATGGAGCTGTTATCTTGCTGGAAGAGAAATAGGGCTTCCCTGAAATATTGCCATAGAGTTGGGAGAGCAGCATTGTTCAGAATGTCCACATACATCTCAGAGTTCCTGTTCCAACCACAGGAACTAAGGAACCCAGGCTAAATCGTGAAAAACACCCCCACACCATGATGCTGTCACCACCAAACTTACCAGTCGGCACAATGCAGTCACGTAAGAAGCGCTTGCCGGGCTCCGCGAAACCCAGACGCATCCATCGGACTGCCAGATTGTAAAGCGAGATTCATCACTCCAAAGAATATTTTTCCACGTGTCCACAGTCAAATGGCGGTGATCTTTGCACCATTGCAATCGACGTTTCGCATTCTGGGGAGTGATGTTCGGCTTGTGAGCGGCTGAACAACCATGGAATCCCAGGTTTTTTAACTTTCGACGTACAATCCTGCATCTAGCACTAACGCCTGATGATTTTTGGAACTCCTGAGTGATTGATTTCAATCAACGAGGACTTGCGATTTTGTTTCACTGCCCTTTTCAGATTTCTACGGCTGCGTACACTAATTTTTTTCGGCCTGCCACTTCGGTTTTCAGCAGTTTCACTGCCTCGACGTTTCCACGTCACAATTACATCACTCACAGTGAATTTTGGCTTCTGTAGAATGTCCAAAATTTCACGAACTGATTTCCCACAAAGTTGGCATCCCACTATAATTCCACAATCTGTAATCCACAAGTCATTAAGCTTCTTTGACTTACTCATTGTCTCACAAACGCACAAATATGACCTGACAAACTACTACCAACACTTTTATAGCTTTCGGTTACGCATCAAATTACGTCACCTGCGAGATCCACTTCTTTAGGGGGGGGAGGGGGGGGTCCGGATACTTTTGGCTAGATAGTGTATTAGGAAAAGATTTCTCTTTCAGCCGTCAGAGAGCATCTATAAAATTTTTGAAATGAGATTTAAAATTGAAAGATGCATAGGATTTAAAATTTAAGTATGTTTTAAGTATTATGTTGATACTCATTCATACATTTCAGCGCTTTTATAGAGTTTTAAGGATCTTCGTTTATGAATAATATATTATAATACTCAAAGTCTACCTACAAATATTTATCGGAGATAAATAAATGTTTCACTGACAAATTAAATCAATAAGATAATATAGCAAACAAATGTCGTCAGTTAAAAGCTCCCGACTGCTATAGCCGCATTTATTTCAAAAGATCTACATTTAAATTCGTATTTCATACACTGTCATGTCTAAATATGATATCGAATTTCTTTTTCTAATTATATTTCAGATGAATTCATAACTATGAGAAATAATACCCAACAGAAATGGCTTCAGGTTATGTTGGGGTTTGTGTTGTCCTGGTACATTTCTACTGGTAAGTCGAGATTCTAATTCTCTATTCCAAAATGTGCAATATTTTATCACGGTAATTTTTAAGGAACTTCTGTATCGACCTACGACCAAAATTGTCCTTCTCTCAGCTCGAAATGAATGTTGCGTCCATGAAGTGAATCCAATGTTGGGAGAACAACTAATTGTTCTTAACCTTCTCTCATCAATCCCCTTGTTTCGTGCGCTGCAGCCGATCATTTTTGTTTGAATGTCTTCCTTGAAGTGGAAAGCTGCAGCTCTGACCATCGGACCATCGGAACAAGTGTTTAACTGTGTTTCCTAGGCCAGTGCCTTCTAACACAGATATTTCGTGATTGTGCCATCGGAGAGCAGAAATATCACAGAAAATAAAAAGAAAGTTCGATGAGAATCAATAAAAGTTCAGGAAACTGCAACACAAGAAGTGAAGCAGTGGATCTTCTGGTCAGAACTTTGGATGGTGAAAGGAACAGTTCTGATTGGATGTCTCCTGGATCTTCAAGAAATTCGCTGAAGTGGGTGGAGTTTATGGCTGTCTGTAAGCTGGAAATCAATTGGCTAGTGTAGCGAGAATAGAGAAAAGAGATTGGATAGAGAGATAAGGTCTGGGATCCGTGAGTTCAATAACTACAAAAATGAGCAAAGCCAAAAGGATTTGCTCAGAGACAGATAATTAAGTTAATAGAAAGTTTAAGGATAGGAAATAGATATTTATTTTATTTTATAAAATTTATAGTTGTTTTTTGCCTTGGCAAGCCAATTATTGTTTTTGTATTTTTTATATTTTTATTTAAATGACGAGGACAAACAAAAAATTAAGACGGAAGACTCAGGATGGCTCGAGGCCTTTTCCTGTTAGTGGGGTCAGCGTGATCATAGTTTGCAAGATTAGAAAGGAGTTCACTGTCAATAGAATTGTGAAAGTTTATAGCTTGATTTTTGAGGTAATTTCGAATAGTAGGGATATTTAATTCCCTGTAAATACAAGTATTTCTGAAATACCAATCCGCATTAACGATTTGTCGAATGGTACTGCTCTGAGCAGATGCGAGTTTTTTAATATGGGTGTCTGCACAATATGACCACGCTGGCCCTCCATAAGTTAAGATAGGACGAAGATAGGAGTTGTAAATGAGCATTTTATTGACTAAGCTTAATTTGCTATTCCGAGAGATTAGTGGGTAAATTAATCTTCTGGCTGCTCGGAATTTGTCCCTGACATGTAAGATATGTTGTTTCCAAGTGATGTTTTTATCTAAAACTATACCGAGGTATTTGACTGTATCAGACAAGGGGATTTTTGTGTTACCTATTTGTATTTGGTGACTGATGAATGTCTTTTTACGTTTAGATGTAAACATGACAGCGACGCATTTTTCAGAATTAATTTTAATTTTCCATTTGTCGAGCCAATTTTGAATGGAGGACATGTGGGTGTTGATGTATTTTACAGCGTATTTAAAATTTTTGTTAGTAGCATAAAGGGCAGTGTCGTCGGCGAAAATAGCAATGTTTGTGTTAATATTTTCAAATCGTTCTCATTTCATATCTAATGATCGTACAGAAAAAATGGTACTTTTCCGATAACCGGGCGCAAGTGATAAATCGCTAATTACGTAAGTTACATTTTCGGCTGTTTTGTTTAATTAATTGTAACTCGCGTGATATAAATTAAACAAAGATTAATATAACGCGGGTGATATTAATCCTTGATCTTGTGATATTATTTGTTTATTAAGTTCCTATTTTTATCAGAAATGACGTGATTCATCAAGATCTACACGTTAAACATATTCTTCCAGCAATTGAAAGACTGGCGTTTAAATTTTACAACAGTTTTAACCTACAAAATCATGCAGTTTATTACCGAGATTACAATCATGACGAAAATTTGGGACTTACTTGTAACGGAATAAGCTGTACGTTTTTTCCTATTTTGTCTGAAAATAAGACGTGTGCTAGGAATCATGAAAAAAGTAATATATTGGAAATGACATATGCTTCTACGTGCCGCAGCAAAAATAGCATTCGTGAAGAAACATGGTTCCAATCAACGCGTTTGAATTTTTTTGACAGCTTTGAGATTTATTTACAGTTATAGTTACAAAAAAATCTGAACGATATAAAAAGTTCTTGGCCTCCCCCGTAATGAAGTGACTGAAGTTTTTTTTTTTTTTTTTTTTTTTTTTGTGTGTGTGTTTATTTTAATATTAAATATGTTACTATTAAAAGTGTGTCTATATTTATGTGTCTGTGAAGAAAGCTAATAAAGTTTGTGGTTAATTTCTTTCCAATTTTAATTTATGTTAAGGGGTCATACGACTGTTAAAAGTCGAAAAAGTCTAAAAATTGTATCACTTTCGACATCCTATATCTTGAAAAGTATAAAATTTAAAACCATAATTGTTTTTGTGTTAATAGAACGATGTTTGATTTATGAATATACACCTGTTTCTTGTTTGATAATTAAAAATAATTTGTGTTAGATAGTCATTAATAATAAGCAGTTTGCTTTGGATAAAAGTGATATTAAAGCTAACGCACATAAATACTCCAAAAAAATTGAGTTTAAGACAAAATTTATGCTTTTAACACATACTGCAGAAACAAAAGTTTAATTTGAACGTAAATGTCTATATATTTAAAGTATATTTCTGTTTTTACTATGAAACTGAAAATTGTGCATTTTTTTCTTATGAAATTAAATTTAATCTATGCGTGAAAAATGCATTCTTTAGAGATCTGTAAACAAATTTTGATTCAGTGTCAAGCAAAGGATAATATGTACCAATTGTGAAAATTTCATGCAAAAATATGAAATAGTTCTAGAGATAACAAGTGCGTTATGTGAAAAAAACACATTTTGAGATAAATCCCTTTGAAGTATTGCCCTTTAAATCTGTTTACAGCAAACATCTGACACTTTTTTATTCATAACTTCTGCAATTATGGGAATTTTTTCAAGCGAATTGTCTTAAAATACTCAGAATATTTTAGTCTTTCATGTGTACTTTTTTCAAAGTGTGACAATGCTTCTTCAAAATTTTGTCCATATATTACCTATTAAACTGTTTTCCTAGGGTTGTTATGTTGGAGACTTTTCATCCTCGCCAAGGGCGATGCTTAATAGGGCGAATGCCAAATGCGCCCGGCTAACGGAATAGTACCGAAAAAATAAAAGCTGATCTAGAAACAGAAATTTACCTTCTCTAAAACCAGGGATAAAAGAAAACAAATTCGGAATTTTCATCAAAATCGACGTTTTAAACATAGTTGGATACCTTATGTTATACTCATAATAGATAAAGAATATAATTTTTTTTTGTTATTTTAAACTTTCCAGGGACATCGCCAGATTTTGAAATTTTTTCAGAGGAAAAAAAAAAAGACGGTCATAGAAAAACCCAGATCTGTGTTTGAAAACTCAGGCCTGGGAAAAAAGTATCATTGGTAAAATATTCCGACTTACCCATTTTTCGTCTTTCAATTAATATCTTATAGACTGTCTCCTCCCGGAACTGGATTTACATTCGGGATTTACCCGAAACAGAAATTTACATTCCTTAAGAATCCGGAATTTAAAAATAAAATTCCTAATTTTCATCAAAATCGCCTTTTTAAACTTAGCCGGATACCTGTTACAGTAGGAAAGAATACAAACTTTTTCGTTATATTTTTAACTTTCCAGGGAAATCCCCAGGTTTTGATATATTTTCGAAAAACAAAAAACAGACGGTCGTCGAAAAATCCAGATCTGGGTTTGAAAACTCAGGTCAGGAAAATTTGCTTTTAATTCTTTGCAGACTTTGGCAGGATGTGCGCATCGGGAAATGTATCACTGTTAATGTATTCCGAATTTATCCCTTTTGCGTTTTTCAATTAATATTTTACAGAATGTGTCCTCCCACAACTGGATTTCCCAAATGGTGCTATAAAATTGCCGGCATTATATTATGATAACGAGAACCAAACCTTTGCCGAGGAGCTGTCCGTTCTCCAGTTCACATGCAGCGACGGTTACTTACTTGTTGGACATGAATTCCTTCAGTGCGTGGACAGTGAATGGACGAGTGAGCCACCTTTTTGTGCAGGTAAGACAAACGACAAATCTGGTACGATGGAATAGCGAACTTAACTAAAATTGGGAGCTATAGCTCCATATACTCTGTATTCAATGTGGAATGTATCATGATTACCGTTTTCTAAAATTTATTATAATGGTACTGATTGTGTGTGAATAAAGAGAGGATAAATATAAAGATGTGACTTAAATTAAATTGCAAAAAGTTTTAACAGTTTAGGTTGGTAGGTAAAGAAGGAATAACTGGGGATCTAGAGAAAAGATTAATAAAAGAGACAGGATTTTGAAAAAAATATTTAACCTGAGACAATCGAGGACGATTCAAAGAGTAATGATGGCAGAACAGAGATCCAATGAGGACGAAGCAGCGAGTTCTACGAAGAGAGCTAATGGGAAATGAGTCAGTGGGCGGAGCAACAACGCTATGACTTAACTGAGGACGGAAGAATAGGCATCAGAAGAGTTTTGAAAAAGGTAAGTAATCTTAATTAAAAAGCAGTTATCAGACAAAGGGAGAATATTTGAATAACTAGCATGGTAGCCTAAATCTATTATTCCCACGTTAAAAAGCTGCGGTCGCAAATTAAGTTTTTCAGTCTATCGTCTCATATTAGACGCATCAGTGCCTGTGCAGCCAAATAGATGTCTACAGATACGATTTTTTTTGTCACCAGCAATGAAATGTCCCAGTCCCCCACTCGTTGAGAATGCCACGCACGTCATTAAATGTGGAGCCGACGCCGACCTCGTGGTCACATCGTTGGCCGTGTACTCCTGTGACGACGGGCACGAACTGGAGAACGAGAAAGCGTCCACCCTACGGTGCAGATGGAACGAAAGATATTTGACGGCCTCGTGGGAGGGTGAAAAGCCCGTCTGCAAAGGTAACGTTACAGAATTTCATATGTTGACTTCGCTCTATATTGATTGAATGCTTTCCAGTTTGTATGACAGTTAATAAAAGTTTCTAGGTATATAGTTGCTTTGTCAGGAGCCTTTCTTTTGACGGTAGAAGAAAGGTCTTTCCCATCTGCACTAAGTGGCCTCCCCGGAGCATATTTTGGAGTGTCTGAGCCTTATCAGAGAGGATCTTATGGCAAACCCTCTTCTCGTCCTTGATTTTGCCCGAGTCAACAAACTCATGGATCTCATCTAAATTTACATTCGAATGCCAGAGGATTAGAAACAACAACAACATAGCTACAATGTTAAAACTTCATCACTATACGTAATCTAGTTTTACTTGCACTTTCATTTCCTACATCATGTTCGTTCGATATGTAAAAGTAAGTTTAGGGTGGCAATCGTATAATCCATAAACTTGAAAAAATTGGCCATAATTCAGATTAACCCTTCAGCGGGCGCGCCCGTGTATAAAGTGCAATATTTTCGTAATTTTGAATAGTTTGTTTTTACATGTAAGGGTTGAATGTTCTAAACGGTTTCTATTTATAGCTACACCCTTTCTAATGCAGGTCTTATTTCCTGACCCATTATTCCTTTCCATTCATTGTTAGTCGTGATTGAACCGTGGTAAACCAGCGATTATACTGGATTACAATACGACAAAAGCAGGAGTTGTTACAGTCGATCCAATATGGAGCTATTACACGGTATCCCGCATATCACGAAGATGGATAGTCTCCTTTTTTATATTTTTGGACATAATAGGAATCCATTTGTAAGTTGTCCTTCGATCCAACAAACCAGACAGTTTTGAAATAAGGCGATTCTATCTGCATTCTTTGGGCTTTAATTATAAATATATCTCAATATTATCAACATTTTATATCTTGTCATAAAACGCAGAATAATTTTTTTTTCAATTTCTAAAGAAAAAGTTTATTACAAAAGGAATAATCAAGGTTGAGAGAGACGTTGTACTTTGTGCCACGCGCGCCTGCTGCTGTTTCAAAAATTGGCACGCACGCTGAAGGGTTAAAAAGTAATAGGATGAGACCGCGTGTTAGGCAGACTGTGCTACACATTTGACATATAGATATAACACTTGCAAAAATATGAGTAATATGACAACAATTCTAATATTATATTTTAAAATGAGAAGATGTACATAAAATACATAAACATTGTTTTCCTTTTTACGTTCTTGTCATCTATTTACAGACCTGATGTCTCTAACGTGTGACTCCACGTATAACTACACATTAAATGTTACGTTTACATGACTGTATCTACGGTCTTCCGTACCATTACTAAATCATGTAAATCGCGTTGTAATCGTGCCGTATGTAAAACGAAAAGCACATATTTATTTTTAACTTTTTCAGTTTCAGTTTTTTCGAATAATTAAATAAATGCTGTAGTGCATACATTTATACGTCAAGAGTTTTACATTGGCAGACGTTGGGCCTGTGGTGGCCCTGTGCAGTGGCGTAGCGAGAGGGGGGGCAAGGGGGTCTATCATGCCCCGGATGCAACTCGCAGAGGGACGCCAAATGATCCTTTTCACTAATTCTATATGTAATATTACTATATGTTTTTCGAGGGGGGGGTGCCAAAAAGGTATCGTTCCCCCGTCGCCATTTATGCTCGTTACGTCACTGTGGTACACCTGTGGTACAGCGCGCTGGCTTTCGGTTCTGCTCGGATCGAATCCCGGCATCGCGCCACTAAAATACCTCCGTTAGTGCCGGGCATTCATAGGGGGTAATGCTGGTCCGCCAACATGGTGCCCCCATAATAAAATGGCCAACAAAAACTCCTGTGAATTATAGGCGATTGTCTACATGACAAGTGCCTCCTCTACAGCCTTCTTTTTCTAATTCGTACTATATACACGTGTTAGACATAAGTAATATTCTATGTGCAAAAATATTTGTAATATTTTGGTATTTCGTTAAATTGTATTTTGAATCCGATGTCACATCTTAGACTTAAAATGAAAAGTAATTTTACCATGTTTTTATTAACTTGCTTTCTTGTTTGTGTGTTTGTTTGCGTGAGTATTTGTCCAGTATATATCTTGCAATCGATTTTTAACTAACTTACCGACTAGCTAGACATTTGAAACTTTTAGAATAGCTCAGAACACGATGACAATGCATTCTTTTAATACTTTTAGCCATCTTTAAGCAGAATTAAATTAATTTTCAGTTATTTTCAGCTAATTTTGTTTTGTATACTGGTGCAGCTATCTATTGGCCGGATCTATTGGCAGCTATCTATTGGCAGCTATCTATTGGGAACGAAAAGTTATATGCAAGTTAACTTCCAATTAACTTCATTTTCTTTCAAGTTGATGGGATAATTCATCAAAAAATTTTTATAAAAGTATTTATTAATACATAGAATTGTCAAGTTTATATGATTCAACGGAAAATTTAAAAACATGGTATATAAAAAGTTATTTATCTTGTAATTATTCCCCTTTTGTGTTGCATTTGTCTCTTTAAATGCACGCTGCCATACATATGTGTTATTCATATGTAATATTCCCTGTAAGAAAATAAATATAGTATTACTTTTTACTCGGTGTTAGATTTTTCATCTAATGGCTGGTTTTAGATGTCTTTATTTAGTTTAGTTTTTAATGTTTTTATTTAGTATCGGTCACCTGTTTCTCACATGTGTATGTTTAACCCAAATCCAAGTAATGTGTAACTACACTGGCATATATTTACGTAACATTTTGTTACTTCGTGTTGCGTGTAACACATTTTAGATGTAATATCACACACTTAAAAAATCCCATTTAAACATTTTTTTTTCTTTTTCTAAGCAGAAGTCTGTTTAAATGATCAGCTCCATACATGTGTATGTATATATGCAACAACCCTTCTTAGAAATATAAGATATTACGTTGTTTCACATTTTGGGCTCGAAGTAGCCTAGTGGTAGTGCGTCGGCTTTCGGTGCTGAGGGATCTCGGATCGAATCCCGACAAGCACCACTAAATACCTCCGTGTCTAGGCCGGTATGGGTATGTTAAATCCGTAGACCGGAAATTCCCTCTACGATGTCAAAGAGGGTGGGAGAGGGTACGATCCTCCCAGATGTCACCCCTGAAGGTGCTCGGTCAAAACTGAGGTGAAGTATGGCTATTCGGACTCCGACCCTTCTGGTGGCATTATAAACGGGAACTGCATCCCTCGGCCCGCTAGCCTATATGGACTCGGTCTGGAATACTAATGGGGTATTAGATACAGCAATAACAACAACAATTTTTCATAACAAATACAATAAAATCTCGCTGCTTTCTTGAATATTATGACTTTAAAATACATTCCATGTTAGTGCACGATTAAAGTGCAATACTGTGTTTCACTTTGTTATATAACATAAGCATTAGCAAGGAAAATTGATTATTGGAAAGTGCATAAATTTAAGAGAACCATAATTTTTAATACAAAAAAAATATTAAAGGAAAAATTAATGAAATCCCCCCCCCAAAAAAAAATGTGTCTTGCTTATATTTATTTCCTAGACTAGGGGCTTCGCCCCTAGGCTCACTACGCTCGCTCCTCTTTTAGGGCTAATAGCGAGATACATAGGGGTGATTCTCGGGCAATGCAACAGCTTCCATTTACTCTTGCCACCCTTATGCGAAGGGGAATCACTGTTGAATCCTCACTGTTGAATTTTCAGCTTTAAAATTCAATTAAAAATCGATAGAGACTTGAATAGAGACTTGAAATGAGGTTCATATGAATAAGAAAGCTTTCATCTTCCAGATGATGTAAATATTTTCTTTGTAAGATAAAAATTCGAGGAGCATCAATATTACATCCACATAGGGGACGATATTTCTTGAAAAACTGTGTTTCATTTTTTGATGAAAATATTAGTCTTTTTTAAATTATTTTTAAACAAATGAGATCTAGTTTGAAAGAGAAATGTCTGTAGTCTTAGATTGTAAAAAGATCAAAATTCTATGATAATTTTTTGGCGAGTTATCGTAATCTGAAGATGAAAAAGTCAATATTTTCCCACAAAACATAAAATAAAAAAAACACTTAAAGTCCGACGAAGATGAGGCATGTTTTACTTTGTTCCCCACATTTTTCTGCATCTATTGGTATCGGTCTCGACCCCATACTCCCAGCGGTTTTGGAGGAGATAGCGTGACAAGCTTTTGACAGCTGCGGCAGCGGGAGTTACTTTTTTTTAGAATAGAAATAGAGAGAAAAATAACCAGATATCATTGGGTTTTTTTTTTTAGCATTTAAGTTATTTTTTACCATGTTTTTATTAACTCGCTTTCTTGTTTGTTTGTTTGTGTGTGTGTGTGTGTGTGTGCCCGGTACAAATCTTGCAATCGATTTTTAACTAACTTCCCGACTAGCTAGACATTTGAAACTTTTAGAATAGCTCAGAACACGATGACAATGCATTATTTTAATACTTTTAGAGATCTTTAAACAGAATTAAATTAAGTTTCAGTTATTTTCATTTAATTTTGTTTTGTAGACTGGTGCAGCCTTCTATCGGCCGGAACGGGAACGAAAAGTTAAATGCAAGTTAACCTCCAATTAACTTCATTTTCTTTCAAGTTGATGGGATAATTCATCAAAAAAATTTTTAAAAAGTATTTATTAATACATAGGATTGTCAAGTTTATATGATTCAACAGAAAATTTAAAAACATGGTATATACAAAGTTATTTTTATCTTGTAATTATTTGTTTGTTTTCTTAGAAAAAAAATCCTGTCCCGATCCTGGCATCCCTGTGAACGGCACCCGGAGTGGAGATTGTTGTATGCCTGGCGACAAACTCCGCTACTCTTGCGACGATGGCTACGAGCTGGTCGGAAACAGGAGACTGCGCTGCTTCCGTAATGCGACCTGGTCATCTGTGCGTCCGTTTTGCAAGCGTAAGTATAGAGATTGCTCAGGTTAGCCAATTTCGGCATTCAACCTTTTTGGGGGGAGTCATTGATGAAGTACATTGTATTTCGTTAATAGTCATCCTAACAAGCTTTCAAGCTGTCATCACGTTGACGTGGCTCATATCCCGCCAATTGATCGCCAGAGCAATTTTTTAACGGTCATCACACAAATAGAGGCTATTTTAAATTCGAGATCTATTTGCCCTTTGTCATCAGACCCTAATGACTTTCAAGCTTTAACACCGGGACATTTTTTAATAGGACGCCCGCTAAATTCTATCCCCGAACCCGAGCTAGTAGCTATAAATAAATGACAATAGACTATCTAGATGGCAACTAACAACCAAATTAGTGCAAAGCATTTGGAAGAGGTGGAAGAATTATTACTTAATTAACTTACAACAAAGATCGAAATGGAAATTTGAAAAAGATAATGTAGAGGGTGATTTAATTTTAATCAAGTAGGACTATATTTCCCCCTCAAAATGGTCCATAGGTAGAATTAAAGAAACCATTAAAGGCACAGACGGTAAGGTTCGAGTACTAATAATACAAACTCCCACTGCTGTACTAAAAAGACCTATATAAAAGATATGTATTTTGCCAATGCAAAATTGAACTTTTTTATGTTTACTTCTTTTCTTTATTATTGTATTGTTGTATCTTATATTAGTATAGTTATAATTTGTTAATGTTCAATTTTTTTTGTGTATTGAAATGTTATTTCAAGGCCGGCGGAATGTTCCGTACTGATCACGGCAATTTCCGGCGATTGTAGCGCCACCTTTTGGTTGTTGAATTTACCTTTTGGATTATGAAAAAACGCTCTTGTGTAAAACTTGTTCTAAATGAGTAAGTCGCGTCGCTTTCAGCGGCCATTTTTCAAGCCCATGTTGCGGCACCGCTTCCAATAAAATTGTTACTTACTACAGTCCACTTTGTATTCCCTCCGTTACAATGGCCCTGTCAGTTTCGTTTTACCTCAACTCCATCAGCGACAATGCCTTGAGTCTATTACTTTTATGCAGGATGGTGCCCCTCCACATAATGGACTGTGTGTGGAAATTTTAGCGACTACATTTTACGGATGACAGGGTGATTAGCCGATCGTTCACTACTCCATGACCGGCCCGTTCTCCCGATCTCACTCCGTGTGATTTTTGGTTATAGGGCCATTTAAAGAACGTTGTTTATAAGGGGAATGTTTCAACTCTGGCTGGCATGAAGGACCGCATAACATTGTATGTTCGACAGATTACTGGCGACCAGCTACGGTCCGCTGTTGAACACGCTGTTCATCGCCTGGAAATTTTACATACTAATGAGGGAGCCCACATTGAACAATTTTCTGTACATTGCTAGACAGTGTGTAACAAATAAATTATGCTTGAATTGGAATTTGTAGCTTGTATAAATTATTTCCATGTAATGTACCCCCTAGCGCACATTTCTTGAACTACTTTCTTTTTGCGGAATCATTCAGCGCATCCTTTTAATTGTCTATCTGCGAAATTTCAGCGCAATCCGCCTGTTAGCTACAGCTACAGAGGGCTCTGAATAGGCCAAGTTTAATTATGATCACCCTGTATATCGACTGTGTAGCGAGTTTGCTTGCTCTCGCTCTCTTTCTCTGTTTTGCCGGATGATGTAGAGCCCGTTTTGAGTGAGATGTCTCCTGGAATGGGTGTCTGAAACAGTTTTATTTTATTATGTTTATTTGTAAATAGTTATTTCTGTTTATCTATAACTTCAAATAAAGGAAATTTATTTTTCTATCTACTTTTGTCTTCATATACTGCCAGCCACACTCTGCTAATTGTCACTATGTCGGACAGTTTTGTTATGCTCATGAAATAGAGAGAATTTAACAAGTTTTACGAAAATTTCATTAAATATTTGGTAGTGTTGGGTGCTTTCGATGCGCATGAAAGGAAATTAATAACAGTGTTTTCCTCGCATTTAAAAATATTCGGGCTCAATTAAAGAATACACCAATGATACCTTCTGTCGGAAACGGAATATTTACAGTTAACATTAGATGGCGGAACGATACCGTTACCAGGACTACGCGCTTATAATGAAAGCGAGAACAATGTAGTTTTAAAAGATCTCGTTTTTTTGGTTTTGAAGTCGTTGTTCTTATTATTTCGCATTCTGTTCGACATGTACCCAACATGTTATTATATTCATTCATCATTAAAAGGTAATTAAAAATGCCAGTCTATAATCGAATTACTCATGCGTGTAAAGTTATTTAACCACTAGTTTTAAAATGTTATCTACAACCTTTGGAACAAAGGTTAACTTTTCATTCTTTATATCCGATTCTTCAGGTAGTCAACACCTTCCTTGCTGACTCTTTTTCTAAGTAGTGAAATTTGATACGTTATGATGTCTTCAAACAATCATATATTTTATATAGTGTGTTTGGGTGTGGTTTTGCCTGTGAACTGTTTCAGAAGCGCTCTCGGCAGGGAGAGAATAAAGACCGGCAGTCCAATCTTCGCTAATTGGATCCCCGTGGCCGGGGAAGACGTGTGACAATTGGAGCCGAGGCTGACCAGGTGTGTCCGTAGGCCCTAATTACGGACTTCCTCGCCGATGAAAGCACCGATCGTGAGAACGGTGGACCCGGAAGTTGGGGTTATTAACAGACGTTCGAGAATTTTCCAGGTTTTTCGAGAGAGAAGAAAGATGATAAAAAGTGGGATTCTCGGAAGGGAGAGAGAGACCTTAGTCGACTGTTGAGCGAGCTGCTGCTCTTTTAGGCAGAGACCTGTGGCGTAACTGTGGCTTTTTGCTAGCCACTGAATAACGATGTAACTTGCCTTTATGATTTGTACATATCTGTAATATAAGTAGGAGGTCTAAATAAAGACTTGTGTATATATTTTAAATTAGGTCTCTCTTTGCGTGATTAAGAAATGAATACTTCATCGAGATTATTGGTTTCTGTGGGCCACGTCACCACATCGTCAGAGAATAAATAAAATATACGTATTTAGAACTCGTTTTAGGCTATACAATCTAAACAGAATTTTCCTCTCATTTTCCAGTTTCAAAACAGACTATTCTCTGTTTTCTCCGCAGAAAGAATATCTTGTCTCGATCCTGGCGTCTCAGTGGACGGCAATAGGACAGGAGACTGTTGCATGCCCGGCGACACTCTCCGCTACTCTTGCGACGATGGCTACGAACTGGTCGGAAACAGGAGACTGCGCTGCTTCCGTAATGCGAGCTGGTCCTCTGAGCGTCCGTTGTGCAAGCGTAAGTATAGAGATTGCTCAGGTTAGCCAATTTCGGTGTTCAACCTTTTTGGGGGAAGTCATTGATGAAGTACATTGCATTCCGTTAATGTTCATCCTCTATTTCAAGCTGTCATCACGTTGATGTGGCTCATGACCCGCCAACTGATCACCAATGCAATAGGTGGATGCTCTCTTCAACACTTCAGCGGGCGCGCCAATTTTTGGAACACCAGCAGGCGCGTGTTGAATAAAGTGCAACGTCTCTTTCAACCTTCATTATTCCTTTTGTAATAAACTTTCTTTTTTCAAACTGAACATAATAATTCTGCGTTTTATGACAAGATATAAAATGTTCATAACATTGAGATATATTTAGAATTAAAGGCCAAAGAATGCAGATACAATCGCCTTATTTCAAAACTGTGTGGTTTAATGCATCTAAGGACAACTTGCGAATCGATTCTTATTATGTCCAAAAACCTAAAAAACAATGAGATTGTCCATCTTCGTGATATCCGGGATACCGTGTAATAGCTGCACATTTGATCCACGACATCAACTCATAATTTTTTCGTATTGCAATCCAGTATAATCGCTGGTTTACCACGTTTAAATCACGACTAACAATGAATGGAAAGGAATACAAGGGTCAGAATACTGCATTAGAAAGGGTGTCTGCATTAGAAAGGCAGTCTGCATTAGAAAGGCAGTCTGTATTAGAAAGGGTGTAGCTATAAATAGAAACTGCTTAGAACATTCAAACCTTAGTTGTAAAAAACAAACCATTCAAAATTACGAAAATGTTGCACTTTGTACACGGGCGCGCCCGCTGAAGGGTTAAGGTCTATGCATGCCTCACACTTCTCATCTGATGAAATGTCATACCCCGCATTTGTGGTTAGTTTCGCGTAACAACACCATCTAATTCTTGAAATGCCTGGTTTGGGTGCACATGTGGGGGAAATTGAAATTAGTTTTCTTATCCCTATGGAATTAACAAAATTTAAGAAATTTTACGAATATTTAATTAAATATTTAGTTATAGTGGGGACTTTCGATGCGCATGAAAGAAAATGAATAACATTTTTTTCGTCGCATTTCAAAATATTAAATTATCGGACACAATTAAAGAATACATCAATCATACCTTCCTTAATGATTCTTTTTTTTCAAGCAGTGAAATTTGATACGCCAAAGAATGAATAAAAGATACATATTTAGAACACGTTTCAGGTATGCCTACGACTGAAAATCTTCTTGATAGGTCATAAGTTTCCACTTTGATGAATCATCGGCGCTAAGAGGAATGCCTAGATTTCTCAGGAAACTTTTCGAGGGCGTTTTAATACCTCAAATCAATGTTCTGATCTTCCAGTATTCCTTTCTCTTCACCCTTCCCTTAGGACGTTGTTAAATGCAATGGCAGAAATTGCAAGTCGTTTCCTGCGTGTTTCATACTTTTCTCGCCATTTAAGATGATCGATCTGTAATGATCCTTACACCTATGTTTAGTGCTGCCATCTATGTTTGGTAGATGGAACAAAAAAGTTGAATTTATGAGAAATAGGGGCAATAACTCATAGAGTCCGATACAGCCTGTTTTCCACATTACTATGCAGATGAAAAATCGGAAACCAGATGTATCACTTGCGTCGTCTTCGAACTTTCGATTTATAGGGAATGTGCTTTAAAACAATACCTGACACCCTAAAAGGGGGTAAAATAAATTATTAAAAGTTGAAACAAGAGCATCCAGCTACTCAAATTGCCCAATAAAAAGGAAAACTGGTTAGAAGTTTCGAACGAATAAGTTAACTTCAACAAACTTTCAATACAGATCCCAGTTTTAATTTTCAGAGGGGATTTTAAGTAGGTGCTTTTTATCGTTTTAGCGTCATCCACAAGTGTAAGTAACAGTAACAGGTGATCAAAATAATACGGAAACTGTGTGTACAGTCTATCAAAATCTATCTCATGCGGAAATGAAACTACCAAAAAAATAAATTACCCACCATGCTCAAAAATGTTATGCTGGAATGAAACAAGGAATCTGCAAAAAAACTCCTAATATATTCGTTCAGGTTCCATGACACATTAAAACAAAGGGTAAATCGGAAGAAGCTGGGGCGGTTGGCGACTTTTTGGCGATTTTTTTGAAAAGTCGCCAAATTTGCGTTTCTGAGTCCGCCATTTTTTTTCAACCCCTCATATTTTGTTATTTTGCTGTTTTTAAAAGTTTAAACACCAGAACAACGAAATATGGAGGAGGAAAAAAAAGGGAGAACCCAGAAAATCTGGCGACCTTTCAAAAAAATCGCAACATGAAAAGTGTAAGGTATCCGACTACGTTTCATGAAAAATAGTTTAATAATTACATTTAAATTTTAAGTTTTGGTTTCGAAATATCGGAAATTTATAATAAAAATTTACATTTGCATAAAATAGTTTATGAATTACATTTCAATTTTAAGTTTTGGTTTCGAAATAACGGAAATTTATAATGGAAACTTACAATTGCATAAAATAGTTTAATAATTACATTTAAATTTTAAGTTTTGGTTTCGAAATATCGGAAATTTATAATAAAAATTTACATTTGCATAAAATAGTTTATGAATTACATTTCAATTTTAAGTTTTGGTTTCGAAATAACGGAAATTTATAATGGAAACTTACAATTGCATAAAATAGTTTAATAATTACATTTAAATTTTAAGTTTTGGTTTCGAAATATCGGAAATTTATAATGAAAATTTACATTTGCATTGAAATTCTGATTATAGTACAGAAAAACATAAAAGTAGACTTAGAAACAGAAATTTACAACCTGAAGAATTTTTTTTTTAATCCTACGCCCTTCTAAAATATAAAAAATTTCATAATTTGCATAAAAATTGACATTTTAAACGTAGTCAGACACCTTACACAATTAACAAACAGAAAAATAATGATAATTGACTTACCTTGTTGTTCCTTATTTCCGTTAAAATTCGTCCGCATTTAAATTTTTTTTTTTAGCTTTTATGATTTTTTTTTAATTTTTAAATTATTTTATATATTTTTTTTAGATTTTTTCGGCTGTGGATTTTCATATTCGTCAACCTCATCTTTAGATTGGGGGGGAATGCCTTTACGATCGCCGATAAGAAATCGAAAAAGAAATTTTCTGAACATTCATGCCGTTTTCTCCACATGAACTCGGCCAGATAAGAGTCAAATTGACTCTCACATTTCCGAGTTCCGCGGAGAGATCTTTTAATGGAGCTCCACAAACCCTCTATGGAATTTGTGTGAGCTCCAGAAACAGGGTCCTTAAAAGTGACACTGTGATTGACTGAAAGGTGTATGAAGCCTTCATCTTTAAGGCAATCATACGCCTTCCAGCAATCGGACACAATTATAGAACCCTGTTTAATATTCCTTTTAATCACCTCAAGCAAAACCAATTTACTCCTTTCATTCACAACCTCAAAAAAACATTTGTCCGATCCCCTTTCGACACCCCCAAAAACCCATTTTCCTTCGACTCTTTTCCCTCTATTAAATTTCCTCTTTCCGAATTTACTCTCATCTATTTCTACCACAACTCCTGGACCCCCGATCATATCCTTCTCACCCACAACCATATCTACACAGACATCTCTACAGAAATTCATCCAATCGGTGATGGATCGATCGGACACATTCAGCTCGTGAGATATAAACTTCTTTGGGACCTTAAAAAGCCACAAATAAGTTAACATCAACACGCGAGTCATACTGAGATGGCTTTCTTCAAACCAGCTCCCCTTTCGCACAGATCTTTTCACTCGGTGAGGATTCTCACCGTACTTTCGACACGTCCATTCGTATCCATCAACGATTTCCTTTCTTTCGGTTAAATTCATGGAAGACTTGCAAACATTACATTCAAAAAAATTAGAAATTAAACCCATCATCATGCACCATTCTATTACACATTTTTTACCCTTTCGCTCCAAATCAGACAGGAAAATCATTGTAACTTTACCCTTCTCCATCGGCGATCGTTCGTTGAAATTGGTGAACAGCAAAGATAATCCACACCTAACTCGGCGCAATCCACAGAAAAAGTGCGGGAGAGTGCATATGCAAAATGTTATATTTCCCAGAAATCAGCGAATTTAAATTTAGAGCGAGGGAGGAGACCAATCAGAATTTTCTATTCAAATTACGTCAGTAGAGACCAGTGACAGGGTTGCTTTCAAAGGCGCACTTAGATGGAATCATGGGAGAGAAGCCAGATTTGAAAGTACATCATGAAAAATGTTTTAATTGCCCACCCACGCAAAATCTAATTACTTGTGAGAGCGGGAACCAATCAGATTCGCATATTCCTGCACATTTTTTCAAGTGAGAGGTGTAATAATTTTTAGAGTAGCGCCATCTATTTACTAAAAATAAAGTAAAAAATATCGTATCTTGCTATTTAAAAATGATTTTATCATCAACCTGCATTAAAATTCATGCATAAACACTAGCTAATAAATGAATTAAAAGTTGAAGATTATAAGGGAACTAAATATGTCTACTATTATGGGAGTTAAATATGGTTTTCCGATTGTTCGGTTATCTAGTGTAATATGTCCATAACTTTACTAACAATTTGATCTCATGGCATAACAAGAAAGTTAAAATTTTAATCTCTATTACCCAAAAGTGTTACAGAATTTAAAGTGTTCAATATTGCTCCCTTTAGTAATCGAAAAAATGCACTTAGCATCGTTCAATTTATACATTCAATTTATTGATTTTTAAAAATTATACATTAAAATAATTATAAATAATTAAAATTTACAACTTTAAATTCAATTTATTGATTTTTTTAAAAATTATACATTTAAATAATTATAAATAGTTAAAATTTACAACTTTAAATTCAATTTATACATTCAATTTATTGATTTTTAAAAATTATACATTAAAATAATTATAAATAGTTAAAATTTACAACTTTAAATTCAATTTATTGATTTTTTTAAAAATTATACATTTAAATAAATATAAATTATTAAAATTTAAATTTATTTTGTTAAAATCTCTTTAAATCCTGTGTAATATATGTAATTCTGATTATGAAACATACAAAATTAATTAAAATCACAAAAAAAAACTTATAATAGATTCCTATATACGTCAATAGATGGCAGCAGGAGCAAAACTAATGCTGGGAATAGATTCTGTAAACAGGGTTGCTATCAATGGCGCATTCACAAGGAATCGTAAGGGTAGCCAGAAAAGGGGGTACATCATAACAGGAAGTAAAAAAATCGCCAAGTTGGCGGCAGCCCCAACTTCTTCCGATTAACCAAACAGGGTAACTGTCCATAACATAATAATTTTCTCTAAGTGCAGTAGAGAAGCCAAGGTTGAGTTACCAACTTACCCCTATGATTACCCATACTATTTTTATAAGCCTCAGGGAAGATCTGAAGTAATGATAGTTTTCATTCGTTTGACGGTCTGAGGTTCGATAAGGAAAATCAAGACGTAGAATTTAGGGAAGCACACCTGTCCGAAAAGCTGGAGGATCAGGTTCCAAAACCGAACTAGCCCACTGCCATTTGAAATAAAGATGTTTGCCTATTGTAGCTTAGTGTAGTTGTGTTGTTGTTGTGACTTATGCCCCGCTGGCCGGAACATGCTAGACCAGGTCTTGATTGTGAGCAGAGGATTGCGGCACCGGTTTACAACGGCACCACAAGGGTCGGTGTCCAACTTTGGCCAGCTATCCTCTCCATTTTGACCGAGCATCTGCAGGGGCGAGATCCGGGCGGCTCGAACCTTATTCGGCTTATTTCCGACCTCCATATTTATTCGGGTACTATTAGTACTTTCATATTCAAACAGTCATTCAAAAAATTGAATGCAAAGTCAGGAAATGTTCAGCTTGGAGCTTTCTATTTTCCGAACCGATGGGTTCACCACCACAGCTTTAACCTTTTTCTTGCGGAATGGGATAGCAGGAATCCCAAGAATACGAGACCAAGAGTGAATATATATTGTGACGAATTAAAATAATTCTCACAATTAAAATATACGCAGCACATGGCTGGAATATGTCGCAACTGACCGACACCCCCCCCCTTTAACGTATAACAGGTGACAGCGAGCTGGAACGAAAGGAACACAAAGCGGTGGGGAAAACGTGACATCTTGGCGGAACAGAAATTCGCCACGGTGCTCCAGATTAATGACGCGACCACCATGAAATCACTAGAATTTTAACCTTGCCTGCCAGCAAATCGAAAAGTCTAGAATGACATCACGATTAGCAGAGCCAATAGGAGACGAGTTCTCTGGACGGAGCGAGAGAGTCCAAAATTAGACGGGGCGAGAAAAAGTTAGTTAGCGACCGGCTAAGCTGTGGTAGACTCCTCCGACCATCCAGGGTCGAAAGAAAACGGCTATACGCGGACTTGCGTAGTCGGCGGCTTATTTCTCACGAAGAGAATTTTTAGCTTCGGCTAGGAAGCTTGGGTACAGTTCATCGAGATCATCAAGGCCGGATCATCCTGATTCTATAAAGTGTCTCGCAGTCATCCACCCTGCAGGGAGTGAAAATCGAGGGACTTGCTCTAATTTCAACGAACTATTCGATGATATTGAATTAGCGAAACTCCAAGTGGTAACTCCTCCTAACGGACTCAGTCGTCATTTTAGAGGACTTTCATTGATTATGTAACGGATCTTCAATCTCCAAATTTTCTCCTCCGAATTGAAATAAATTCGTCGATTTTAATTTATTTGGCTGTGATTTTTTGTTGAGTCGAATGCTACCTCGATCGACGCGTTACAGCCTTTATATTGGTGGCAGCTAACTAGGATCAAGAATCGTCGTTTAATCAACAGCGACGGCCCACGACATTGTGCACATTATCGACGAAGATAGATGTAGGACACCCTGTCCAGGAAGCACCCCTGTTAGGACGCCCTGTCCTGGAAAGTAGAAGGAAGTACCGGGAGCCTCAGCCGATGGAAACCGCCGTGTACTAATATCCGTTGCCGTGCTGACCAAATTCCGCAAAGGAGCCACAACATTGAGCTGACCGACATTGATTGCAGAATGAGGGTCGTCAGAGAAGGTAAGCCTGACTCATTCTTAGAGGCAAAGAAATTGTGTAGTAAAAGAAATATATGCTAATTTTAAATTAAAGACTATTCTTAGTTTTGCATGTATAATTGTTGAACGGTGCTGTAAGATAAATTAGTAAATGCACTTGATTCTAATCGAAAAGTAATTGTGCTTGAATTAAAATATGTGGAAAATATTACAAGTAAAAATTTAGTAGAATTGTGTTTTTTATGTGTAGAGCAAGAGTTACGCGCAAGCATCAGTAACTGTTCAAACAGTATGCAAGTCTGAATTATAAAATTAATGGAGTAAAATTTTAAGGTGGTTTTAATTGCAAAAGTTCTGAGTGTATTTTTGAATTGTGTATATTACGAATTAAATTAGCCAGTGAAAGAATTGAGTTTAGTGTCGTATATGAAAAGTGTTTATTGCAACTAAGTGTTATATTGATGTTGAAATGATATTATTATTGCTAGTAATCGAATTATTGATTCTTTATGGTATGTTGTAATTTGAAAGCAAACAACGATTGTAGAGGTTAAGTTTTTCTACCCTACTCAAAAGCAGTTGCGATTGAATGGAAGAACAGTTCCTTTTCTTCTGCTAAGTCGATAAGAGAATTGTGTATTATTGTATTTCTGTGTGTATTGTATTTTGTGAAATTTTGGAAAGGGAAGCTAGGAGTGTAAAATTATCTAGTAAACTTGTGTCCAGTAAAATTGTAAGATATTAATATGGCTTTCTTAAAACGGCATAGAAAAGCCGATCTTCAAAACCTCGCTAGGGAATTTCGATTGGAGGTGGGGGATGAAGAGACGATAATAGACCTCTCTAAGAAAATCGTAGGGAGCGAAGATTATGACGAAGAAAGTGCCAAATTAATGCTGGAAACCATAATTGAGGATAGACTAAAAGCTGAGGCTAGAGAATTAAAAGTTGAGGCTAGAGAATTGGAATCGCAAAAGTTAAGGGAGGAACGAGAATTGGAATCTCAGAGACTAAGGGAGGAGCGAAATTTCGAACTTGAGAAGTTACGGTTAACGCAAAGCGCCGAAATCGCTAGCGTAGCCTCTATGAGTAATGAGAGCGCAAGACCCCGCAAAACCCTTAGAATGCAAAAATACGACCCAGAAAAGTCCGATATGGCTTTATTTCTTACATTATTTGAGCGCCAAGCTCGGAAAATAGATATTGATCAGGCTGATTGGGTAACCGACTTAATTGAATTGCTACCCCTAGAGATTGCTCAGTTAATTGTTAAAATACCGGACGATAAATGGGATGATTATGACCATGTTAAATCCGTGTTGTTAGAAAGATTTAAGCTTAGCTCAGAGGCATTTAGAACGAAATTTCAAACACACCGGAAACAAGAAGGGACGCTATGGCAAGATCTCATCTTTGAGTTGCGTAGCTACCTAGAAGGTTGGTTAGAGGGAATCGAGGTCATAGATTATGAGACTTTGAAAGACCTTATGATAGCGGATCAGTTGAAAAAACGCGCCCCTAATGAAATGAAAGAACATTTCATAGATGACTGGGGAAACTTAAATGATCCGGATGATCTAGCAAAGAAACTAGACCATTATGAAGCATCTAGACGCTTCTTAAAGAAACCCCAAAGTTTTAAACCTACGGAAAAGAGAGTCGTAGACCGCCCGAAAACTGAAAAACCCCAGGTTGAGAAAAGAGTTGAAACTAGCGAGAGCGGGCAAAACAATAGACATAGTGCTAGGAATATAGATCCTGAATTTCGAACGAGGGAGTTTGAACGTAAGAAGGAAATCGTATGCTATAATTGTTATCAGCCAGGGCACATTAAACCGAATTGCCCCGAACCCAGGAATGAGGTGGGAATTATAAATTATCTGGCCGTGACTAAAAATTTTGATCCCTCTTTTAAACCCTATTTAAGCCAGGCAAAGGTAAATTCTAGGGAAATGACTATTTTACGAGATACAGGTAGTAGTCTTGATTTAGCTCCATTACTCGTGACTAAACCCGAGGATTTTACAGGGGAAAAAATATGGGTAAGGCAGCCCCTAGAAAATGAATTGAGGTGCTTACCGCTAGCTCGAATAAAATTAGAGAGCCCCGAATTTGGAACCATTTTGACCAAAGCAGCTATCGTAGGGAAATCCGTAGAGATGAACCATTATTTATTGGGGAATTCCACCCAAAAATTAATTGACTCGCGTGAAAATAATTCTCAGAAAATTAATGCGGTAGTGACGCGAGAAAGTCGACGCAAAAAGGAAACGAGTCAAGAGACTGAGTCAAAATTTAGCGAGGGTATCCTTAGGGAATTCGTAGGAGCCGAAACTCTGAGGGAATCAAATAAATTACTCTGTAAGAATAGAGAGGAATTTCGGTCAGGCGAAAGGCCGGAACTTGCGTTTTGTAACAGGATTGAAACAGGTATTGAGGGAAGTTCCCCTGCAACCATTTTTCAGGGATCTAATTCTGACCAGAGGGAAACTGGTTTCGTGAAACCCCACTCACTTTTGACGAAGGCGAGTTCAGAGTCTTTTGTGGGCATTTCTTTCCAAGTGGGGGGTTTAGGAAAAGTCATTGTTGAACCTCCAAGCCAGAGGAGGAGCGCTAATCCGCCACCCCTTGATTGTCAGGTTTCGACGGAGGTTAAGGGAAACGCGAACAATAGGGTCGAGCGTGGTATATCTCCCCAGGAGAATGAAATGACCAGATGTTTCAGTAGTGACGCTCTGAAAGGGGGGTTGCATAAGACTGAGACAGCCAAAAATGTTCAGTCCCCAGGAGTAAATGAGAAACCGAAAGAGGAACTCAATAAGCTATTATTAAGAACTCGAGGGCGACGCGAAATGCGTGAGGAAAATTTGTTCTGGGCTTATGAGAGCTCAAAATTTAGAAATGAAAGTAAATTAGCCAAGAAGGCACAGATTTGTCTAAGACTTAGGCAAAAGAGAAAGTTGAGGAAATTTTCTAAGATAAAGGGAACAGTTGACTTACCGAGACCCAGTGAAAAGTTTTCTTGGGCACTTCACAACAAGTGGGATGTGAGTCAGAAAGTTACATCCGAATTTAAATGGTGTAGATTCGAGAAATTCGAACCTTTCAAACGAAATTCTTAGGGTCAAATGTAAATATAATAATCTAGGTAATCCGTGTGAATAGGAAACCTAGGAATTTAATCGTATTACTGTGTTGAATTTTTTGTGTTATTAATTGAATTTTAAATTGCTTATTTCTATGTAGGGAAGTTACTTACTAATGTGTCCAATTGTATAAATGTTCTGTTTTTGTTAAAAATAATGAGACGGTTTTTGTGAACGCCGCTAGGCTTTCCGAAGGGAATTTAGTTTAAATGACTTTAATGAGTATATGGTATGTTTTACTAGAAAAGAAACATACAAGAATTTTGTTTAGTGATAGATTTCTTCAACGGAAATTAGTTAAAAGGATTTGTATTTTGCTATAATTCTCTGAAAAGGAAATTGAACGCA
The DNA here is from genome assembly GCA_907164885.2 of Dolomedes plantarius. Taxonomy (NCBI): domain Eukaryota; kingdom Metazoa; phylum Arthropoda; class Arachnida; order Araneae; family Dolomedidae; genus Dolomedes; species Dolomedes plantarius. The sequence goes on along the minus strand of OU015490.1, from coordinate 127,740,877 downwards.
AACTGTTTGAGCAGGATGCTGTCAGAATAAAAGAGTAATTTAATAATGTGTAATCAATTGAATAATTTAAGAATTTGTAATTAATTGACTAATTTAGTACTGTATAATTGTATAATAGTGTTGCAAATAATGTTTCTTTTGAAAATTTTTAAGTACTTAATTTTGTAATTTTAAATATTAAATTATGATTGCCTCTAATGATGTTGTCAGGTGAGCCATGTTAATCCTTGTTTCCAGATTTTGCCTGCAAGACAAAATCTCCCCAACGGGGGAGGGATTGTGACGAATTAAAATAATTCTCACAATTAAAATATACGCAGCACATGGCTGGAATATGTCGCAACTGACCGACACGCCCCCCCCCCTTTAACGTATAACAGGTGACAGCGAGCTGGAACGAAAGGAACACAAAGCGGTGGGAAAAACGTGACATCTTGGCGGAACAGAAATTCGCCACGGTGCTCCAGATTAATGACGCGACCACCATGAAATCACTAGAATTTTAACCTTGCCTGCCAGCAAATCGAAAAGTCTAGAATGACATCGCGATTAGCAGAGCCAATAGGAGACGAGTTCTCTGGACGGAGCGAGAGAGTCCAAAATTAGACGGGGCGAGAAAAAGTTAGTTAGCGACCGGCTAAGCTGTGGTAGACTCCTCCGACCATCCAGGGTCGAAAGAAAACGGCTATACGCGGACTTGCGTAGTCGGCGGCTTATTTCTCACGAAGAGAATTTTTAGCTTCGGCTAGGAAGCTTGGGTACAGTTCATCGAGATCATCAAGGCCGGATCATCCTGATTCTATAAAGTGCCTCGCAGTCATCCACCCTGCAGGGAGTGACAATCGAGGGACTTGCTCTAATTTCAACGAACTATTCGATGATATTGAATTAGCGAAACTCCAAGTGGTAACTCCTCCTAACGGACTCAGTCGTCATTTTAGAGGACTTTCATTGATTATGTAACGGATCTTCAATCTCCAAATTTTCTCGTCCGAATTGAAATAAATTCGTCGATTTTAATTTATTTGGCTGTGATTTTTTGTTGAGTCGAATGCTACCTCGATCGACGCGTTACAATATATATATATGTGTGTGTTGTGTGTATGTATGTATATATGTATATACATATATATATATATATATATATATATATATATATATATATATATATATATATATATATTTATATATATATATATATATATATATATATATATATATATATATATACATATATATATAATATATATATATATATGTATATATATATATATACATACATATATATATATATATATATATATATATATATACATATATATATACATATATACATATATATATATACATAAATATATATATATATATACATATATACATGTATATATATACATATATATATATATATACATATATATATATATATATATATATATATATATATATATATATATATATATATATATATACTAGCATTATTTCCCGGCGTTGCCCGGGTAGATATATAGATATACAATTTTTCATGCATTCCATCAAAAAAAATACTGGGCTGCAACCCCCGCTGTTTATGTTCATCTGGCTAGACAGAATGCGCTTAGCGCGTTTCTACTGAAATGATATACAATCAATAAGAATGAAAGAAACTTTGAGCCTGCGGACCATCGTCTGATTATACGTCTGATTTTATTGACAATTAATAACACAGTGTTTCGTAATTCGCACGTTTGGATTGAATAAGTTTACTGTTTAATTATATTTGTTATATACTGTTTAATTAGATTTAATTAGATTTGTTTGATCCACTCTTTAATTAGAAATAAGTTTTGTAATTTACATTTGCCTTTATTTTTTATTTTTCCCTTAAAAACGCAGTTTTTTCCAGATCACCCAAGAGGTAAAGTGCAAAATGCGTTATCCCCTTTATTTAATCAAAGTAAGGCAGGATTCTGCATGAAGCCTATTTTCCTTACTTTTGTGATTGGGTTTTTTATTGTCGACAGGCCAAAATCCGTATAAAAAGCAAATTGTAAATCGGTTTTTAATTTTCCCAAGACCAAAAACCGTTGAAAAAGCGAATTTTAATTCGGTTTTTAATTTTCCTAAGGCCAAAAACCGTAGATAAAGCAAATTGTAAATTGGTTCAAGCGATGAGAAAAACTCCAAATAACAAAGGACACAAAGCAGTGCCGGGAAGGTTGTGTTAAAACATACTAATTTGAATTTCATTCTTAAAAAACTTCCATCTCAGTTAGTCTTGTGGTAAATTTTATCTTTTACCGTATTTTAATATTTCTTTTGTCAATTTATTTCGTTGATGCAAAATTAATTTCAAGTATCACAAAAAGAATAGAAACCACGTGATCAGCATTTAATAAATTAAATTCTAAAAGTTAATCGTTAAATACTTACCAAAAATCAGAAAATGGAGGTAAAGATTCGAAAAAGATAACGTTTTAAAGGAAATTTTATGATCTAATTTTTAAATCCTTAAAACTTAAATTTTATAACCCTCGGATTATCATTTTAAATGCAAACTTAAAAAAATTACAAAAACAGCTTAAAAATTTAATTTTCAAAAATCTAAGAAGAATTTTTCAAAAATCTTTCTTAGTGCACCCCTATACTATAAGAAGAATCGCCATGCAAAATTTCAGCGAGGAGTGTGTATCTGGGGTGGCAGGGCCAAAGGTTATCAGTACAAACCCTCTTCTCACCCCTCGCATTAGGATTTCACTGATAACGTGTTGTGGTGAAGGGGCTGTATCCACATTTAAGTGGTACGCGCACCTCTTAGGGGCAGAAAAAATCATTAAAAAATTAATTTTAAAAAAACTAATTGAGCCCTAAATTTCGTTTTTGCTGCGTTAAGTTTCTCGGATCCTAAACATTAATTGTGCAAATTTTGGTCCCGGTGGGTGAAACAGTCTAGGATTCTATGGCGAACAAACAAACAGATCAGCTATATATATATATATATATATATATATATATATATATATATATAACCTCTTTAATGGCCGTTCTTACAAAAGGGGTATGAAATTTCCCGTTCTAAAGATCGAATTGGAGAAATGGGCCCCGTAAGCGAAAGGTTAAGCTCCATCGTGACCGTCAGGTATAACCCTAAAAGTTGGCACGTTGTCGTATTTTATGATTATTCGCTTTTTTCCTCTCGCAGTTGTGAATGAACTTTCCTCATTGTTTTTATTGAATTTTTCCTCATTGTTTCGCCTTGCTTTATTCCCCTCAGCCACTACGGACTATTGCGAATTCCCTTCTCCAATAGACCATGGAACACTGACGGGGAAGAAGACGGGTGACTACTTTCTCGTCGGAGACGAGGCTCGGGTCCTGTGCGAGCCCGGGTACAAAAGCGAAGGAAAGGAGTTCGTCGTATGCGAAAAAGGAGGAACGTGGAAAACCGAGTTTGGAGTTTGCAAAGGTAGAAAATATACAATCTCTTTGGACCTGCGGGTATTATCATACCGAATACCGAAAGACAACGGTGGGGAAATATTATGTTCAACCTCAAGGACCGCATTACTCGAAACTTTTCCTCAACGAGTTAACCGCATACTAAGAGAAAGAAGTAGAGGTAGTCATTAAAAATATACGAACCACGTACAACTGAGTTTCCGAAGACACTTCTAACACTTTTCAAATTTTAACCAATTATGTAGGACATTCACTGTATTGCCAAATCGATATTATAAAACTATCGATCAATTATTTCAATTTCTTCTCTCTCCTGTTATCTGACAATTTAACTTCAAGAAACTGTATGCTCAAAACCGTTAAGTATGGTAATTTAAGAGCAACCCCGAAAAATCTTACGGAATGACGTAAAATCCCGTCAGTAGCTACGAATATGGAACTACTTCGATTCGTGATTTCCAATCTGATATACATAGACATACAGGAAACATACACCTTTGTGTTTCTTAGTGAGATACTAATTTTCCTCAAAGCCTCCTCTTTGAGAATGAATGTTGTTCAGTTTTCTTAGAGGGTTCTTTCTTACCCCCGCTTAGGAGAGCAGACGAACATCTCCAGATTTAACCAGGATCTCCAGGATCGATGTCTGGAGGATATACGCGAAGGGAGAGCTGAGTTTTTGCCTGGTAATTAATTTACGTCCATTAAGTGGAAATTTCCTTGGATTCTTTAAATCAAAATGATCGTTGGGACTTTCATTTCAAACGCGAGTATGTTTCGGTCTGTTCTTTTTCCACCCATTCAACAAATAAAAATATAATTCGTAATTAAAAATTTTTAAGTCGAAATGTAGGCGGGACCTAGCTCAGATGGACTCCGATCCTTCTGGTGTAATTCTAAACCGGATCTGCTCTCCTCAATCACCCGCAAAGTCTATATGGACCTGTTCTTGAACTCTTCCGGCCACGGGGCATTCGCAGCAGCTACAAAATTATGACATACACGTGTCGAGTAAAGTATTGGACAATCCCATTAACCTTGGTGCAGAATCATCCGTGAAAGCATCACGGTATCTCTGACATTTACAGGAACACAAACCGGTCATGTAAATACCGTAGAAACAGATTTTTGTTGCCATGATCTTCGACCTTCAAGATATATTCTTGCAGTTTTTTATTTCCAAAATGGACGTGAAATTATTACTCGTTCTTAAATCGAATGCTACATCCAACAGTCTCGCCTAGGTGACAAACTTTTAAAAATTGGCAATCACAAGTGTACCTGAATGTTATTTGCGATAGCAGTAAAAAAAGAAATTGAAAAAGTAAAAAAATAATTTTTTTCGGGGAGAGGAAGTAGAAGAGAAGAGGAATCTAAACGACAGACTATTTTAAAAGTGAATATTGCCCAAAAAAGAAAGCCACTTACCTGGGAATATCCTCCCACCTTATATAAGTCAATGTAATTAGCAATAAAAATGGACTCGATTCGAATTTCCGAAGCAACTACAGTTTGCTACCTCAGAAACAACGCATGAGTAATCAAAGGCAGGCGAATGACTGGTCAACTTCCGTCAAATGACCAGCCATCTCAACCCGATGTGCGACACACACAACCTTTTCTGCATTATACGCGACTTTTCTTATGAGTGTGACGTCCTTTTTCGCAGAGATATTTTGCGGTCCCCCGCCACCCCTGGAACACGGCACCATCCCCGAGCTGGAGACGACCAACCTGACGACTTTCCCGTACGATTTCGGCATCACCTACGTCTGCGATGAGGGATACCGGATACATGGCGGAGATAGCTTTAGAACGTGTAGTACATGTGGATGGTCCGGCGCGACGCCCCGTTGTAAAGGTGAGACGAATTACAAGGGAAAGAAGTACACATCCCCGACACCCTTCATTAAACCTTCCATCCGCGGGTGCCAAGGGACCTTCCACCTCGAAATTTTTAATTTTCGATTTTCAACTCTTTATGAAGAAAGAGAATAATTAATATTCTTTTTGACTGCATGGAAGACTCTTAGGGCCTGTTCACATAGGAGTCCGATGCGTTGCGTTAAGGAAAACGATGACGTTGAGACGAAAATAAACCAATCATAGTCCTCCAAACGATTAGCAATTTAATTTTTAACGCCTATGATTGGTTTATTTTCGTCTCAACGTCATCTTTCCCTTAACGCTACGCAACGGACTCCTATGTAAACAGGCCCTTAGAATTCAAAATGAGGATTTTTTACGAAATAATGCCTGTTTTTGAAAAAATTTAAAAAATTCTAGCAGTTTTCAAAATGCTTCCTGAGCATTCCATACCATTTAAAATACCTGAAGCTGTTTAATATAAGTTTACCATGTATACATAAACATCATTACTGTGCATTGACTTTTATCATGAATCTTAAGCCATATATATATATATATATATATATATATATATATATAAATGTTGGATTTTCACTTTCAACTCTTTCTTATTTATTTTCTTTCAATATAAGTGCAGCATTCACCGCCTTAATTGAAAGTAATTAGTTTTAATGTCCTTTACTTTTAATGTTCATTGATATTTTAAATTTATGTTTTGGTTTTTCAGCAAAAAAAATTCTTTCTCTATTATTTGATTATAAATACACCTTTGTTAATTTACTTTAACTTACTATTATAAAATGCAGCAGTATGCACAGTACAATTATGTAAGTATTTAGTTAACTTTTCTTGTATTTATTTTTATTCCCTTTAAGTGTATTTTTTATTAACTTTTCACATATCTCCTATGTTGTTATTGATTTTCTAGTATTTATTTGTTTTGCACTGCGGTTGTGGATATTAAAATGTTAAGGTTAATATAGCTTTAGTAATCACTTATCAGAAATAATCGATTGGTTTTTCGACAGTATCGACACCGCTGATGAAGAGATGCTGTCTAAAACCTTTTAAATCCTTTCCTTTTCATGTTTTTGTTTCACTCTGCATGATGTAATATGTCTTATGCTGGATTTTCCCTGTCAAATTCTTCTTTTATATATATATATATATATATATATATATATACACTAATGGACAAAAAAATTAGCGCACCTAGAAATAATTGCGGGATCGTAACGAAACTTGCAATGAAGGTACATGTCGGGGAGATATGCAAATGATTAGAAATGCAGCGTGATTTCGCATTACGTATAGCCGGTAGAGGGCGTTGAACATCGTACTCTGTGGAGTACTGGACCCCCTCTAGCGCGAATGCACGATGCGATACGATCGGGCATTGAGTCATACAAGTTCTGTATGATGTCTTGAGACATTTCGTTCCATATTGGCTGTAACCTTGCCTCTAGTTCGTTCAAACTCGTGGGATGCCCAACTCGTCGTCCCAAATGATCCCAGATATGCTCGATTGGAGACAAATCTGGGGATCGGTCAGGCCAAGAAAGGGTAGTAACAGTGCGGAGACAGTCTGGTGACACCCTTGCCGTATGAGGCCGAGCATTGTCTTGTTGAAAAATGGTTCCTGGGAGCCGTTGCATGAGTGGCATGTGGAACACAATCAGAGCACATGTGGTTGCAGGATTTCATGAACATACCGCTGGGCTGTCATGGTGCCACGGAACAATACTAGGGGTGACCGTGTATTGTAGGCAATGGCACCACATACCATCACACCAGCTGTGGGAGCGATGTGTCGCTGTACAGCAAAGGCAGGATTGAAGCGTTCACCACGGGCTCTCCACACACGAACACGATTGTCATCACTGCCGAGATTGAATTTGGATTCGTCGCTAAAGACGACCTTGTTCCATTCCGCTGCAGTCCAGTTTCCTCGTGCGCGGCAAAACTCCAAACGGAGGCGTCGATGGGTGGGCGTCAAGGGCAGCACACGTAATGGGCACCGCGATACCAACTGTCCTTCAGCCAGGCGCCTTCGTATGGTTCGAGAAGACACAGAGGCCCCTAGTGAAGGTGCTACCTGTGCCTGGATGGCGGTCGATGAAGCAGTTGGCTGTACGCGTGCATTTCTTACGATGTGGCGGTCATCTCGACGACTGGTCTGTCGAGGGCGTCCTGAGCCTGGTCTTCGTGTACATGACATCTCTCGGGTCCACTGGTCCCAACACCTTCTTACAACACAATCAGAGCGGCCTAATTGACGAGCTACTCGCCTAGCTGACCACCCAGCTTCCATCATCCCGACGATTCTCCCCCTCTCAAACTGCGAAAACTGCTTATATTGTCTTCGAACACGGCGTAATGGCATGTCTATCTCAGCTCTTCCTTTGTAAATGATTCAGCACATTCAAACAAGCTTTGGTTACCTGTTTTATACTCCACAGAGTACGATGTTCAACGCCCTCTACCGGCTATACGTAATGCGCAATCACGCTGCATTTCTAATCATTTGCATATCTCCCCGACATGTACCTTCATTGCAAGTTTCGTTACGATCCCGCAATTATTTCTTGGTGCGCTAATTTTTTTGTCCATGAGTGTATATATATATATATACACAGTGGAATCTCGATCTATCGTTTTTCAAGGGACAGATTGAAATGAACGATAAATGTGGGAAAACGATAGATGCGGAAACATAACAAAGCAATATGATCGTTGGGACTGGATAAAATGAACGACACATACGGAAAAACGATGGATCCGAAAACGATCGATCGAGATTCCACTGTATATATATATTAATCTGCTTGTTATTTCTTTATAGATTTGTGTATTTTTACTTTATTTTACAGTCTACAAATTTGAAAAATATTTGTTGTTTCAAAGTATTATGCACAGTTTTGTTCCAAACACTTCAATGAACAATCCTGAGAAATTTGGAAAAAATCAGGAGAAAGTAAATGCGCACGGAGCATTCTGAAAATAATTCTACCATTTATGAAGAATTTTTTGAAAAACAAGTCCTATTCTTTCACAAAAATTTTATTTGTGAATTCTAAGTGTCTTTAAAATAAAAAAAAATATTAAAACATCCAAAATTATAAGCTTTCTTATTTATATAAAACTAAAATAGGGAAAAAAATGAATAAGAAGAGTGACCGTAGACCTCGAATAAAATTTGCTGAAATAGTTGAGAATGCTCCTCTCTTATTATCTTCTGTATTAACACTTAATCGTTGTCTCGTTTTTATAGAAACTTATTTTCAATACGCTGTCTCACACCGGTAGAAGCGAATGGAAGAAATGTAAGTTAGAGCCTTGCAAGACTGTTTGGCCCCTTATACAGGGTTACCATCTATATCCGTTGCACCCCCTTAACTTCTAAACAATGACAGCTTAGGAACATAAAGTTGGTATCTAGGCATAGTAAAAAGGCTATGCGCTACTGGATGAGACAACGCCATCTATCCACAAATTTTGGAACTAGCATTTTTAATCTGAAAAAGGTACGAGATACTGTAAAAAGATGAATTGCAAAATTGCTCAACATCATCGATTTAGTAATAAAAGACACCTTGCGCACATTAATATTCAAAATAGAATGTAAAAAATCAACATTTGTTCGGTCGTGATTTTCAGCACTATGGCGTTGTGAAACGCGAGCTAATCTCGATAAGACCACCTCACGGACTAAATAATCCAGACCAGAGTGCAAAAGCCTTTAGTGGCTAATGGAGAGCATCTTCAGCAACATAAATAAATGATCCTGAAGATAGGGAAGTGTGTCTCAGTTTCTTTCTTCCACTCTTTATGGCGTGACAATTTTCGAAATCATGACCAAACAAATGTTTCATTTTCTACATTCTGTTTTAGGTATTAATGTGCGCAAGGTGTTTTTGCACCAATTCGATGATGCCGAACAACTTTTCAATTGAATTTTTCCCCGAACCTCGTACCGTTTTTGAGATAAAAACGCTCGTTCCAAAATTTGCCGATAGATGGCGTTGTAAGTTGTCTCATCGAGTAGCGCATATCCTATTTAATATACCTAGACACTTTGTGGCCTAAGCTGTCACCGTTTAGAGGTTAAGGGGGGTGTAACGCATATAGGTGGGACCCCTATATTACGAAATCGTATCAGCTGAACCATCTTGTTGTGAAAAATGATCATCCGGTGTCTTAAATATACAGTGAAACTGCTCGAGCCGGGCACCCCGATTCGACGGCCACCCTTTTGAACGGCTGCTTTTATTCGGAACCAGTACTGGCAGCCATACAGAAGTTTGCCTATCACTGTATAACGAACGAGGGATTTAAAAAAAAATTTAACAATAGTTTTTCCAGTTGTACAATTAATTTAGATATCAAACCCAGTGTTTTACAATCTCTCGAAGGAATTTTTTTCGAAAACATCCGATAAAATACTACACATTGGATAAAATCTATTCGACGTAGAATTCAAATGTACTCAAAAATGACGGAATTTTCTACACTGCACTAAAAGTTTTCTTCTCTGAAAGTTTTCTGCGCGATCTCTTGTGTAAGGAGAAAAATAAGATCGACAAAATAATTTAGTTGAATAAATATGGTTTCGCATTTGTTTAATCAGTGACATTCTATAAAAACACACACTAGAAAATCCATTAAACTGAAATGGCAATAAGGCTACAGTGGAAAATGAATATCCTCAATGTTATTTACGGACAAAACAACTAATGCAATAAATCTGATTTCCTTTAGGTGCCCGGTGTCCACACCCAGGCATACCTGAGAATGGCATAAAAATTGGCGGCAACTATTTGGTTGGTTCGACAGTCCGTTTCAGATGTCTACCTGACTATCAGTTGTTGGGATCGGACAGGATATATTGCCAGCCAAACGGCCAATGGACGGGAGAGAAGCCACGCTGTAATAAGCCAAGTAAGAACGCAATGATTAATATTGGTAGAGACTTAGTCGCAACCCAACTGCCCCTTAGGTCTTTTATTAATCCTACTTGTATATTACGAGAAATGTAAGTCACAGAAAATTTTGCAAATTTTTTCTAATTTTTTCCTCCATTAAGGTGACTCACTACTCTTAAATCTTTAAAACATTCGATTTTTTGAAAAAAAATATATGTTAAAGACTGATCATTTCTGAACAAAATAAAGAAAACCACATGAAAATATTCCGCTTAGTTCCGGAGATATTGATATTCTAAATATTTAATTACTGATGAAGTTTATGGAAAGAAAAATTTTAAATTCATTTTTCTCAAAATGTAATTTTGCATCATTCCGCAACTGATATCTCAAAAACTATGAAACATAATTCCATGAAATTTTTATCACTGCATGATCCTGTTATTGTATTGCGTCTGAACTAGAATTTATTGTAATCACTGCATATTTTGTTATTTTTTCAGGGGTAAATTAATACAGAAATTTAAGGAAATTTTAAGTATATTTTCAGCAGTTTTTAAAAAAAATTGAAAAAATATTTTAATGTTGAATGTTTTATGTTCAATTGTATTTTGAATTATTCATTTCAAATATAAAACAGGAATTACATATTTAAGTGTAAAATTAATTTCATAGTTCTGCGCGCATGCCAATATACAATAAAAATACTTAAAAAACAAGGTATATCTAAAGCATTTAAAAAAAATTATTTAAAATTATTTGAAGAGTTGAAAATTTGTTTATTAAAATAAATATATCAATTTATCATATGCATAAAATTTGGAAAAATTGGGAGTAAATTGAAATAGTTATAAAGCGTCAAAAAGTAAGAAATATTCCTTATTTCCTCGACTTAAGGGTCGTGATTCCCCTTAAGGGGGTCCAAGACACAAAATTCTTCAAATTTTCGAAAAAAATTTATTGCATTAAAAATTTTTGTGTTCTTTTCCCCCTTACAATTACGTTTAAATCATGTTTCTATCTTAATTATAACAGGAAATATTAATTAATTAATTAATTAATTTTTATTTGCAACGTTCTAATAGCAGTCAATTTTTGTTTAAACCTGCAAATGCGTTTTTCGCAATCATGGGGTTTTTTTCACCATTTCTCGTCTTTAAATTGTTATAAGTCGAGAACCGTTAAAGATAAATGGTTCAAACCTGGAACATGTCTTTTTCAATTATTTTACTTTAATTTTGAGTCAGAAATTTTGAAAAAGATGTTTACTTTTCAAAATATGATTTTTTTAAATAAGTTACATAATTTTTTTCGAAATTTTTAATCTATATATTTTAAAATTTTTTAAAACCAATATTTTAAAAAACGCTGAATCAGAATTAAAGCTAATATATGTCTGTTTAATTAAGTGAAAAAGTTTTGAAATTCCACAAATAATATTTCGAGTTATAACGATTTTAAATTACTCCACATTTTTTAAAAATTTTAAATTTTTAAATTTTTAAAAACTTTATGAGAAGTTTTATGATGTCATTTTGTTTAAAGTTATATGGTTAACCATCACAAAAAAATTCAAAATTATAACTCAATAAATAAAAAAAAAATTAAATGTATCCCGGATCCCTTTAAAAGCCACATCGAGCCTCAAAACTTTTACGAAAATAAAATTATTGACGGAAAAATCAAATATGGCAGTGACAATCTATATATTTAAGTTGCTCAGCCGACTTTTTGGGCAGTCCGGGAGAGAAAACTACTGTATCAATTGACTTAATTTTGGTCTTAAACGAGAGACTGTAATCTGTAGATTTGTCGTTTTTTGTAACCGCAATTTCTATTTATTAGCGATAAATTACCAAAAAAAAATTGATTTCTGCGCATGCTCAGTGGCATGTTTAAATCAGTCTTTAGAAACTCACTGTTTATGCGCATTCTCAGTGACATGTTTTAACGATAAACACGTTTATTCCGAGGAGTCTCTAGATCTCTCTCTGCCACTTTTATTTTTATGATAATTATGTTTGTGAAATATAAGACTAAACCTGATGGAAATTGTTTATTTTGCGCTATTTAATTAGCAATAATTTACAATTTATCGCTATTTATGCTCAAATTTATGCTATTTATGCTATCGCAATTTATGCTCGGTAACATGACAATTGCATGATCGCATGACAATTGTATCAACTTTTTTTTTCGATGGTTGTCAACTCAAATTCGTCTATGTATAGATATTATGGTTTATTCTTTTATTTATAGATATTATGGTATGAACATTGATTTTTTGTTAAAAAGTTTTGGCGCCTGGTTGGAAACCTCGGCTCTAGAGGAACCTATAAGAAATTATTTTTATAGCGGACTATAGTGTTTGCACGGAATAACGATATTTATATGCCTTTAACCCCGAAGGAGAAAGTAGTACAGAGTACTTTATCGATTTATTTCTCTTGTTTATTATGAATTTATCCGTTAAAAGATTTTCATAATTACATGTAAGTATCGTTGTTGAAGTTGTTTTGTGTCGTTGCTTATCTCCTGGACTAGAAAATACTATACCAGGCCCATAAGGCCCTGTCGTGTGATCAAATAGGAGCCAGGGGTATCCTGGTCTTCAAAAAGCAAGCTGACGGTTATACCTAATAAGTCCACGATGTGGGAAGGATTCGCAGCAGCACCACGACAGGAACAAGGAGGGCAGCAGAACAGGAACAGTCGCAAAAACTTTTAGTGTTCTCGAAGCGCATAGTTTTCGCAGGGCCACACCGAAGACGAATCACGACAGTCTGAATTGGTCTCGGAACTCTAAAGTGAAATGCCAGACCAGGGCGCTTCATTCCGAAGACGAATCACGGCAGTCTGAATTGGTCTTGGAAATCTAAAGTGAAATGCCAGACCAAGGCGCTTCATTCCGAAGACGAATCACGGCAGTCTGAATTGGTCTCGGAACTCTAAAGTGAAATGCCAGACCAAGGCGCTTCATTCCGAATACGAATCACGGCAGTCTGAATTGGTCTTGGAACTCTAAAGTGAAATGCCAGACCAAGGCGCTTCATTCCGAAGACGAATCACGGCAGTCTGAATTGGTCTCGGAACTCTAAAGTGAAAGGCCAGACTAGGGCGCTTCATTCCGAAGACGAATCACGGCAGTCTGAATTGGTCTCGGAACCCTAAAGTGAAAGGCCAGACCAGGGCGCTTCATTCCGAAGACGAATCACGGCAGTCTGAATTAGTCTCGGAACTCTAAAGTGAAATGCCAGACCAGGGCGCTTCAGTCCGAAGACGAATCACGGCAGTCTGAATTGGTCTCGGAACTCTAAAGTGAAATGCCAGACCAGGGCGCTTCAGTCCGAAGACGAATCACGGCAGTCTGAATTGGTCTCGGAACTCTAAAGTGAAATGCCGGACCAAGGCGCTTCATTCCGAAGTCGAATCACGGCAGTCTGAATTGGTCTCGGAACTCTAAAGGGAAAGGCCAGACCAGGGCGCTTCATTCCGAAGACGAAGCACGGCAGTCTGAATTGGTCTCGGAACTCTAAAGGGAAAGGCCAGACCAGGGCGCTTCATTCCGAAGACGAATCACGGCAGTCTGAATTGGTCTCGGAACTCTAAAGGGAAAGGCCAGACCAGGGCACTTCATTCCGAAGACGAATCACGGCAGTCTGAATTGGTCTCGGAACCCTAAAGTGAAATGCCAGACCAGGGCGCTTCATTCCGAAGACGAATCACGGCAGTCTGAATTGGTCTCGGAACTCTAAAGTGAAAAGCCAGACTAGGGCGCTTCATTCCGAAGACGAATCACGGCAGTCTGAATTGGTCTTGGAACTCTAAAGTGAAATGCCAGACCAAGGCGCTTCATTCCGAAGACGACTCACGGCAGTCTGAATTGGTCTCGGAACCCTAAAGTGAAAGGCCAGATCAGGGCGCTTCATTCCGAAGACGAATCACGGCAGTCTGAATTGGTCTCGGAACTCTAAAGTGAAAGGCCAGACCAGGGCGCTTCATTCCGAAGACGAAGCACGGCAGTCTGAATTGGTCTCGGAACTCTAAAGGGAAAGGCCAGACCAGGGCGCTTTATTCCGAAGACGAAGCACGGCAGTCTGAATTGGTCTCGGAACTCTAAAGGGAAAGGCCAGACCAGGGCGCTTCATTCCGAAGACGAAGCACGGCAGTCTGAATTGGTCTCGGAACTCTAAAGTGAAAGGCCAGACTAGGGCGCTTCATTCCGAAGACGAATCACGGCAGTCTGAATTGGTCTCGGAACTCTAAAGGGAAAGGCCAGACCAGGGCGCTTCATTCCGAAGACGAATCACGGCAGTCTGAATTGGTCTCGGAACTCTAAAGGGAAAGGCCAGACCAGGGCACTTCATTCCGAAGACGAATCACGGCAGTCTGAATTGGTCTCGGAACTCTAAAGTGAAAGGCCAGACCAGGGCGCTTCATTCCGAAGACGAATCACGGCAGTCTGAATTGGTCTCTGAACTCTAAAGTGAAAGGCCAGACCATCGCTTGGCCGGATACCAGTAATGAGCAGGAAGCTCTCTCCAAACAGCCTCCGATGCAATGAGGACTTCAAACAGGGGCGAATCCTCTAAACAGCCTTCTTTTAAGAGTAGGTCGGCCCGATCGTTAACGAGAAAACCCACATGTGACGGGATCCACTGAAAATTTATATATCTAGAGTCCGCCATGAAGGAAAGGAGAAAGAGAATGTCGGTACTGGATTAATCGGTAAAAAGGTGCCAGTCCATTAGACGATGACTAGAACTCTTGCTGATGCTCAACATCCAGATATTTTTAAATGGATACGATTAAACAAATCTTAGGCCCGGAAGTATCGAAATACCACTGACGAACCAGCTGAAATAACTGTAAGGATTTCAGGTACACGTTATAACTGAGTTTAGTCAAAATTTTTGCTATCCATATATTGCCCAATAGGAAAAAGAGAGAAATTTTACTTAATGACGAATTCGTTGCTTTTTCTACAGCCAAACCACATGCCTTGCCAAATATAAGAAAAGATGTCCACAATGACACGCAAAGGGGGGATACATGAGTAGGTAGCACATTCTATACGCATTGAAGATTACGCCAGCGGTGAGATCACGCCTGTTGATGTCCTTGTAAACAAGACGATTGAAAACCAGAGAAATCAGAAATAGCAAAGCATTTCAAACTCAAGAGCAACCAAACTTTGGAATTGCCATCTTTAGATGCAGTAAAATTTGTGTTTTACTTAAGATATTTAGGTGATAACCTGAAATTTGTATTAAAAAAATACTGATAAATGAAATTTTCACAGTTCACTTTAGAGAGTCATAATTAAATAAAATGAGAAAAGTGTTAAAAGCGGAAAATTTTAAGTTTTTAAAATGCATTATTTTAGACAAATATACTATAAATTTACGATACTATATGTATACGATACGATTATATGCTATATATACGATATATTTTAAACTATACCGCTATTTTGATATATTTTATGAGTGATTTTATAGGAAAGCTAATTTGTTTACTGTATTTTAGAAAATACATAATTGTCCATAAGAGTTAATTAAGATGCAATTCACAACGTCAATGATTAATTGTTCATTAATTTATTCTTTCCTTAAGTGCACAGTGACCATTTTTACTCCTAACAACATATATTGTTGGTCTAACTCAAATTCCATTAACCTTTTCCATACGGGGGTAGGATAGCATGTATCCCAAGAATGAAATAAATAAATATATATATATATATATATATATATATATACATTTTCATTGCAGCTAATTATTGCCCGGATCCCGGTACGCCTATTAAAGGTTTCAAAAACGGGACGCAGTACCAAATGGGAGACAGCGTGACTTTTGGTTGCAAGCCCGGATATACTCTGTTAGGATCGAAGATCAGAGAGTGTTTGCCGGACACGACTTGGTCCGGAACGGAGACGAGATGCGTTGGTAAGTTAGACACGTTTTCAAAGTTACCTTTCAACCATCTATATATCGCTCATTCCTTTCAATAACGTCATATCTCAAAAATCGGTGATTTTTAGTTATGATTGTTTTCAGAATGCTCTAAAATAGTAGTATATCCCTGCCATATCGTCCTATCTCGCCGCTCAATATTTAGCCGCAAGAGAGCAGAATTAAAATTTATTTTCAATACATTTCAATGTACTTTTCAACTTTCAAATCACTCTCCTGGAAAATCTTGATTTTTTAGATATGACGTTGTTGAAAGGCGTGAGCGATATATAAAACAGTTCCGTAACCGACTGACAGACTGACTGACATATAACGCACAGAACAAACCGCTGGACATAAAGGGCTGAAATTTTGCATGGCGATTCTTTTTATAGTGTAGAGGTGCACTAATTGGGATTTTTGAAAAATTCTTCTTAGATTTTTTTAAATTAAATTTTTAATCTGTTTTTGTAACATTCTTTAAAGTTTGCATTCAAAATAATATTCCGAGGGTTGTAAGATTTATATCATGAGAAAGATCATAAAAATTCCTTTAAAATGAAATCTTTTTTGAATCTTTACCTCCCTCTTCTGATTTTTGGTGAATTTTTAAAGATTCATTTTTAGAATTCAATTTATTAAATGCTAGTTACGTGGTTTCTTTTCTTTTTGTGATACTTTAAACTAATTTTGCGTCACGTGCATAACAACGAAATAGACAAAAAAAAATTTTTTTTTGCTAATGCGGTAGACGATTGAACATTATCCAAAAAAATATTAAAATACAGTAAAGGATATGTTCCTGAAACTGTACTATATTCTTTAGTATGTTCTATCAGATTTAATTTGAATATTTTCTTCTTCATTATTTTGTTTATGAAAATATCCGTTACGATTTTTTTATAAATATAATTTTTCTTTTTTTTCTACATCAATTGCATACATTGACCATTGTATTTATTATATATATATATATATTTGGCATTAATTGCATACATTGGCCGTTGTATTTCTTTTGAATGTACTGCGTAGCGGAGTACGGGTTTTCAGCTAGTCTTAAGATAAAACCAAACACAGGTGTCCTAAAGATATCGAAATTAGGGAAAAACCTTTACTGAATTACACGTCGAAATGAACATTATAGGTAGAAAAAATGTGAAAATACGTTATAAGCGGGGATCCCTTGAGTTATCCTGGACAGGTAAGGGCTATCCTGCAGATTTCCGAGGATGGATGTCCCGAGGATATTCGTGAAGCCATTCAGCTGAGAACTAGCGTATATTCATCCCAGAAATTATAAGATAATCAATCATTTCAATCGTTAAAAGGCTGGGCGAATGACTAGGGCGCTGGCAAGTCGATACCAGAGTCTATGGGTTCGAGTCTCACTCTTGGCGGGGACGTGTATGTATATATACACTGCTGGCCACCCAAATTGCAACACCAAGAAAGACAAGAGATATCACAACAAAATTTATTTTGTAGATAACATGTATCAAATGATTAAAATTGATCAACCAAGATTGATCAACCTTGATTGACCAAGTATCAAATGATTAAATTTATAGACTTCTGTGAAGTGTGGTTCCTAACAAAATCAGTAGCCAGAGTAGCCGCCATTGTTGGAGATCACCGCTGCCACACGCCTCGGCATTGATTCAAAGAGACTTTGGATGAGTTCTTGGGGTACAGCAGACCAAGAAGCTTCCACACGTTGCCAAAGTTGATCTGTTGTGACAGCTGGGGATGGAATCTGGGTCAATCGTAGAGCAACCATGGACCACATGTTTTCTATCGGCGAAAGATCCGGAGAGCGAGGCGGTCAGGGAAGCAATTCAATCTGGCGATTGACGAAGAACCGTTGGACAATGCGTGCCACGTGTGGTAGCGCATTATCCTGTTGAAATATGGCTGTGGGCAAGTCTTGAAGGTAAGGAAGGACAACTGGCTCCAACACCTCGGAGCTGTAGCGCTGGCTGTTCAAAGTACCGGCAATGCGTACTAGAGGTGTGCGAGAGTGATATCCAATACCGCCCCATACCATAATACCCGGTGCAGGACCAGTGTGGCGGTGCATAACGCAGCTGTTCAGCATCCTCTCTTCACGGTGTCTCTAGACTCGAATGCGACGATCGTGGTGTTGCAGACAGAAGCGTGACTCGTCAGTAAAGACAATTTCATTCCATTCTGCCGTCCACATCCTTCTGTCATCGCACCACTGGCGGCGGAGACGTCTGTGGTTCTGCGTCAAGGGTAGACAAAGCAATGGACGTCTTGCGGACAGACCACTCTGCTGTAAACGGCGTCGAATGGTACGCGCAGACACTGGATGATGCGTTACAGACTGCATGTGCTGTGCTATGGTTCGTGATGTGACTGAGCGATCCGTCAATGCCATGCGCACAATTTGCCTGTCATCACGTGAAGTGGTGCTCTGAGGTGGATGCGATCGAACACGCCGGTCCGTCGTACCCTCCTGCATCCAACGATCACATATCCGCATTACAGTTGTTTGGTTTCGTCCAACACGACTACCGATTTCCCTGAAAGAACTCGGTAGGCCACTATCCTTCCTCTGTCGAACTCGGATACTTGATCAAAAGATGATCGCTGTTTTCGACGAGGCATAATTGATCGCTTTTTTTTTGAAAAAACCACAAGGAAAACACAATTGCCGAACTTGAAATCGTCGAAATCTCCAAGCCTTAAATAGCACTTTGAAGTGGCGCCACAGGCGCGCGTGATGTGCGTCTGCGCTGAAATTCTAATCATTGGCATATCTCACTTCCGCTAATGCATGTTGTAAATTTCATGTTATTTTCATGTTTCCTTCAGGGTGTTGCATTTACAGTGGCCAGCAGTGTATATATGTATACATATATACATATATGTATATATATATATATATATATATATGTATACATATATATATATATACATATGTATACATATATATATATATGTATACATGTATATATATATACATATATATATATATATATATATATATATATTACGTTTGTAGCCGTGTGGAATTGGATTGAAGCAGTATGTTCCGGTCTAATGATCCCTCGTGTAGCAAAACTTTGATCGTATCGCTCCAAACCAAACCAAACCTAAACATATCTCCCAGGATAGGTAAGAGGCTTTCTTTAAAATTTATATGACACGGTGTCTAGAATTTCGTTTGAGCTAAATTCTTTTTATGTCATTTATTGAATATTAGATCGTTGATAACAAACTAATCGTAAGTTCTGTAGACATTAAGACAGTTTCCATTTTGCACCGAAACGTAGTTTTTTGTGTCTAAATTACTTAATAAAATCTATCAACTTGGTTTTCTAAGTGTTGGAATTAATTATTCACATCCGATTGGGTGTATCAAAGATCTTCCATGACACGCTTGTGTCCAATTGCCCATAAGTTAGGAAGACGTTGAGTAAATTTCCATGTTTCCTCGCAAAAGCGATTAGTTTTCGAATTTTGTAACTAAAGTCCACCATCCGTTCGTGTTCTTAGAAAATTAAGAGTGCGAATTGATTATACTTGATCATTTTGAGGGTTTTTTTTTTTCATTTTATAATACGTTTCGGCTATAACACCGCCATTTAATTATTAACTCAATGCCGTTAGTA
>OU015490.1:127696061-127716061 GCA_907164885.2 Dolomedes plantarius | reverse complement strand
ATTTTCAGGGAATCCAGACGAACTAGCCCTCCTTTCCTTCTTTTAAAACTATTATTTTCAGGGAAAACAAACGAACTATCCCTCATTTCCTTTTTCTTTTCATACTGTTATTTTCAGAAAACCACACGAACTATCCCTCTTTTCCTTTTTCTTTTTATGCTGTTATTTTCAGGGAAACCAAACAAACTATCCCTCCTTTTCTTTTTTACTTTTGATACTGTTATTTTCAGGAAACCACACGAACTATCCCTCCATTCCTTTTTTCTTTTCATACTGTTATTTTCAGGGAAACCAAACGAACTATCCCTCCTTTCCTTTTTCTTTTTATACTGTTATTTTCAGGGAAACAAAATGAACTATCCCTCCTTTCCTTTTTCTTTTCATACTGTTATTTTCAGGGAAACCAAACGAACTATCCCTCCTTTCCTTTTTTCTTTTCATACTGTTATTTTCAGGGAAACCAAACGCACTATCCCTCCTTTCCTTTTTCTTTTCATGCTTTTATTTTCAGGTAAACCAAACGAAGTATCCCTCCTTTCCTTTTTTCTATTCATACTGTTATTTTTCAGGAAACCAAACGAAGTATCCCTCCTTTCCTTTTTTCTTTTCATACTGTTATTTTCAGGGAAACCAAACGAACTATCCCTCCCTTCGTTTTTCTTTTCATACTTTTATTTTCAGGGAAACCAAATGAACTATCCCTCTTTTCCTTTTTCTTTTTCTTTTCATACTGTTATTTTCAGGGAAACCAAACAAACTATCCCTCCTGTCCTTTTTTACTTTTGATACTGTTATTTTCAGGGAAACCAAACTTGGATGAAGACACTAGGCAAGAAGCTGAATTTTTAAAGGCGGTTGGTGTGGAGATATACTGCTTTGGCATAACGAACAAGACCAGGGAGGAAGCCCTGTACGACATGGCTTCGGCATCCAAATACGGGAAGGAAACACATCCTAACGTCTTCATTCTCCAAGATTGCAGGACGTTGATTTGGCTTTTGCAGAAGATTACAAAAGCCACTGTAGGTAAGATGTTTACGATGTGAAAAAAATTGTTTCTCTTATCCATGACTTCACGTGATATCGAGATGAAGGAAAACCTGTACACAATTAAATTCGGAACTGAAAATTATAGGTAAAAATATTGAAAGTACGACTAAAGCGGGAAACTATTGAGCTATCCGGGACTGGTAAGGATTGTTCTAAATATTTCCGAGGATGGGTGTCTCGAGGACATTTGTGAAGACTGTAAGCTGAGAACTAGAGTTATATTCAAACAAGAAATTATAAGAAAATCAATCATTTCAATTGTTAGAATTAAATCGTTGGAATTGAATGCCTGAAAATTTTTTTCATGTCCATCAAAGTCTGAATTCCCCGGAATTTTTTTCTGTTAATGATCATACTATGCCACGATCATTTTTAATACGCGTATCCTTTCTGACCGTTCTTTCCCCACATTCGTCAAATATAGATATTAATCGTGATGGAAAGTTTACAATGATACTTTGCTAAGAAAAAGAAACGTTAGGTTTTATCAAAAATACGTCCCTTTATCGACAAATGTCACGAAATTTTACTTGATTTTTCTCCTAATATGGGGCGTGTCCTCTCAAATAATTGACTAGATGAAAAAATTCGTTTATACCATGCCTTGAATTATGCTGAAAGGAAAAATGTGCCTATTTTTTCTTGCGCAACAATCCTTCAGAAAGCTAGCTCACAAAACTAATCATATACAGATCAAGTGGCAACCCTCATCGTCGATGTTTATTCCTGCCGACACATTCTCGACGTAGGTGGATAGGCATTAGTATTTTTCCTTGGATTTTGTTAGGTCAGGTGGTATGCCTACGGCCCTCCTTGACACATCCTCTAAAAGTCTCTGGACTCTATCTGGTCTGTCACCCATTTCCGTATTTAGAAAGGTATAACTAATGCAGTTGCTGGTTCAAAATTTATGGTAAGAAATCGTGGAAAAGATGGAATTTCTTTTCAGGGTATTTTCTTTCTTATACGGATTATATTTAGCGCTGAACTGAATTGAAGGCTTTGATACCTGCTAATCGGAAACTCGTTACATCACACAAAACATGATTTTTCTTATTTGACTCCATTCAGTGAAAACTCGCCCAACTCCCATGCATTATGCCAAAGCTTAACCATCAAATTTTCACTTTATTTTCTTCATGAGAATTCAACAGATTGAAAAAAAAGTTAACTAAAAGAAGAAAGAGACTATAAAGTTTTTGCAGCACTCCGACTGTGCTGGAATATCTCCGCGGTTCCCAGGTAACGATAGGAAAATATTTTCTAAACAGTTACACCGACGAACAGTTTTGTGTTAGCGTCCAAAACATATAATCTACTAAAATATCAGAATACGTGACTTGTGCACGAACGCAAGCAGGTAAAGGGATTTTCATAGTTACACATCTTTCTTGTCACAGTTTTCGACAGTGCTCCATGTTTCCTATTGTTCTTTCATATATTATTACGTAAAACATTTACTCATTCTTAAATCGAATACAGCCTTCAACAGTTTCGCGTAAGTGTCAGAACTGTACGATCTTTTAGAAATCAAAAATGACAAGTCTACCTAATTGTTGTCTGCAGCCGCACTACAGAAGGTCGTTCGCACTTTATGGAAATGATTTTGATACTTTAGTTTAAGTTTTATGTATAAATGCCGTATTTTTGCGGCGATTTGCTTCTATCTGATAGCCATGGTTCTTGACAATAGCTCTAGCTCGTATTTTCCATGAAAGTAATTTTTTTCTTAGTACTGTCATGTCGATTTTACCCCATTCCTCTTGGACTGTTTTCCAAAGCCCGTTCAGCGTTCTTGGATGCCGTTTTCCTAAGACTCGTTTTAACAAACCGAAAGTTCTAAAGTCTATTGCAGAGGCGTCAAGTGATTTTACAGGAATTTCATTAAATGGAATACACCTTATTCTTGTTTCTAATTATTTCTTTGCTAAATAAGCAGGAGTTGATTTAGACGTGTGACTAGGTGCTTTGTCCATAAGAAGCTTAACTTTATCAATGTCCTTTCTATATAAGGCTGGAATTTCTTCTTCAAAAATTGGTTCTAAAATATTCTGCTGATAGTACAGTGAATTAATTTTGGATTTACTTGAGACATTTTTTATTTTTAATTTGCCGTTGTAACAAAATCCTGCTACTATCATGAACTCATTTGAGAACTTTTCTGTACACTGACGTAGCCATTTCGCACAGTCATTCCCGTCAGTTGAGCAATATAAAATTGATCTTTTTTTACTACAGTCACTTAAATGCACCCATGCCCCATCGAGTGTTACCACAAATTTTCATTTTTCAGCAGCTAGGTGTTTTTCATATAATTTTCTACAATTTTTTTTTCTTTCAGCAATATGCTTTGGCAAAAGCATATGAAATTTAGGTTTAAACATCTTTTTTAACTTCAAATCTTTACGAATGATTTTACTTACAGTGCCAGAAAACATTCCTGGTTTCAATGCAATGGATCTTTGAGTCGGCGTATTTTCTTTTAGGATCAGAGACTTCACTTTCTTGATATTTACCTGCGTTCGAACAGTCTTAGGATGAGGATTTTGTGGTCATGTTTTCATTTTTACTTTCAGTTAGACTTTTTCCCTTTCAAGTTTAATATATTATAAATATCTATTTTTGAAATGCCATAATCGAAATTTTTACACCTCTTGATAATTTGTTGATACGAATATTTCTCCCCGGAAAGGGCAGTTGCGTAACCTTCGAACCATCTATCCATTTTAGGAGCCATTTTCAAAATAAATCTTATACTTTACATTCCAATCAAAGCAAAACAATAGCAGACGATTATTCTGAAGTTGCCAAATATTTATTTCAAAATGCAAACGCCAAAAACAAATTACAAAATCGTTTCCAAAAAGTGCGAACGACCCTCTGTAAAAATATTAAGTTGAAAATAATATTCTTATACGCAGAAAGAAAGATCAAGAGGAATCTTTCCTTTTAAAATGAGTGTATTGCACAAAAAGAAATTAAGACACTAAGCTACGACTCGAAAACCCCTTAAATAAATCACTGTAATTAACAATAAATGAAAACTCAATTCGAATTTCCAAACCCGAAAAAGCCTTCTACCTCAGAAACAAAGCAATAGGACGCTTACAAAGTAAGCACAGCGCCAAGGCATGCTAATGACTCGTCAACTTAAAATCAAGCGGGGAAGAGACTTCGATCTCAAATACGACTTTTCTTATCTGGGCCTAGCTAGATTTCTCCTTTTCCGCAGATATATTTTGCGATATCCCGCCACCCCTGGAGCACGGCACCATCCTCGAGCTGCAAACGACCAACCTGACGATCTTCCCCTACGATTTCAACATCACTTACGTCTGTGACGAGGGATACCGGATAAACGCTGAACTCAACTGGAGAACGTGCGGTCAACATGGATGGTCTGGGATGACGCCCCTGTGTGAAGGTAAGACAAGATAATGGAAAACATCTTCCTGTCACCGTTCCTCCTAAGGGGCACTACCTTTGACTACACTGAAATGACCATAAACATGATCAAATTCGAGCTACTGAAACTCCAATAATATTAATATATATATATATATATATATATATATATATATATATATATATATATATATATATATATATATATATATATATATATATATATATATATACAGTCGGACCTCTATTTAACGAAGTCGCTAAATCCCGAAAAAAAGTTCGTTATATGGAAAATTCGTTACATAGAGATTTACCTTTTAAAATACTTTAAACTATACAAGACAGATTTTAAATTCATATACACTAAATAATATTAATAAAATTTGTTTATCACACTTTTATTTTGTAAATTAATTTCTATTTGTTTTATATATCTTACCCATCAAACAAAAATCTGAAAGGAAAACAAGAATAAAACAAAACATTGTCCGGAAATACACTGCATTTTCAATTTTAAAAAATTATATTAAAATTAATGAATTTTAATGACATTATCGCATGTATTATAACAAGTAATTTTAAGCTTACATTACCACATGCGTCCTTAAATTTAATTACTGATAAAGTTTGCTAATTTTGTCTGAGCTTTTTGTTTGAAAAAGTGTTTTCTCTCATAATACGTCTCGCATCTTTCCAATACACCAAACTCCCCTTCAGACGTATTTTCTTCAAGCTGTAACCCGCGTCAGAATGTGTTAAAAGAAAATTAATATGTTAAATGTGTTAAAAGAAAGAATTAGTTTGAAATGTTCAGAAATATTTTCAGAAATATGGAGAAAAAATATTGGATCAGAAGAAAAAGTTCGTTAAATAGAGAATGCACTTCGCTATTTGCAGGTTATTTTACGAAGAAATTTGCGAAACGTTCTTGGTTCCAAGGAAAAGTTCGCAAAATAGAGGTTCGTTAAATAGAGGTCCGACTGTATATATATATATATATATATATATATATATATATATATATATATATATATACAATTTTTTTGTTTTATATCAAAATTACAATTCTTCAGTTATATTTTATACAAAAATAGAACTTGTAAATCCATAAATAATTTTAAGATTTTATTTTTAAATGTATACATTACTAAAAAGATAAAAAAAAATCATTGGGTGTTTCGCGCATCATAAAATTAAGAAATATGCATACAGAAACCATTTTTGGTCAAATTAAATTAATAATATAGTCCAGTTTAATGTAAAACCAAAAAATATACAAAAAATATAGTTTAAATTGAAAAATTTACATAAAATTAAAAAAAATTAAAATTTAGCAATTTTTTAAAAACATTTTCAAGTGTAAAATGTTTTTTTTACAATTTTTTTTAAATTTTTTTGGTTTTAGTATGTAAAGAAGCTTAAAATGCAAATCTGATAAAAATTTTGTGTGTCTAGCACACATAGTTTGGGAGTAACAGTGAGCGTAATCCAAAAATTTACATATTTGAGAAAACTGAATTTAAAGTTGGAATATACATGGCCATGGCAACAGAGTGAGCTTTACATAAACTCTCATAACTCAAGAAATAATGCGAATTTTTTTATGCGGTTTTTTGCATATTGTTCAGAAATGTCGCGAAAATCAGAATATACCAAAAACCAAAAATAGATTTTTTTTGAAGTTTTAAAGGTGGTGTGTCCTCTTAAACCGTCCATCCGCGGGCGGCACCACGCCGGGCGATTTCCGAATGGCTAGGGCGCTGGCATTGCGGTACCAGAGTCTGTGGGTTCGAGTCCCACTGTTGGCATAGCTTTGTGAAGCCGTTCGGAATCGCCTTTAAACTGTAGGTCCCGGTCTAATGAGCTCTCGTGTAGCAAAAAAAAAAGGACATTATCGCTCTCAACTGTTAACCAACCAACGACGGGCCACGCATCTAGTCGAATTTTTGAGCACATGAACGGCAGGAAACGTGATTTCCCGTCGAATGAATTTTATTACGTATTTGAAGAGAGAGATAAGTCGTTTCATCCGCAGTGCTTTGCAGAAATACGCGTCGAAATATATCTTTTATGACGACAGAAAACTTTCACCTGAATCTACATTTTGCAGTCGATCGGAAAGGCTGTCAGCATCGGGATTCGAACCCGCAGACTGGGGTACCACGTGCTGAGTAGCATCCTAACTACCTAGTTCCGTCCTATTTGCTCAACGTCAGGTTTGAAGACGTTCGGAATCGGTTTTAAGATTCAGGTTCCGCCCAGTTGAGATATCTTGTAAAAATTGACCATACGGTGTCTCAAATATATAAATAAACGAAGGGAAAGTATGAAAATTAATACGAATTTTACTTATAATTTTTCTGTCTGTATAATCTATTTTAAATATCGAACCCAGTGTCTTAAAAACACTTTTACGAAAAGAGTCAGTTATAATACTATACTTTAAACTAAATTTATTCGACTACTTTGTTATTCAAATTTACTTAGAAATCGGGGAATTTTCCCGCATCTAATTTTCTTTTGTAATGCGAGAAATAAAATGGGGAAAATCATTTATTTGAACATAGGTTTTAATATTTGTTTCTCTGTTCTAGTCTGAAAATTCACACTAGAAAATCTATTAAATGGCAGTTTCAATAAAGTTGCTGTAATAAATTATTTTTTTAGTCCTTTCAATTCTACAGACAAAACAACTAATCTAATAGATTTGATCTACTACAGCTTTCCGGTGTCCTGACCCAGGCATACCCGAGAATGGAGTGAAAATTGGCAGCAACTATACGGTGGGTTCCAGGGTGCGCTTCAGCTGTTTTCCTGATTATCAGTTGTTGGGATCCGCTGAGATATACTGCAAGCCAAACGGACACTGGACGGGAGAGCTGACCCGCTGCAACAAAGAAAGTAAGAAATCGTAATAATAGTAGTAAATATATAATAGTAGTAATAATAGTAATAATAGTAGTAATCGTAATAATTCCTACTATTATTTCACACTCTCCCTATATATATTTATATATCTTGTTCAAATTTTCAATCGTTAATAAAATACTTTTTATTCATCCACTCAAGTTCAAATACATTTTTTTAAACTTGTAGTGGATGACACTTGATGTTAATACAGTTTTTTCAAATATTAATTCATTAATTAAATTTAATTAATTAATTTTAGTTTTATATGGGAGCCCTTTCAATCGGAAGAGACCTAGAGCGTCTCTTGCTCTTGAATGGTAATTTCCCTCTTTTTACTGCGTAAACGGTAGCACTGCGGTAGCACGCGCTCCTGTAGGTTGCGGGATCGAATCCCCAACCTGACAAACTTTCTCTCTCTCTTCCCCCCCCCCTTCCTAATCTCGCACAGTAGGCAAGGTTCTGGCAGGCAATCCTTTTTTTCAATTCCTACTATTAGTTCACACTCTCCCTATATTCAACTCCTACTATTAGTTCACACTCAAATTTTTCTTTGTTGACCTAAGTAGGAATTGACTTCAAAAAAAATTTTTTTTTAATATTACTCGTTTTTCTTGATGGGAACGTTAAGAATGAGTCGTCAGTAAGCCTTCTGCCAGATCAGGGGTTCCCAACTTGTGGGTAGCGAGGTGATTTCTGGGGGGTTTATTCAGATTTAAAAAACTTTTTAGTGAATTTCCCCGAAAAAATGCATTTATTTCCCATGAAACTGTAGGGCAGGGATGTTTTTTAAAGAAAAAAATTCTCATTCAAAGCACAAACTCAGTTTGTTATAGATCTTCAGCCTTTATTGGGTAGTAAATGGAAATCACTGTTAATTATCACGTACATTGCGAAAATTCTTAGCGTCAGTTTGTTTTTCGTCAGGCTGTGCCTTTTGGCATACCTATTGTGGTTTCTCCAACGGAATAAATCAATTCTGTTTTCTTCAGGTTATGTTCTGTTCTTGCTTTTTCACAAATTTGACAGGGGGGTGTACATTTCATAGTGTTCTCCATTTACAAATTGCTAACAAATTTGATTTTTTTAAAGTTAAACATTATGTTAGAGTTGAATTATGGGAAAGGAATTTTAGACTTTTTAACTTTGTCTTAAAAGCCTTTTTAATGAAAATATGTGGGGAAATGCGTGGAAACTTTTGAAGCGGCACGAAAAAGGTTAGGAAACACTGTGCTAGATTTTCAACTAACAATAAATAACGCGAAATTAAATTTGAAGAAATTTTTGGCAAAATTTTCTTTAATGCTTCTTCCTTTGAAATACGCCTACAGTAGCATGGGCCTCACTAATTCAGCCCACTTCATCCTGCTCATCCGAAAAGAAACGCATTCCCGAAAAAGCAAATACTTCTCATTTCGCCAAAGGAGAGCAGTGACGAAATTTGAAATACACCCGCTACCTGTCATAAAGGAAACCATGAATTTGGTTTGGTTTGGAGCGCTACGGTCAACTTTCTGGTACACGATGGAAAATTAGACCGGGACCTACAGTTTAAAGCCGATTCCGAACGGCTACAAACATCCAGCGGGACTCGAACCCACAGGATCTAAACCGAATGCCAGCGCCCTAGCCATATTCGGCCATCACCTGGCAGAAAACTAGGAAATATAGGTACAAGTTCATCACATGTGGGTTTGTTCGGCAACAATCAGGCCCGTATACTAGAAAATGAGGGCTGTTCAGATTCAACATAGATTTGCAGTTTCACACGTAGTCAAACTTTTATAGTCGTAACGGGACCGAAAACAGTGACGTTTTTAGGTAGTTATATTTCAGATAAGATTTTGCAGGGTCCTGGCTATAAAGTAATGCATTTATGGTCATAATATTGAAGCGGTTAGTAGCGAATTGAAAATGAGAAATTACGCATAACAACAAGATAAACGTCATCGTAGATCGGTAAAATTGAACAAAATGGACATTTAAACATTTGGCGAGATACTGAAACATGCAACAGAAAATATTCTGTCGTCCATTTGACATTACACTTTGGACGGTTTTAAAGGATACCACCCTGCTTATTTAAGAGAATTCGCAACTCAGGATGCCGTTAGACGGGCTTCATTTTTCATGAACCGCACGTTCGACGTGATTTAAGTGGAATCTGCAGAGAGTTCCTTTTATATCTGACTCTACGGGGCTCGAGTTAGCACAGTGGTAGCACGTTGACCATTCAGTTCCTTCCTGTCTAGTCAAGATATGAGCATGTTCAATCCGGACAGTCCGATGAGGTCAGAGAGGGTGAGAGATGGTACGATCCCCCATATGTCTTTCCAAGGGGTGCTCGGTCAAAATGAAGGTGGCATCGGTGGGTGGTGTTGATTCATTTATGTGGTGCACCCATTGAAAACAACTAACGATTCTTGCGGATTATATGCGAATGTTTTTTTTTCCCGCATTGGCAAGCAAATAACCTAACTGACTATAATGTCTGCACAAAATAAGAACATTAATATAGTGATATAACTCTGATCCCGAAGGCGAACTTGTTCTAGGGTAATTTATGGATTCTTTTCGCAAAAAAGAAATGCGATATTATTTTGGATGCTTCGTGCAAGTACAGTTATACGTTTATCCGTCATTAGTTTTTCATAATAGCTTGTTAATATCTCAATACCTTTGACAGTTCAGCTGAAAACAACTTGAAATTATTTCAATTTTGAGTTATCTAGCCCAAAATTTCAGTTATTCGTGTATTGCCCATCTATAAAAAGATACACTTTTAACTTAAGGACGCATTCGTTGCTTTTTCTATAGCCAATCTATGACCTTGCCACATGTAAGAAGAGGTGTCCGCACTGACACGCAAAAGGGGGTTCAAGAATAGGTGCCACATTCTACAGGTATTGAATGCATCTAGAGTGACATTTACGGCTGTTGATGTCCTTGCCATGTACCTTGTCTTTGCTGATGTCCTTGCTATGTGCTATTGTCTATGTACCTTGTTGAAGAACTCACCGAAAAGAACAAAGAAGCAGCCATGGTAGGGAGCTCAAAGTTTTCCAAACCCAAAAGCAAACCCTCTTTCGAATTGGACATACCACCTTTTAATGTTGTAAAATTGTGTTGAAGATATTTAGAAAATAATCTGAGAATAGTCAAAGATTAAACACGGATAAAGGATATTTTAACAGTTCACTCCAGAGAATCATCATAAAGCAAAATGACATATTTTTCACAAAAGTGTCAAAAGCAGAAAAATATTATTTTTCAAAATGCATTATTTTTGATGGGATTTTAAATCTATTTGGGATATATTTCAACGTAAAATCATCTTTTTAATGATTTGTGAAGTGAGATATTAGATTTGTCCCTTAAGAGTTCATTAAAACGCAATGCACAACATATTTCATTAATTGTTCTTTAATTTGTTCTTTACTTAAACACACAATTACGGCTTTTACTCCCAGAAACATGTTTCGTCGGTCTATCTTAAGTTCCACAAACGCTTATTCTGGATCCCTCTGCAACGGCTGAATAACGGTCCAATGTATTCTGTAAAATGGTCCGCTGTCAAACTGTTGAAATGCCCATTGTCATTGCAGGTAATTACTGTCCGGACCCCGGTACTCCAATCAACGGTTTCAAAAACATGACGGAGTACAAAATGGGAGACAGGGTTCATTTTGGTTGCAAGCCTGGAAACAATCTGTTTGGATCTGAAGTCAGGGAGTGTTTGCCTGACACGACGTGGTCCGGAAACGAGACGAGATGCGTTGGTAAGTTAGACACGTGTTCAGAATTACCTTTGAATCATCTAAAAGTAAAACCAAACACAAGTTTGCTAAATATATCTCACATTCTAGGCTATTTTTATAACTTTCATAACACTATTTCACGAATTTCATTTACGCTAAATTATTTTATTTCGGATTAATTTAATATTAAACGCACTCTGGTTACCATTTGATCACCAACTTATTAAAATTTCTGTAAACTTCAAGTTAACTCCTCAGTTATCCGAAATGGAGAATTAGTTTTTAAATTGTATAATAAAATTTATTCCTATTCTAGTATTTGGCATACTAGAGTTCTTTAATGCACCGTTGGTGTTCATAAGGTAAGATGACTTCAAGTTAATTTCAAGTTTTCACCGAAACGGAGATATCATTTGAATTATCTAATTAAATATATCATTCCATTCATGTTATCAAAATTTCCTCAATAGGGAATTGATTTCTCTTACTATACTTGGTTTATTAACTATCAACAAGAGAAAAAAGTATCTGATTTGTCCCCTTCATACAACGTCTAGTTTATGACACTGCTATTTAATTACTAACTCAGTTTCGGCTATAAAACGGCGTCAACAGAATTTTATAAGCACTTTGAGCACGAGCCATCAGTGTGAAAGCATCGAAAACTTTATTTAAATTTATTGTTATTGGAATACACTATTAGATTTCACCTTTCATTAGAAAATCTAAAACCCCAAGCAGTTTGTCGCCTCATATCGACCCCGAATTGCCTGAATCTCATCTAAGTGGAAGTGAGCAAATGCGCCTATATTTATAGTGAGGTACTTCGCTCGCTTCGAAATTAGGACTTTTGTATGGATAAAATATTTTATATCTATGTTGTATTTATATCTAGGAAAGCAATAGGAAAATATAGTGATAAAAAACGAGCAGCCCAAAAGAAAACAAACTATATTCATACACAGTAGGGCTACACACGCGCGCAGGGCATTTATCGCGCTTCCAAGACCAGAAAGTTATATCCAGGTGGTAGCCATTTCGATTTAGAGGGTTAAATTACCCTCGAAACCACTCGTCAAGTCTAACACTGGTTGTTTCCCTGCAGCGTTTTTAGCTTCCTTCAAACTAATGTCTTGATCAACCAGCTAATTGATAATTGGAATCATCGATTGAAGAAGATGCTTGCTGAAAGAACCAATGAGGAGGGAGTAAACAGTTTAAACTAGACAGGCCAACAAAGAAATTGCGCATGTGTAGGGCCTCATAAGCTTACAAAAATTTAATACAAAGTATTGCAAACAAAACATTACATTTATTTAAATCTAAAGCTCTTTATACTCTTGTATGCAGGACCAAACGATTTTGACCGCAGTGCGCAGATAAGTGACAGTCTGTTGGCCGTGGAAAGAGAAGAACTGCAGAGGTTTCAGGATTCGCCATGGGGGAATGGTTCTTTCCCCACAGGTAGGATGCTGGACTTCAACTTTCCTGGAAGGATAGTTCTGTACTTTGCTTTCGACGTGTCGGACAGCATCACATTACCCAACTTCATGACGAGCATCGCTCTTGCAAAAGCCATCGTCAAAAAGGTGAGCCTGCGGTACAGAGATGCCTCAGTTGCACTCATCGTGATAGTGTTGGGATCAATTTTGTACAGGGGTAAAAATGCGGCAAAAAGCGCTAGTAAAAATAATCATTCATCAATCACATAAAGGAACATAGTGATTACTGTAGCCTGTAAAGTATTTTGTGCTCTCGTATGGAAATTCAGAAATTCCATAACAAAAGCAGAATGATTCTGTCATCCGGGATCCCAATAAATAAAGAACAAATAAATTTTTGACCTGTCGCAATACACCTGAAAGTTATAGTACATCTGAGTGTCTTGTTGCGAGACCTGTATTGGGAATATATACGCGCATACAGTGAGACATTGTATCCATATAGTATATACTTCGGGACTGGCGCAAAATCTGCTAGATCCTGCCAGATCAAGTATATTCTTTGAAGACTGCAATCGACGTGCCTACATATCACACATATGTTCTACAACAGAAAACAGGGTGCGGCTACTCATTTTCTCATCGAGACATCAAGTTGCTCTGTGGTTTATAATGCCTAAGTTAATGCCTAAGGTGAATGCTTATGGTCAAATACCACTGAGGCAATGAATGTCTAATGTGGTCCATATCACGGTTTTAACTTTAGCTTTATCAGCAACTCTACAAATCCTGAAAATATAACAGATTGAATAGGTAATGTAGCCTTTTCCGGCTACCTCTCGTCTCTCATATGCTGGCAGAGTCTGTGGGTTCGAGTCCCACTATTGGCATGGATGTTTGTGGCTGGAATCGGCTTTAGAGCAGTAGGTCCTGGTCTCATGGGCCCGGGATAATTTAGCAAAAAAATGACCGTATCGCTCTTAACCATCCAACTATATGTTGGCATTTATTTGGATCAATTAGTGACATATCGTAATTTTTTTCTGTCCTTGCATAAAAAGCTTACTTCTTTAATCTTCCTTTACCAGTGGTAAGAATACAATGCTAATTTGTTGTTGATATTAACCTCCCTGGGTTAGAAAATGCTAGACCAGTTCCACGGGGTTCTGTCGTAGGAGCAAATGATAGGCAGCAGCATCCCGATTTTCTGCAAGCATGCTGACGGGGATACTTAAACAATGTTGGAAAGTTTTGCAGGAGCAGCAGAACAGGGACAAGGAAGACCTTTGTAGAGTTCTCGAAGCGCATATTATTTTTATGGCTATTCTGTAGACAAGTCAAGGCAGACTGTATTGGTATCGAACCTCTAATCAGCAAGGCCAGACCAGGGCTCTTAGCTGGATACCAGTCATGAGTAGGAGGCTCTCTCCAAATATTGTACAGCCTGGTTTTAAAAAAAAAGGCTTGAGCCTCCGGTTAGAACATCAAACAGGGGTGAATCCTCGAAACAGTCCTCATTTCCTAGTATGTCGGCCTGATCGTTGCCGAACAAACCCACATGTGACGGTATCGTCCGAAAAGTTATTGCTTTAGAGTCCGCCATGCGAGAATGGAGAAAGAGAATGTCGGTACTGTTTTTTATCATTGATAAGCGACCAGTTGGTGGGGATTCAGCATTTCTTTGGGCCTCTCTTAGGGCCATCAGCTCTGATCGAAAAACTGAGCCATTATCAGGATGTCTAAACTTGATCCTGGCATTTGAGTTCTTAATGCACACACCGTTGCCTGTACAGCCTGACTCCTGCTTACTCCCATCCGTATATATTTGGATTGTATCATCAAAATATCATAGATGACTTCAAGAGCCAATTGTTTTAGTAAATAGGAGTGTTGAAGAGTTTTATTAGCGGGACATTTGAGATTTTTATTAAAGATAACATGTGGTAAAGAAGCAGTTGGCTTTAAAGAGTTGTCGAGAAAAGCCCCTTCAACAAGCTCATTTGTCCCGTGTTTATTCGAAGAAACGTTTAAGCTTCTAAACACACTGATTTTAGTTATGAGTTTAAAAAGGTAAAAGACTGATAATTTATATTTTACGTCGTTGAATTTTAGCAGACTTATAGGCCGTGTGGTCTTGTTGGTAAACAGTGCAGATGCGCAAAAGTTCCAGGATATTTGATTAAAATAATCTTAACTGAGTCCCATGAACACGATTGACATCAGACACCGGTAATCCACAAATGAAATCAATCACACATTCCGATACACCTTTTAGTTTGAGTTTTAAAGAAGAAAAAAAAACCCGTGACATCCTTCGAGGAAAAGTAGTCTCTTCCTTTGGACTGGAGGACACTACTAAAACACTTAGCTTGTATAGACACATAGATAAAGACGTATTAAAATTATATTCGCCGGTTACACAAGCACGTCGATCCGATGTCGGTTTGCAGAGGCTATCCGACGACGCAACGGTCGGGCCTACCACTGCCCCCAACTTATTCATCGTCAGACCGACGTCGCCATGCGTAACTGGACTCACGACGCCAGAAGACAACGGTGTAGAGGGATTCCAAATTATGTTCTTCTTTTTTAAAAAAATACCAGAAAGCTAAAAAAAATTATCAAACAATGAAATGAAATTATAATTACTGCCTTAAAATTATAACAGATTTCAATAATATGTAATAGCCTCAATCTCATATCTCATTATTTACACTGACTTTCTAAATATAAAAATATTACCAACAAAAACAAAAATGAATGTATAAAACTTACCGTTTTAAAAATCTCAAGAAAAATCGCTTCTTGGGTAGAAGAGATTCGAAATTCGACGCTGCTAAGTGACGTTCGTGTAGACGTTCGTATAGAAAACGACTGTTGGCTTCTATTCGGTATGAAGTCGGATTCTGACGTCGACGTTTGACCGACCGTTCCGACGTCGGGCAGTAGGGTTAGCCGACGCACTTGTGCTACTACTTGGGTTTAAAGTTTCTGCCGCAAAGCCAGAAGTTTTAAGTGCCAAAAAATTCAAACCAACCGATGTAAAGCAACACAGGATAACCCCTCATTTGAAAGCAGTTGAAGAGATGTAAATATTTGGATTCTAAAAGTGTAACGAATAGAACGAAAAAAATACATTTTCTGACTTTCATTCAAGACACTTGAATTTCCCTACGTATCACGGACATTCTACCTCATGGGTCTCTGTAAACATAAACATGTCCTCCAGGTATGTACTGCAGAATATGTGGAAGCTAATATAATTAAACTTTTTTCTCAGGTGGGCATATCTCCTCACGGGAACCGAGCTGGAGCTCTCACCTTCAGTTCCAGAGCAGAAATAATGTTTATACCCCTCCAATATGAGTCAACTGAAGCCGTGGTGGATGGTCTAGATAAGATTGAGTACAATGGTGAGTCTTTTCCTTGCTTAAGGTGGTTGTGTACTAACCCTATTGGATTCTCTCAACTCAATGTTACCCTATGGAGAAAGTCACAATCAATTTACTGTCCCGACCTATATGGTATGCGGGGTGTTCTAATTCTATTCTATTTGGTCGAGAGTTCAATGAAATCCAAAGTTCGTAAACACAAAACCAAACTTTATTTTACTTACACGAACATTACACTAACAAACATTTAAATTTAAATCTATATTTCAAATGGTTATCATGATCAAAAGGTGGGGAAACCCCATCCTGTTCTATTCTATTCTCAATGTGCTCTGTCCTCTGAAAGCGGAGGGAAATTTCCTTCTTTATTATTCTTCGTTTTTCTACCGTTGCCAATCGGCAAACCTGAAACTTCGGGCTCGGAACATTTCTCCCACCTTTTGATTTTCGATGAAATATTAGAAAATCAAAACATATTGAATAAACAGTAACAATATTAAATTACAAAGAATATCTAGAGTACAATAATAATACTAAACAATACTTAGTACTTGTCATCATATCACTTCATCTAGGAAGAGACATTAAACTTCAAACAAATTTCAATCTTCTGCAAAATACTCAAATGAATTAAATTTCTGATACATTCAAATTATAAAATATTATGAAAAATAAACAAATTATGAATACTAATAAAAATTTAAAAGGAAAGAAAAATATATCAAATGCAGTCAAATTTTAAGAAAAACTATTAACTGAAAATTTTAGGTTTTACAATTTTTCTACCATATCTAGTTACTTGAATGGTTTTATTAGAGTCTACAGATTTACTGTCCTTAGTTAGCTTTTCAATATCATAGTGAACTCCATGAGGTTGAAGTTGATTATTATTTCGAAAATGTTCACGAAAGGGATTTTCACTATCTATTTCCAAAGGAAATATTCGTTGAATAGGTCTAACTAGTTCACCATTAGCTGTCTTAATTTTCACAACTCTGATGTTATTGTCCTTTCCGGGGTACACTGCAATTACACGACCTAACGGCCAGTCAGTTCTCTTCTTATTCTCCACGAGTATTATATCACCTTCTTTGATGGATTGTGATGATACAATTTTCGGACGATGTACTAACATGCCGAGATATTCATCTCTAAATCGTTTTCGGAATTCTACACGCAATCTTTGATGGTATTTCCATCTCTTCGAAAAATTTGTTTTGTCCAGGTTATCTAAATCTGGGACACCTTCAGTTCTGACATCTTGAATGAACATAGATGGGGTAAGAGGTACTAAGTCACTAGAGTCTTCCGATAGGTAAGTAAGTGGTCTCGAATTGATGGTTGCCTCAGCATCACAGATAATAGTTGACATTTCTTCGTACGAAAGCAATGCTTTTCCAAGGACTCTTCTCAATAATTTTTTGATCATTTGCACCATCCGCTCCCACCAACCGCCCCACCATGCTGCGGTCGGCGGGTTCAGCTTCCATTGAATTTTCATAGACGTAGAACTGTTAGTGATTTGATTCCAATCAATAGATCTCAGCAAATTTCTTGCACCCACGAAATTAGTGCCATTGTCGCTGTAAACGATTTTTGGGCGACCTCTACGTGCGATGAATCTTCTAAATCCAAGAAAAAATGCATTTGTCGATAAGCTTTCAGTCAATTCTAAGTGCACTGCACGATATACTCCGCAAGTGAATAGCAGAATCCAAGCCTTTCTATTTTCCTTTAAGTAAAGAGATCCAGCTACGTCAACACCAGTTATTTCGAAAGCATATGCATCTCGTACTTTATCTTCTGGAAGTGGACATGGCACTGTGTCAGTGGATTTTGCTGAATGTCTCTTGCACCTGACACATTTGGATATCACTCGTTGTACTGTCTTCCTACTTCGTATAATCCAAAACCTGTAACGTAAATTAGTTAAAACTACTTGAGTCCCTGCATGGTGAAGCTGTAGATGGTAATGATGTATCATTCTCTCTACCAACTCATGTTTGGAAGGAAGAAGGATTGGACATCGGAAACTTTCCTCATCATTTCTATTCAAGATTTTTGTTTTCAAACGGAGAATTCCCTCTTCATCGGTAACAGTTAAATGGCCCTTCAGCCTCTCTTCACAAAGGAGCGACTCGTGTTGCACTATCTTCAGTAATTTCTTCTCTGCAATGTCTATTTCATCAACGCTTAACGTATTGTCCAACTTTCTTTCTCGTGTTCTACAGTTGTTTGCAAATCTGAGTATCCATGATATCATCCTCACGATTTTGATGTAACTTGAAAAGTATTTCATGTACCATCTATCTGAAATAATACTAGATAAAATAATGCTCTTTTTCTTTTCTTGTATGACTTCTTCTTTGTTAATTTCCATTTCTGTGGTTGGCCAGCAACTCTCATCTTCTTTCAGCCACTCTGGACCAAGCCACCACTTCGATTTCACTAGAGCCATAATTGAGCATCCTCGAGATGGTAAATCTGCGGCATTAAGGGCGCTGGGTATGTATCTCCAGTTAGTCTTCTCAGTGAGCTCTCTAATTTCCTTCACTCTATTCTCAAC
This sequence comes from Dolomedes plantarius, assembly GCA_907164885.2. Taxonomy (NCBI): domain Eukaryota; kingdom Metazoa; phylum Arthropoda; class Arachnida; order Araneae; family Dolomedidae; genus Dolomedes; species Dolomedes plantarius. The sequence continues at coordinate 127,697,541 of OU015490.1, read as the reverse complement.
AAATACACCCCAACGTTCCTCCTTCTTGATCCACGTGAGTGCCGTAGTCGAGTCAGACCAATAGAAACAAGAAATATTCTGAATGTTCAACGCTTGTAGAATAGAAGAAGCAAGACGAGCTCCGATGCAGCATGCTAAAAGTTCTATCCTTGGGATTGTGGTTTTGCGCAAAGGCATAACTCGATTCTTAGCTTGGACAAAATGCAACCGTACTTTATCGTTTTTCACTGTTCTGAGAAACACTACCGCGCTATAAGCATGCTTACTGCCGTCACAAAAGGTATGTAGACTAAGTTCTGCTGAGTCATGAATATTCAAACACCTAGGTATTCTCACATTTGACAGTATATGCACGTATTTGATCCACGATTTAAGTTCCAGTTGATAATTTTCGGGTAAGGGTGTATCCCAGCTTATTTTCAAATTCCAGCTTCTTTGCACTATAAGTTTTGGGATCAAAGTTGTGGGACATAAAATGCCTAAAATATCAAATATTCTATGAACAATCGAAAGAAGATTCTTACGAGTAAGTTCTGGGGGTTGCGAGTCAATGTCCTTAATATCACAAAACAGAAGATCGCTATTCTTGTCCCATAACAGACCAAGCACTGGTACTGATTCCTCAGACTTCTCTTCTAGGCAAAGTCTCGTATGCTCCCACCCTCTTAAATCAAAACATGCCAATTTTAAAAGGTGTGTCGATTCATTTATAAAACGGCGAAGTTGAAACTCATTTGACACGGAGGTTACACAATTATCAACGTAAAAAGAGTCTTTCAAAATCTTTGATGTTTCTGGAAATTCAGTCGAATTTAGGTGAATATGGTGATTTAAAACTGCTGAGAGCAAAAACGGACTGCAGTTTAATCCAAATACAACTCGTCTGTGTCTATACGTCTTGAATCTCTTTTCATCAAAGTCTTTCCACCATAAAAAACGCAAAAAGTCTCTGTCTACCTTTGAAACTGAAATTTGAAAAAATGCCTTTCTGATGTCGGATATTACTCCTATCTGGTCTTTGCGGAATCTAAGTAACATGGGTGGTATTTTCTCAAGGAGGTTGGGCCCCTTTTCTAGACATTCATTCAGGGACAGTCTCTCTACACCGCGACAAGAAGCGTCAAAAACTGGTCTAAGTTTAGTCGTGGAATTTTCTTTATATATACCTCTGTGGGGCAAGTAGTGACAGGGATTATGAAATTCTTCAACAGGAACTTCTTCTATGATATCTTCAGATAACCAATCATTAAATACAGATTCATACTCTAAAAGTTTCTGATTTCGAATTAATTTATTCGTAGTAGATCTTAAACGTTGTTCGGCGGTGTCTCTATTTGTTTTTAAGTCTTCTTTACCTTCAACTCAAGGTAATTGAATCTCGTACCGTCCCTCTTCATTTATAGTTACTGTTTCCCGAAAATGTTGTATTGCCTTATTTTCAAGCTCTTCTCTAGTTTTGACTTCGATTGGATCACGAATT